>JAZGTJ010000158.1:41990-213660 GCA_036877575.1 Botia almorhae
ACACACACACACACACAACAAAATGCAGTGCAGCCAATCACACATACAAAGCAACATACTGACAGCATCGAGACTAATGACAACCAGACACTGCCACAGTTAAGGGAGCAGGGCACAAATCAGATGCTGGGTCATAGGAAAATATTTGGTTAGCTACCATACACTGTGAAGAGGCACATTAACATTATAGACAGACAGACAGGTAGGTAGGTAGGTATATATAGACAGACAGACAGGTAAAGATAGATAGATAGATAGATAGATAGATAGATAGATAGATAGATAGATAGATTGATAGATTGATGGATAGATAGATAGATAGATAGATAGATAGATGATAGACAGAGACAGACAGACAGACAGACAGAGATAGACAGTTATACAACATGAGATATATTGTAAAACTTATATGTAAACATGAATATAGTGCACATCAAAAGAGAAGGAAGAGGAAAAACAGCTGGAAACATCTGCTTCTGGGCTCCTTGTCCAGCTTCCCCTTCCATTTTTGATGTGGGATAGAGAGAAAAAGAGAAAGAGGAAGAAAAAACAAGAAGCCAGCTACCCAGAACATCAAAGCCCTTGCCTAAATGTGCAAGCCCTCATTAGTTCTGCAAGCCTAACCAACCCGACTTATGATTGTGTTTGCTGGGGTGCACTTTGGCAAACACTTCAGAGGAGAAGCTCCTTTAAATTATAACTCCCACCCCCCGTCTCAGCTCTCCTGCTCCCACTTCTACCCGCTGTAGTCTCCTCTGCCCACCCCATAACCCTCAAAACTCCCAATGCACACAAACACAGCACTCCCCCCCGTACACCACTCCACCCTGTAATCTGGTCTGCAGCTGCTAGCATCTGCTTGGCTCTCTCTCTTTTCCTAACCACCGATTTGATAAACACATCGATCACAAACCCACTGACACACGGTGGACTGTGTGAAGTGACATGGGACGGAGTTTTCTTTTCATCTGGTCAAGGTCTGGCCAGGATCTGTGTGTTTAGCATACCTATACTTAATAGCTAATTAACTATAAGGCTACTCTCAATAAACAGACATTACTTACCAATTTATTGATTATCTTTGGCAGCTGTGTGTATTATGCATAAATCATGAGTGTATTTATATGATGAACTTCTTATGATCTATTATAGCTATTAGACCCGTTTCGTTTTTGTGTATCATAAAGCCGCATGTATATAACTCATAGTATTCTGTGATGTTGCCATTTGTTTTGTCTTTACAGTACAGAAGGAATTCTCTGCATCTTTTTCTTCACTGCTGATCATCTGGCATGCAGCTACCAATTCAGTAATTTGGCGGCCAGAGGAAACCTGCTAGTGGCTGCCAAGTTCTGTAATTTGGCAGCATCTAGCAGGTTATTTATTCATTAGGTTCAGTCATAGCTGAATAATTAATCACAATATGGAAATGCGATTCATTTGCAGCAACAGCAGTTAGTTTAGTTCACTTTAATATATTTGTGTTCCTGAGGTACGTAATTAAAATGTTGACGCAGTTTATACAGGACAACACTTTTCTGTTCATAAATTCGGTTGATTTGTGTATACCTTACATCACAGTGCATCTGGTCCACCGTTTGTATGTTTCTATGGCATTTTGTATGTACGTCCAGGGATGAGATGCTCTTGATATCGCGAGAGGATAATAACACGCGTGTTTCTTGGGTAGCGTACCGCTGTTATCGCGAGAGTGGAGCGCAGTGACTTGGGTGAAATTGTCCGGTGTCGGCGTGTGAGGTGAGTAGGGATGTTTCAAAACGTCGAAAAGATACTTTTTCTTAAATACATTACACATCACTGCAGTAATAATATAGGTTTCGTAGTATGTATATGAAAATACCGGCTTCATTTATGAACTGTTAATATGTAGGCCGACTTATGCTGCCATAGTATCTCTACGTCGTGACAAAAATAAGAGGTGTTATCCGATATTAAAATTGTATGGTGTGACAAGGGCCGGTTTTTCATAAGTATGACGTTACGTTTAATGCATGATGCGGATCTCTTACGGATCCGCATTCACCGGCAGTCTGTGTGTATGCTGACATCTCTTACTCATAACACGATTTCTGATCTGAAAGGGTTGTTTCAGTTTATCACTGTGTTGTCTGCACATGGGAAGCTGCATCCGGTCATAAGGGATGCAGTATTTTTTTTTGATGATTTTAAATGTCCGATTTTTTTTACCCACGAATAGTTTTCTGTTGATGTCATAACCATTTGATGAAAGCTGGGATCTATTTTTCATAAAACATATCAAAAGAGTCAGGTCATAATCCAGCCCAGAACACACTTCTCATTTCTGCTAATCAGCACCTAATTAAAGCAATTCATCCTAAATTATGCTAATATATTAAAATATACATGTATTTAAAAACACATGGCTGTAAATGACACAATAGACTAGACCGGGGCTGTGGCCTTGTAGTTTATTTTTCTGGTGGATTTCTTTTACATATATTTTGCTTGACTCAGTGTTCTCGATAATCTGTACACATTTATTTAATCAGCGTATGGTGATACGGCCTTAAGTCATCCGAGATGAATTTACAGATTAGTGCTCTCACCATAAGGCCAGAAAAAGATGACCTCACATTAATGTAACACCACTGGTGTCTTACTGAGGAGCTCTGTGTTTGTGTTCCCCGGTTCTGTTTTTAAGAACTGAGAGACTAAACTGTGGTCCTTACAGCTGCAATGTTTTTTCAATTGTATGCCAACAAGTTTTGTTTAGAAATGGGCTTAATTGTAAAGTATGCTGAATTTTTACCGTACTGCTGTGTTAGTAATAATGTGGGACAACTATAACTGGACTAGAATAGACGTGGTGTGGAATAATACAGCTAGTTTGTCAAGATTATAAATTGCAGAGTGACAATGAAATGATTCCTTCGATTATCAGTTGCTAAGCAACTTTTAAGAAAACAATTAACAATTAGTAATCATATTTGTGTATGAATTTTAAGTAAAAGTCTACGTTTCAAAGCCTAAAACGATTTTCCCCTTTATTTAGTTACACGAATGATACATTTAGAGATGTCAGGGTAATAGTAAGAATTATTTTTTGAACGAGTCTCAATACCTTCAAAAGGATGCAAGAAAAACAACATACATGAATTAAAAAACTGACCACAGGTTTTTTTTTATGTTGCAAAAGGCTAACAGGCTGCCATGGGGAACATTTTCGGAAATCTTTTGAAGAGCCTCATTGGGAAAAAGGAGATGCGGATTCTGATGGTGGGGCTGGATGCAGCTGGGAAAACCACGATTCTGTACAAACTGAAGCTGGGAGAGATAGTGACCACCATCCCTACCATTGGTGAAGCACATTTCCGGATTTGCAATGTTGAAGCACTTCTTTTTATTGTAGCATTTGCATCTTAATGATAGACAAAACCTATCCGGTCGAGTTTAACTGTGTTTGGTTCTTGTTACTAGGTTTTAATGTGGAGACTGTTGAGTACAAGAACATCAGTTTTACAGTGTGGGATGTCGGTGGCCAGGACAAAATTCGACCTCTGTGGCGTCACTACTTCCAGAACACACAAGGTGAGACGGGGACTTACACATAAACAAGGTTTTGTGCAGTCAGAGGCTGAGTTACTGTTGTTCTCTTTTGCACGGCAGGGCAATCGACAAAACACAGTTGATTCTATATGACAGATCAGCAGAGCAACTCTTAAGACACAGGAAATAAATACAGCCACTTTAAATAAAGGGATATAGTTCCTGTTTAAACAGGAAATACATTAAGGCTTTAGATTAATATTCAGATCTCATATTGGTGACAGCGGGGTTTTTTATTGTGCCCCTGTTATTAATTACTGCCTTTGTATAGCCACATTGCACCCACATATTTTCTCATGTGTGTTGAAGGTCTGATCTTCGTGGTTGACAGCAATGACCGTGAGCGAGTGAATGAAGCTAGAGAAGAGCTGATGCGGATGCTGGCAGAGGATGAACTGAGAGATGCTGTACTCCTCGTCTTTGCCAACAAGCAGGCGAGTTACGGTCACCAGCGTCCAGCCGCTTCTCTTTTCAAGTCAGAGATGATTCATTGATGTTAGCGATGCAGTCGCCATCCATCAGTTTAGTTTACAAAGAATTCTTATATGGATAAGTCTCAGTTTTGTTATTTTACATTACATTCACATTTATGCATTTGGCAGACGCTTTTATCCGAAACGACTTACAGTACATTCAAGTTATACGTTTTATCAGTACGTGTGCTCCCCTGGGAATCGAATCCACAACCTTTGCGCTGCTAATGCAGTGCTCTACCAACTGAGCTACAGGAACACTCAAATGAGCTACAGAAACACTCAAATGAGCTACAGGAACACTCAAATGAGCTACAGGAACACTTAACTGAGCTACTGAGCTACAGGAACACTTAACTGAGCTACAGGAACACTCAAATGAGCTACAGGAACATCTAACTGAGCTACAGGAACACTCAACTGAGCTACAGGAACACTCAACTGAGCTACAGGAACACTCAACTGAGCTACAGGAACACTCAACTGAGCTACAGGAACATTTAACTGAGCTACAGGAACACTTAACTGAGCTACAGGAACACTCAACTGAGCTACAGGAACACTTAACTGAGCTACAGGAACACTCAAATGGGCTACAGGAACACTCAACAGAACTACAGGAACATTTTAAACTTGGTTTTAATGTGAAATTGCACATTTTATTATCTTCCTCTCTGACCCAAACAGTACATTCCTAGCTAACACGGAACATTATCAGAACATTGGCTAAGATTCTCTCAAAGTTCTCTAAGAGTTGAAGCTCTGAAGTTATTAAAAAGCATTCTTGCATATATATCATTGCATATAATGATATAATATTTCAATGTTATGCATCTTATATATCAAAAAAAATTATTTTTAAGTTGTTAGTAAAACATTTAAAAAATGTTACAGAATTAAAAATGTTTAAATAATGTTCTTGTAACCAGGCAATAATCTTAATACAACATCTAAAAAAATTGATATTTTGAAACTTTCAAAATAACATTTTTAATATTTTTGCTACTTAATGGAAATGTTAGAGAAACATTCTTACAACATACATTTGTTAGCTGGGTTCAGTACAGCAGGGGTGCTGGTAGAGTAGGTCGTATAATGTCTAGAAGAAGAACCTCAGTTCAGTTAGACAACAGCTACAAGGTAGAAAACGGTTCTCAGTCTGGTCATGTGTGCTTGGATGTGTCTGCCCCGCCTTCCAGATGGTGAGGTGAAAACAGGCTATTTTTAGGGTAGATGGGCTCTCTGATGATTTGGAGAAGTCGTTGCCGGCAGCAGTGGTTGTTGAGGTCTTGGGCCAGTAGCCGAATACCAGTGATGTACAGGGCAACTTTTACCACTGCTGGAGGGCTTTCTGATCTGATGATGTGCAGCTGTCGTTTCATACTGTGATGCAGTGGGTCACGATGCTCCCAACCGCTGAATCTGTAAAAGATCTTAAGCGCTCAGACTACAGAGATTTTTTTGTTTGTTTGCTTAGTTTTTTATCTCTCTTTCTCTCTCGCTACACACACACACACACATGTGTATATATATGTGAGTATACATGTGTTTGAAGAGTATACACATAAGTCCAGTTACTGCATTTTGACCAATAACTGCAGACAACTTAATAAAGCAGTACAGGCCAGTTAAATCCTGGTGTGGATTTTCTACAGCACATGGTAAGAACTGTAGTTCTCTGTATTTCTGTCATTCTTTAGGATCTGCCAAATGCCATGAATGCTGCAGAAATCACAGATAAGCTGGGCCTTCACTCCCTGCGTCACCGTAGCTGGTACATCCAGGCGACCTGTGCCACCAGTGGAGATGGTCTGTACGAGGGCCTGGACTGGCTGGCTAACCAGCTCAAGAACAAGAAATGAAGCAGACTGGATCCAAGCGGAGCTGGTGGGAGACGAGCCACCGCAGTGGCAGTTCATCAGGGAACACCAGCGGTTTCTGAAGTGTCTTTCATTCTGTTTACAAGTTGAGACAAATGGGAGACAAGTCATCGCCGACATCTACTGAACAATCCTGTTGTGTATTCTCACACTATGCTCTATTAAGCCCCTCCCTCTGCCTATGTCATGATTCACGACGCAACAGATTCATGAGGTGATTCGGTAGTAGTTGTGATTTTTATCTTTAGTGTTAAAGATAGACGTGGTTTGAAAAGCAAGATCATTTCGAAATCTAGAAATTTAACATGATATTCTAGTGTTCACATGTCTGTACACTTTGAATGTATAAAAGAAATAATACAATAAAGAAATGAATAGCTTTTACTTATATTACTACTGTGGAATATATAAGTAACTCTTAAATGCAGGTCATTTAAACTATATTTAAACACTTGTAGCTGCGAAACCTGTTGATTCAGTTTCCCAAAAGATTTAAACAAAATATTTTCAATTTATTTCTGACGCCACAGAAATTTATGAAACACGTTGTTTTTGTTGTTGTTGTTTTGCTACAGTGTTGTTGTTTTGCTACTGGAAATGCAATGTGATTTATTAGCATATCAGCCAGACTTAAAGACTGTCCATGTTACAGAGTGGTGATAATGCTTTAATTGCATGCACATGAACCGTTGTCTCTGCAACGCAAGAGAGTGCCAAGCAAGCTTTGGTTAGTTCTGTTTGTAAATAGATAGAGGAACTGTTTGTCGTAATCCCTTTGTCTTGGCATGCGTATTTGTCTAAGATTAAACAGTGCGTTGCTTTGTGTACACAAACTTTCTTCTGTGCAGAAATTGATTACTACCCAAACAGCTGCTGTGGTTGTTTGGTTATATGACTAAATAAATACATTTGTTATATTACAGTTAACTACAAATGCTGCTTGTGCACGCTGTCTGTGTTGTGGTGTGTATACATGCTTACATTGGCCACTGAATGTAAAAATCATTATTTGCATTGCATTTGTGTTAGTGACCTTTTGCTAATGTGTGAAGCAGAACAAGTGGAGATCTCTAGCCCTGTGAGCGGTGTAGACATTTAATATATAAGTTGTGGTCTGTACATTGAAATCCATACAGTGTCAGAAATGATACCTGTGATGCAATACCAAAGGATTGGACCTCACAGAGTAGACTTGGAGCCACAGGCACTAACAGAATATTTATGGTTGTGTGTGTGTGTGTGTATGCTCATGAATGAAGTGTGTTTTATGTTACACGCTTAATAAAGTATGCACTTACATAATTCAATGGGTGCATGTTTTATTTCTTGTAAAATGTGTCCAGTATCTATACTTTATACTTTATGTTCTTTGCATTGAGTCACTAAGACTAATGACTAATGTTATTCTGAAAGGATCACATTTATTATTATATCACATTGCATTATTAAAAACCTTAAATCCAAATTTATTTATTTTTTTTCAAATTACTACAGTCTTTTAATATGTTAAACTAAAGCACTAAGGCATTAAATCAAAACTTTCTATTTATGAATTTTGTATCATTACACCAAATTTATCACCACAGCGACAGTCCCACACTAGTGGCAACCTGCAATTGTTGTTTTTAAGAATGTATTTATACTTAATCTAACCTTTAAAAACTACTTTGGTGTAAACTAATGTTAAGTTGACTCAATTAAATTAAATTGGTTTTGACTTAGATGAAACTACTTAATTTAGATGTTACCCTATAAGGTTTATTTTTGGGTTTATTTTTGGCTTATTTTTAAAAACTAGTGTAAAGTGTAAGTGTAAATATGACCGGCGCTTGCTTTCCATGAGTACAAACCTGGGTAAAAGGCTTATTAAACAACATAACAAAACCACTCAAATAAACTCCCTATAACCAAAACCCACATGTCTAACTATGTAAATCGTATAGGAAGTTCATCTACTGTAATTGCTTCCATTCTGGGTTCTCTCATGTTCAGAATTCTTTTAACACATGGGTCTGGGGCGAGGGGTTGCTTCCGTCAATCAAATTATAACATTTGTTTTTGCATGCCGATAATGTTACACGACACCACACGATGTTATAAATCTTCAAGTATGATACTACGCATAAACAAACAAACAGAAAGGTTGTTGTACACGATAGATGTGATTTTAAATGTTTGGCCGCTTTTTCTGCTCTCTGTGAACAGTTATGATTGTTCAACTTAGAAGGGAAGTGTGTTTGTTTAGCGAGATGCCCGGTACCTCACCCCCTTATTCTCTGGCCAATCCCACACACCTCCCCGCCCGCCCTCACAGTGTGTGTCTCCAGGGGTGTGACAGCAGTATGTGGGTCAGAGCTGCTCCCTGGGTTGTCAGCCCCAATGGCCCCCTGCAGGCCAATCATAATAGCGGCACCATGGCGGGTGCCATAGCTGGGATTCCCTCCCGTAACCGGGGCGCCCTCGCCCAGGGCACAGACTCACTGGCAACAAAGCAGCAATCAATTCATCAATGTGTGATAGGAGCGGCAATGGCTGAAGCCAGGCCAGCCCACCCCACATCCAGGCCATGGCCACCAGCACTGAGACTAAGAGGCAGAACTGGGGAAATCAGGAGCTGGACGGCGTACAGCTGGAATGAAGTGCTGTAGATTATTTGGTGAGTCTGGGGGCTACAATGCAGTGTACAGCAGACTGTCATAAAAAGACTAGTTCCACTTTAAAAATCATCAGGCAGTTGACTGAAGCAAGTAAAATTATGTGAAAGCTCAAGAAAAGGCACATTTGAACTCAATAACACCTTCAAGTGTGTGGAACAGAGTGGCACATATATTAAGAAAACACTATCAAGATGAGTTGATTATTTGATGATCAGATTTTCTAATGACAGATTATTAAACATTTACCTTTGGCCCCTCAAATCTTACAATTGGTTACATGCAAATGATGTATTTGTTTTTTATTTTGTTTTTTATTTGTTTGATTTTTTTCTTTATGTATTTGGATTTTTTTGTATGAGGCAGTTTACATTAGCTTGTGCCCCATAAACTCTCTTTATATAACTCTATGGTATACTATGTATATTTACATGCATGTGTGTATACAAACAAAAGTGCAAACAAAACCTTAATTAACAAACCTTAAACCTAAATCTAAAAAATATTAACTGTCAATAATATATATATAAAAAAAGAGCTGTATAAATATATAAACATTATTTATGCTTATTCAAAACCAACAACTGATGTACAAATGTCCAGTCTACATATCAGGGAACTCTTAGTGGTTAAAGTATGGTATTCAATAGGTTATCATTACTGTCAGTTTAAATTTTTCCATGCTGTCCCTCAAGGAAACCATTATGATTTGACAAAACCAACTCAAACTTTGGTGAAGATTGACGTTTCAACAACACTTAATCATTTAGCTGATGTCTCCATCTGCTGGGCAACTGAACGACGCTTAACTTCTCAGATGAATAATTTTGAGTCATTCGTTCTCATTTAAAAATTGGTCCTTATTTTGAAAAATCTAAATCCACTTTTATTGTATAAATCTTGAACATAATAACTATTGCTGTAAGGAGAAAAAATGTCAGTACAATTATTCTTAAAGTCCAAAAAGGATGATTTATTTTATATACATTTATTTTGTATAATTTTAAATAATATATTATATGATTATAAATAAATATTTGTGTTGGTTGATAGTTTGGTCTCAAGTCTACGCTGCCTTCACTGTCCTGACAGAGACCGACATGCACAGCAACTTTATTGTTCCCTCTCCAGCAGACAGCGGTCGCTGCACGGACGGATTGGGATGGATTTATAACACGGGGGAATCGCTGCGTTATGAATTTCATAATATATTTGCTTCTCAGTTGTGGACTGTATTTTCTGAGAACCCGCATGATTTGTTTACCCGCTCTCCTCAGTTAAATACGTGAGAACGACGTGAGTGTGCGGTATTAGAAAGCATTTGTTGTATCCAAAGCAGGCCGCACTGGCCTCGGATTTTCCTGACATTCTGTCCGGTATGTTGCGCTCGGCCCACGGGACACTCGCAGCGGTGTACACCCGGTAAGACCCGACCGCGCTTCTCAGCAGTGCGCGCGCTGCAACAAGTCTTTGTTTTTGCAATGGGTCATATAATCACAAGCCCCATTTTACCTATCTTAGGCACACTTATGGTTAAATTAGTTAGTTTGTTTAGTATTGTATTGTTTTTTTTAATATAGTGAAAATAGAGATGAAGCAGATTCACGTAGTTGAACGTTGACGAGCATGCTATGTTATTAGCATGTAAGCTAGCTACCAGCTGTTATGCTAAGCGATTTGTTTACTGCCATCACAGACCACGTTAATAAACAATAACAATGAAGTTAATAAATATAATTAATAAATCACAAAAAAGAAACGCTTTTACGGTTTAATACCTGACAGTCTGTCCCGGATAGCTTTCATAGTTATCAGTTCTATCGTACCATTCGAAAGAGTTTAAGTTGTGCATCTTTATACCTAAAGACTCTTAAGAGTTACACGAATATTAGTAGTTAGTAGTTATAATGATTATACATTTTTCTAATTATTTAGGTTCCACTTTATTACAGTATTATAACGTTAACGTACAGTTTTACGCACAAATACGCGTTAAAATGTCACGACTCCCATCACAAAAGCTTCTTTAATGGTAACAATATTTAAAGTTGTAATAGTAGCGGATAAATTGAAACGGTTTTCCAATGGGCAATTTTAAAACTTTCTCAGTCGTATTGAGTCTAGTGTTCCTTGCAGAAATGCATGTAGGAGAATGGCTAAAAGAATTCGCTTTTGTTGAGGTTAATTCTTAGCAGGCTGCAGCGTTATTTTAGCCAAGCAGAGGAAGTAGGTAACCACAGATGTGGTTAAATCACAGCTCACAGTAGACGTTCAAAGTTTACAACTAAGTATGGAATTTACTTTGTTAACTTTGGGTATATATTAACCAAGCGTCTATCACTGTCTCAACAGGTGCCCGACCATGGTGCGCAGCTAGTGCCCTGTTTGACTGCATACTAGTGGAGCATTTTCACCTACAGGAGCTGTAGTCACTGCCGGCATATTTCATCTACAGCTGTCATCATAAAGCTTCAAGACGACTGAAGATAAAACACTATTGAGTGAAGTTGACTTCACAGGGGTGACTTGGTGAACTGTGCCGGCACTCTTTGTTTTTACATTGACGTCATTGACCAGGGACTTCAGAATGGCGTCTGTTCCCGTTTACTGCCTGTGTCGCCTCCCTTATGATGTAACCCGATTCATGATTGAGTGTGATGTTTGTCAGGACTGGTTTCATGGAAGGTGAGTTTGCATTTTGTAAATCCCAAATAAACAGGTGCGAAATGAATAATATCTTCTAAATGATGCATTGATCATAATCTGGTTAAATTCTAATCTGATTATATAATTGTTGTGTGTAATTTGTTTCTGTAGTTGTGTTGGTGTGGAGGAGGACACGGCAGCAGATATTGACCTTTATCACTGTCCTAACTGCCAGGTGACACATGGACCTTCCGTTAGTAAGTGTCATATATATGTCATGTATAAATCATAAGTCATGTTCTCGTTTTTAGAAATCAATACTGTTGCTTGGATTGGTGCAAACTGTTATCATAGCTTTTGATATCTTGTAGCAGAAATTAAATGAAATACAACTTACATTGAGTGTCACAGTTTGAACTCAAGATGGTTTAATATGGAGTAGTCATCGTGTAATCTGTGTGTTTCTCAGTGCTTAAACGACGAGGGACTTATAAGCATTCTGATTCTGGAGGGGGGAGAGACTCGGGACGACCTGTCAAGACCGGCAGCGCTCAGTTTGTCAGGGAGTTACGCAGTCGCACCTTTCCCAGGTAAAATTTATTTGTGTGTGATCACTTACTGGGTCACAGGAAGTTTATAGTAGCCAGGCCAAAATCCCTCTAGGTGATTAGGTCATGTCTTAATCCAGATTAATTTAATTCAGATTAAATAACCAGTTAATTTAGCTCGAATAAGACCAAAGCTATGTTAAGTATCCTTTGAATGCATGCTTTGCAAGTAAGTGACGTAAACATACATATAAATGCATACGCTGAAAAACACGTGCGTGACTTTCTTGATTGTTTGTATTGTTAAGTGCTGATGAAGTCCTGCTGAAGCCGACAGGAGCTCAGCTAACAGTCGACTTCCTAGAGGAACGTTCCTTCAGTGTCCCAGTCCTGGTCCTCAAGAAAGATGGCTTGGGCATGAGTCTGCCCCCTCCCGCTTTCTCCGTAACAGATGTGGAGCATTATATAGGTAAAGCCCCTGAATCAGCAGTCATTGTTTGATACTATTTAATTGTACGTTAGTAAAAATTGTAACGTGATACATTGCGTCGTAGGTGCTGAGAAAGAAATTGACGTGATTGATGTGAACCGCCAAGCCGACCTGAAGATGAAACTGGGAGAGTTTGTGGAGTACTACAATAGCCCAAACCGAGACCGAGTGCTTAACGTGATCAGTCTGGAGTTTTCGGACACCAGGTACGTGTGATCAGATTGAATTGTCAGTGTAATTACATGGTAACAATGGCTTGTGTGCAGATGTTATGTGGTGACGTCATCAAATTACCGGCTTTCTGCCCCCTCTAGGTTGTCAAATCTGGTGGAGACTCCAAAGATAGTGAGGAAGCTGTCATGGGTGGAGAACCTCTGGCCCGAGGAGTCTGTCTTTGAGAGGCCTAACGTGCAGAAATACTGCCTGATGGGGGTGAAAGACAGTTACACAGACTTTCACATTGATTTTGGTGGAACCTCTGTGTGGTACCATGTACTCCGGGTTAGCTTATCATTTTCACCCTATTTTTTGCAAATGCAATACAGTACTTTTACAGTACAGTACTTTAGTTGTGAATGTTTACCATATTTGTTTGTATACACATCAGGGTGAGAAGATCTTTTACCTCATTCGTCCCACCGCTGCTAACCTGGCCCTGTTTGAGCGCTGGAGTTCCTCCTCCAATCAGAATGAGTTGTTTTTTGGGGACCAGGTGGACATGTGCTACAAATGTTCGCTGAAGCAAGGAAACACCCTTTTCATCCCAACAGGTACTTTACTCTTCATCACAGCCTTTTGATTCTGTGAAAGTGAGGATAATAATTTGCATCAAAATATAACGTTTGGTAACGCTCAGTTAAAAACAGCACCGGTCATTATTTTCTGTAATTGCTGGATAACAGGGTGGATTCATTCTGTCCTCACCCCTGTGGATTGTTTGGCATTTGGGGGAAATTTTCTTCACAGCCTCAACATTGATATGCAGCTTCGGTGAGGTGACACTTCTGCTCATTGCCCATGTGTTAAAGGTCTCATATTGGACTTTATCAGTGACCTTTCCCTTCCTCTCCATTAGTGCGTATGAAATAGAGAAGCGACTGAGCACAGCAGACTTATTCAGGTTCCCAAACTTTGAGACCGTGTGCTGGTATGTTGGAAAACATCTGCTGGACACCTTCAGAGGTGAGAGCTCTCTTTTCATACAGCAAAGGCGTGTTTTCTTTACTCGTTATTAAAAGGCAACAATTAATTGTGATTTTAGGGCTACGAGAGAATCGACGGCATCCTGCCACTTACTTGGTCCATGGAGCCAAAGCGCTCAATAATGCTTTTCGTAGCTGGACACGAAAGGAGGTAGATTGTTTGTTCCCGTGCAAACTAATGTTTGTTATTATTGCAAGCGATTAATGTACCATTGCTACTATCATGAACTGTTCGCTGCAAATCTATTGGTTGATTTTCTGATCTCTAGTCCCTGGCTGAGCATGAACAGGAGATTCCAGAGAGCATTAAGACCCAGCAGCTAGTGAAGGACCTGGCTAAAGAGATACGTCTGGTCGAGGTGAGCTGGTGGAGGTCACTCCAGCCCAGATTTTCATCAATAATTCCGGCAATGCATGTCTTGCTAAACTATAATCTTTGTGTTTCTCATGCAGGATATCTTCCAGCAGAACATTGGCAGGAGCGGGACACCTTTTGGTGGATCGCAGGGTCTTCCCTCGCCTCACCCCAAAGCTCCGTTAAACACTTCTCTCACTTCTGGGCGTCCCCCAGGTAAAAAGAGAGGCCCGAAGCAGAAGGATGGGTTTGGGGAAGGGGGCGTAGGCCCTCTGGGAACTAAGAAGAAGAGCCAAAAAGGCAAAGAGATAAAGACAGAAGCTGGAGAGCTGGACCTGCTGGAGATTCATACCAAACACACTCTCAAGAAGTTCCAGCCAGGGTGTAAAGTCAAGAAGAGCAAGGTAGAGTTATTTCATTTGCTTCATTATTTTGGCTTAAGCATTCTTTGGCTTAAGATAGATGTGCTTATCATATAAAACATAAAATATATCTTGGGTTTATTTTTCCTACCCTATTGGGCCCAGTTTTATATAGTAAGTACAAACTCACTGTTTTAGACTTAAAACAACAAAAACAAGATTCAACCAAGATTAAAATACCTGCTGAAAACTTTTTGTCCAGTTAATTTTTCTTTGGTAAGTTGGTTTGAGGGTGTTTATAGATATTATTTACTGGGAAATTACACACAAATGTTTTTTCTGGACCTGAAATATGAAATATTTGAACTTTTTTAACATGTTAAGTGAGCTTGTTTGGTGGTGTTCAAATCGTCATTGTAAAAACTTCTAAAACTCACTTTCCAGCTTGAGCTGCCTGATGACTGTCTGGATGACTTTGAGGAGGAGATCAACAAAAGCAAGCTTAAACTCGTGCTGACTAATGGAAAGATACAAGGGTGAGAGGGTTACCCTTGATAACCCTTTATCTTCATGAGGTTCCTAATCTCATGTGATGACATTTCCTCTTTGATCCCTCCTTTTCCTCTCTTAGGAAGAAGGGTCGTGCTAGCGGTGCTAATGGAGCGGGGAGTTCTCTCCAGCAGTTCCAGCCTCACATGAGCACCACGTCTGACTTTGATTCAGAAGATGAGCTTCAGATCGATGAAACCCCTCCGGCTCGCCGTAGACCAACCGTACCCAGCAAGAAGAAACTGGCTGGTAAACTTCCTCTATTTATCCTACTTGCATTAGGTGTTTAACCAGTCAAGTCAACAGTAACTCTCTGATAGTTAGCATCATGACCCAAACTAATACTTGGTTCTGGTCTCATTAAGGTCTACCAAGAAAACTACCTAGGGCCAAACCGTGCAGCGACCCCCACAGAGTCCGCGAGCCGGGAGAAGTCGACTTTGATATTGAGGTACACGTCTCTCTTGAGCAGGCTTCATGATTATCTCTAGGTGTCTGGTTGCCACAGGTTTTAGAGCTTGTTGTTGTGAAATAGGAGGATTACACCACAGATGAAGAGATGCTCACAGTGCAGGGTGTGAAAGGTGGAGCAGGTGGGATTCTGGATCTGCTCAAGGCGAGCAAACAGGTGGCAGGTCTGGATTCTGCACTGAGGTACATTACACACGTTTAACATGCTGCTCATTATAATGTAGATGTTTAACGATGTTTGATTGTAGATATATGTGTAGATGTTTGATTGTAGATAAATGTACAGATATGTGTAGATGTTTGATTGTAGATAAATGTACAGATATGTGTAGATGTTTGATTGTAGATAAATGTACAGACATGTGTAGATGTTTGATTGTAGATAAATGTACAGATATGTGTAGATGTTTGATTGTAGATAAATGTACAGATATGTGAAGATGTTTGATTGTAGATAAATGTACAGATATGTGAAGATGTTTGATTGTAGATAAATGTACAGATATGTGTAGATGTTTGATTGTAGATGAATGTGTAGATGTTTAAAGATGTTTGATTGTAGATATATGTGTAGATATTTGATTGTAGATAACGTGTAGATGTTTGGAGATGTTTGAATATAGACATAAGTATAGATATGTGCAGATATTTAAAGATGTTTGATTGTAGATAAATGTGTAGATGTTTGATTGTAGATAACATGTCTATATTCAAACATCTCCAAACATCTACGCAAGTATAGATATGTGCAGATATTTAAAGATGTTTGATTGTAGATATGTGTGTAAATGTGTTATGTGTAGATGTTTGTGCTGTTGTACTTTCGTAAATCTTTTTTCTCATGTTACCTAGTGAGGAAGCCCCAGCCTCCCCCAGCACCCGAGATGCTATCCAGGGCATGCTTTCAATGGCCAACCCTCCATCTTCCTCATCCTCGTCCTCCTCTTCCTCTCCCCTGTCTGTCTCCGGAGGGGGAGAGATGCTGGGGCGCGTGAAGGAGAAAGGAGGAAGAGCCGGATGGGTGGGTGGTGGAGTGAAGAAGAGCGAGAAGAAGAGCACTTTTGAGAGGCCAGGGAAGCGAACCGTCAAGCGTCCCGCACGACACCTCAGTGATGAAGACAGTCTGGATGAGCAGGAGACGCTGGGCACCTGCTTCAAAGACTCCGATTACGGTGAGTCTTCACGTACATTAACAACCCTTGTGTAAAAGCTCAGCCTCGGGTTCCTAAAGAACTTCTCTAAAATAAAATCTAAAGTCTAAAGTGTGTGATTTATTTGTCACTAAACAGAATCGCATACGTTACATTTACGTTCTATGCATTCGGCAGATGTTTAATCCCAAACGATTTACAGTGCATTCGAGCTATACGTTTGATCAGTAAGTGTGTTCCTGGGAATCGAACCCACAACCTTTGCGGCGCTAACACAACACCAATTGAGCTACTGGAACACTGTTATTCCTACACCATTACATAACATAACATTATTATTTTCATACGTTTATCATTAAACGTAAAAGTATTTTAACATGAACGAGATTACGCTGATGCTTATCATTGATAAATATACATTTAAAAGAGTCTTTATGAAGAATTGGCACCTTTTTTTTCTAGTGTATCCTTCACTAGAATCAGACGAGGAGGACCACAAGATCAAGTCTAAAATGAAAAGAAAGCGAAACTGGGACGATACACCCTGGAGTCCTAAAGGTAACCATGTTTAACCCTTCCCATATTTGTGGCACGTGGGTGTATTTGTAGACAGACCTAAACACCATTTGTTCATCCTCAGCCCGTGTGACTCCAACACTGCCCAAGCAGGAGAGACCGGTGAGAGAGGGTGTCAGGGTGGCATCTGTAGAAACTGGGCTTGCAGCTGCGGCTGCCAAACTGGCACAGCAGGTTAGTTTATCGCTATTTACCTGTATTCAATGTATTATGGCAGTGACCAGAGTTCAATCTGTGTGTTAGGCTGCTAAATCATTTCTACTGTTAACTATGCATTTAAGAAAGTGTAGATTTTGCTGTTCAGCTTTTGTCAGTATTACGTAATATTTAAAGCTGCAAATTTTGTGGTTAAAAACGAACATCAAATTGTTACTTGGTACAAATTGGAAGCAAATCCAGTTAATATTATAACACGCTTTGTTTCCTCTAATGCCAGGAACAACAGAAAACCATAACTAAAAGAAAGTACACGAAGAAGAAAGTCTCCCAGGAGAAGGTCCATCCTGCAGCCGTCCAGCTCCAGCATCAGCCCGACTCTGCACCCGAGTCTCCTCCTCTGCCTTCTGAGCCTCCAGTGGACTGCATGGCTGAGGAACGGAGAATGGAGGTGTATTCTGCCAGCCTGCTGGACCACGAGTACACGGCAGGACCAGGTCCATTCAGCCCAGGGGGGCCGAGAGGAGGCGGAGCCATGGCCCCTGGTGTGTTCCTGACCTCAAGACGACCCTCGCTCTCTCCCCAAAACAGTAGCAGCTACTCCGCCCCCTCGCCTGGAGGGCTTGGTTCTCCAACATCAGGAGGATCGTGTCAGGGTAACCAGAATCAGATGCTCTCACTACTGCTATTATTTAGGTTAAAATGCTGTTTTTGCATCATACTAGCTGACTCTAAACAACATGATATTGGTTGTGATGTATTGTTTTGGTGAAGTCTCACAGCTCAGATTTATCACCTTGATTAGGACCATTTGTTGGTCCTAATGGTAGTAAGTTTCTTCATGTTTTTCCTTACAGGGAAACGTCCAAAGAAAGGACTTGCCACAGCTAAACAGAGACTGGGAAAGATTCTGAAAATACACAGAAACGGCAAGCTTCTCCTGTGAAACATAGACTGATAACATGAAGAGCAGACTGCAGGGAACAAAGGAGGAGAGAATATGGATGAGAGAGGACTCACTTCGATGTTAAAATGATGTGACTGTTTTATAGTTAATGTTCTGCTTGCCTTGTTTTTTTTGTTTCCTAATGAGGATGAACATATGAAAATGGTAACTTTTGCAGTGAGAACAATTGTGAAGACGAATTCCAGTCGAGCGGTTGGCCTTTAGCATGATGTTTTAGAAATAGAATAGAAATTCTATTTGAAAAGCAAATAGAGCTTAACATGCAGATAACTTTGCTACAGTTTTGTGTTCGTCAGTTGGTCTTCACCTCAGTCCTTTACACACACGTACACACTTCTGGTTTTACTTTAAGCGTCTTTGTGTATTTATTCATTGATTTCAGTTGTAACAGTGTAAATTACTATCAGAAAACGGAATGCTCAGAAGCACTTGATGTTAGATCAGATTCTTCTCCTAAAGCCATCACAAATCTGATCACTGGTGTATTTGTATATCTGACTTCCCACAAATGGGATGTTGATACAGATTTTTCAGTACATTTATCAGCGCAGCAATTTGTAAATGTCACAGTTTTCTCATGGCTGTTTGTCTAATCTCCTCCTAAAGCCATCTATTCGTTTACTTTATGTAGTATGTGATGTATAATTTTATACAATAGAAGGTAATTTGATACACCATTGACTGTCATTTCTGTGGATCATGTCCTGTAGTCTAGTCTCGTTGAACAATGTTTTTACGTTAGTGTACTAACACATTTTTATCAACAGTTGTATTTTAGATGTGTATATATTTTAGGTCTGTTTCGTTTTGTTTGTTCCATTATAGCATGGGCAGTATAATGTCCTGCCAATGTCGGTCCATTAGATAAACCGTTTCTTGTTGGACTTCCCATATATGTCCATGTATATCCAACTGTAGACGGCTGACTTTGGTGGTTGTACACATTTTTATAATTGGAAAGAACACAAAAACTATTTTGTTTGTGATCACAAGGGGCTTCTGGGAGATCGGTGTACAGATTTGTTTTTGTTTTTTTTGAAGAAGGATTTTATTTAAGTCTTTCTTTATACCTTGTACAAAAAAAATCTAACAGAAGAGTTGTTTAGTCAGTTTTATTTGTATAGGGTAATTAATGCTGTTTTTCCTTTTCTTTGATGCTTATATTAGCAATGTGATAATGTATTCTATTGCTATGTCAATTTATTGTTAATTTGTCCCCCATTTAGTTATTAATTGTAACGTCAATATACTTTAGTTTTGTTTTTTTTAAGTAATACTTAAAAACTTAAAACACATTTTCTTGTAATTGTATGTCATGGCAACTATTTTTTTAGTCATCGTTTTTGACCATTATATTCATAACCGACACCAAAAATATGAATAATCTTTAAACCAGTGGGCCAGTGTAAATATTATTTAACTGTAATTTTCATCAGAAAATGTCACTGATTTTCACCCTGCGTTCTGTCATCATTGCCATTTTAATGTTACTAGAATCTTGTTTTGGAAATAGTTTTGAACCTAAAAGCAAAACAGTTGTTATGGTTATCCTAGTAAAATTACTTTCATTGTTATTTTTCGAAGTTGTTTTTAGATTATTCCACAGTTTGAAAGGATATTTCTGGAATGTTTTGAGTTTTTTGTACATTTGTTTAATTTGTTTAAAACATCTGCTTTACATCATCCGTGACTGTTATTAAACACACATAATTTGCTACATCTGTGCCTTTAGTAATGTCCCAAACATAACCCATAGCAATGTGTTTTAACTGCATCGCTGCACAATTTTGATACTAGTTTACAGATTAATGCAAAATAATGACTACCCGTGGTTTTGGGGTGAGTGTGTTATTTTAAATTAAATTGTGATAAAACAGAATGATGTAAAGCAAGATGTGCGACAAAGAAAATGTTCAAAAACCTCAAAATATTATATATGATATTAAATTTCACAATGATTTGCTAGTCACACCCTTTATCATGTTAAGTTAATTGTGTTTTAGGGTTTTCTTGTCTGTTAGTTTAATTTGGACAGTTAATGTTGATCACACAGTTCCTCTCAGGGTTTATTTTATACCTAATATTATTGTGATAGAACCGTTTAAAAAAAGAGCAACAGTAGTGTAACCAGTACACATTCAGGACCACTACACCAAGTTAGATTTGAACCCATTTAATATTTATAATTGGATCTTGTCTTTTGCTATTGTCACCACCTTTGATTTTTGAAAACGCTTGAGCAACTTTTCCAAATGACCTCTATTAAAAGATATTTTTAAAAGCTGTACTATTGTTTGTTTTTTTGTCATTTAAGTCCATGTGTGCTTTGTAACAGTGATTTACCCGCCAACATGTTGCTTTGTTTCTTCAATGGATCATTTTTCTGTTGCGCGCCAGACGTTGAAAATGAACCCGCGGGAAAGACATGAACTACGAAACAAACGAAAGACGTCACGTGATTTAAAGCCGCATCTCTGTTGCCATGGTTGTGTCAATGGCGGCCACCGATTGGCTGATGCAACGTCTTCGCCGGCCAGTGAGAACGAGCGCTTTTTACAAACTATTCCGGAAGTCAACACGCCAGTGTGTGTTTGTCTGCACCGCGAAACGAATTCTGTAGCCTCAAAACACAAAGTCGCTACAGTTTTGGCATACTTCGTAATCTTAAATTGTGGTACGTATTTGTGGGTTTGTAGATTTAACGTTTTATTATGATGTTGCCTGAAGATTCATTTAGAACCTTAACTTGGTTCTAGACTTAGACGTGATATTAGTTTGTCGTTTGTCTGCGCCTTCTGTGGTAATGCTTTAGCATTGTTAACGACTTAACATTTCTTTCTTAAGTTACATTTAGCGAAGTTGTTTTGTTAGCAGACACTGAACCCCTCTCGAGATGGCCTCCTCCAATCCTCTACGACCCCAGAACAGAACTCTGCAGAACCAAACAGGGTGAGTTGATCATTCAATGACAGATATTTTGATGAGGCTTCGGTCTGTTTGAAACGTTCAAACAATTAATCTATTGGTCTCTATTTCACTTCCCTCCGTAATTAGAGTTTTGAAGCACCAGGAGGTGAATAAAACCAAATTCACTGCTGTCCCCTCTTCTAAAAGAGGTTCTGAGAATCTGGACCCCAATGCCTCAGATGAAACTGGGAGGGGAGTCAATAAATTGAAAAGTGTCAGCAGGCTTCCTGTCCTTGCCAAATCTCTGCAACCAGCTCTAACTGACCTCTCTCAGCAGAACAAATGGGAACAGAGGCCCCTTACGGTAGGAACGCAACTTATTCTTCTTAATTATAAGTTGCTACTAAGGAAGGTGGAAAACGTGTTTTTTATGTGTGTGGAGAATTTTGCACTTACAGAATTCTAAACGATGATCCATGCCAAGAAATGCTGAAGAGGTGATATCACAAAGAATTAATTTGTCCATCTTTTAAGATAAGAGCTTGATTTACAGTAGAAACATACTGAGCTGCACTAAGTTCTTGTATTTCCACAACCTGGAAAAGTCTAAAAATCACCTTGTGCTGTTTGTGAGTGTGTTGCACCTGCTGCTCTGGCCGATTGATTAAATTTTTCTTGTCCATAGGGTAAAGTTCAGAAGAAGAGGACCTGCACCAAACCAGTTCCTTTCAACTTTACCCAATCGCGTTCACGCAGTCAGAAAAACACAGATGTTACCAGTGGAAAACCCCCCCTGATGCCTTCCGCCCAGTTGACACCAGGGGCAAAGCTTAGAAAGCTGAATCCAAGTACAAAAACTGAAATTACAAGCCATAAAGCAACAACAGGTGTCTTCAGAGCTCATGCAAATAAGCTACAGTCTGAGACGACCTCATATGAATCAGAAAGCTGCAGTCAAACTGATTTAAGTTCACGTTTAGGTAGCATCACTCTTGCACAATCTCAGGTTCCTAAAGACTCAGGTTTAAGTCATTTATGTACAAATTCACTCATTAAAGTAGGTGTTGGTTCTGATGGTCAAGCACCAAAGGACCAGCATTGCTTCCAAACTACCCAATCAGCTACTGGCACACAAAGCCATGCAGGCACCAAAGGTGAGTTGTATGTAACCTTATATACCATCAAATACTAAGTGGTGTAAATATTGATATAAATGTATATCATCTGTGCAAGGTGCTGGACTATAAAATTTTCATCCAATCACTGCATTTCGGCCGAATGCAATGATAGGATATCCTACTTGTCTGTCAAACTTTGTATGCGTTGACATGTTGAAGGAGGCGTGGCTTTGGAGATCACTCTGAACGGGGGGTGGGATCTTATGCTTTTAAAGCTAGCTTGCTATTGTTAGCCTCTCTGGAATTGCCTACCCCACGTTTAAGATGGATTTCAATAGTGCTCATGTTTTGTGAATAGTGTTTTTATTGTTGTTTAATATAGTCACTGGCCAATTATTACTGACAAATTATGCATGCGTATTTGAGCGCTGGGTCATTTTCTGCTTCTTTCATCAGCTATGCACAATGTCATCCTGTGTGAGGGATCAAGTGCTGCTGGAGCTCAGTGCGTGATGCCACGTTTGTCTACCTGCCCTGCTGGACCAGGAGCCTCTAATAATCTGGTTAGAAAGTTCTAGAAAAGCTTCATGATGAAACCAAAATGTTTGTTGTGGTCTCATGATGATCATACAGAGTTCCTCTTAGTATGATGAGCCTAGTATGATGTAAAACCTATATATGATGTAGTTACTTTATCAAGATATGATGTAACCTAAGTGTACTGAAAACATGGTTAGTTAGTGATGATGTATTTTGATCTTTTAGCCTCAGAGGGTGTCTGTGAAGAAGAGTCAACGTGAGCTTGTCAGCACCACGGGTTAGTTGAGCTTTTTCATTATGTGTAAAAGTTGCGTCTTTGTATCGGATGGGTTATGTGTAGGTCCTTTAAAAAGCTCTGAAAGACGTTTCCTTTACGTTTTTAAGACAACGCTGGGGTGTTTTCCCCGGACCCATCAGCACTGCGTAGCATTCTGCAGAATGATGCCATGAGAGCAGTGGAGTTTACTGGAGCGACACCCAGAGTATCAACCTGTCCCACCGGCAGAGCAACATCTATTTATTCTGTGAGTCCCTTCATACATCACTGATAAACGCTCCATGTAACAGATGTGAGTCTTTAGATATTGATAAAATGACATTGACTGTCGTAGGCTCAGAGAGTTCCAGTGAGGAAGCCCAAGACAGATGATGCAGTTCCTGCAGGTAATGGAACTCATTGACCTGTTTTAACATCACAATATAGTTTATATATAAATTATAAAGTATAAATGGGTGTTAATTAAATTATCTTATTAAATCAGCATCTGGACATTTAAATGTTTGTAGTGGTAGAATGACTTCAACTCTGTCATGAATCATGTGATTTGAAGTTCAATTCATATTTGTATAGCACTTTTCACAATACATATCGTTTCAAAGCAGCTTTAGAGAAAAGGCCTCTTCTGTATCTTCCTTCAGGAAGCACCGTGTCCTTCTCTCCCGACCCCTCAGCCCTGCGCAGTATTCTACAGAATGAAGGTGTGAGGGCGGGGCCACCTGGTGCGGCAACGCCCAGAGTTTCAGTCTGTCCCACTGGCCGAGGAACATCTATTTATTCTGTGAGTCCACTCAAACAAATTCCAGCTACGTGCTACTGTACTAGTACTAGTACAGTACTAGTACAACTGGTTGCTGTAGCATACCGTAAGTGTTCTGTAAATTGTTCTGTACCATGTGACTTTACCTCAGGCCCAGAGAGTACCAGTGAAGAAATCTAAAACAGAAACCACAGAAGCTGCATCTCATTGTGAGTTTGACATTTCAACACTTGCTTTCTCTTAAACGTCATAATTTGTGCCATTGGCTTGTATCAAGTCAGTGTTCCTCTGCTGCGCTGCAGGTGCTAGCAGAACACCTGCGATGACATGGACACCTCAACGTGTTGCAAACACCAAACCACAATCAATGGTCAGTGTTCTCTTGTCTCGTATTAAATTCTGTATTCACAAGGATAGCACAGCCAAAAAGAAAAATTATTCCCTATTTTGTTCCCTCGCCATGTTCTCAAGCTATTTTATAACCTGACACAAACAGAAACCTTGCTAAAACCTTGCTACCTTGCTGTGCTTTATCTCAGGCATACTGTGTGTGTGTGTGTGTGTGTGTGTGTGTGTATAATTACAGAGGAAGGTTCTTACCGCACAAAAGGTTTCTCGATTTAGGGAGTCTCCTGGTTTGCATGGATCCCACTGCACTGAACTCCATCGAGAGGTAACTTCGCTTCGGGATGCAGAATCCAGAGATACGTAAACCTAACATTAACGCTGAATATTGGCTTTTTGTGTTGCAGGAGGATGTTGTTCAAAGGTTATTTGAAGAGCCAGACCAGATGGACAAAAATGATGTTACTTCTCATCAACTAATGAATAGTCACGAAGCTGTAGGATTAATTTACCTCAGACAAATTTTTATTTAAAACATCTTTGGCTAGTTTCCTGATGGCCTAAAGGTTATGACATGCACATAGCAAGCTACCCTCTAACACTGGTCTTCTCTTCAAACAGATTGAACCTCTAACAAATAAAGAAACTTCAGAGTCAAGTCAACATCACGCCGAGAAGGAATTTAAGAAACCTGGCCAACCTTTTATACAGGCAGCACATAGAGGCTCGGTCATTGTTTTCGCATCAAGCCAAAGACTCAGTGAGCCAGACCAGCCTGAGGATACTCTGTCGACCCCTGTCACAGGGGCCCCTCTGCAGCTCGGTGGGGACAGCGCTATATCCCATAATACACTGCAGTCAGACCAAAGCAATGGATCACAGATCACCTCTAAACAAATTACCACCAGCACACAAAGTCAATCAAAAGGTAATTATCTGAGTATCTTCTCACTTGTTGTATTTGGTTAAGACTTGTTGTGTATGTTTAGTTCTTTGAGCATTATCTGTGTCATTATGTTTTTGTCTCTGCAGCTCCTGCCCTTGCACTCTCCATGGCCGCTCTGCGTAGACGTCACACTCTAGAAGAGATGATTTTGGATGAGGAATGTGCTACTTACACCTCACGTCTGCTATCCTGCCCACTGCAGCCCCGCTGTGGCAACCCTGTAGCCACCACACTTCTGTTTGAAGACTCTACTGTGAGTAATCTGTTTTTCTATCTTTTTGTTTTGAATTGAGTAAACAAGTTATCAAGTTGAGAGGTTGTTAATGGGTCTATAATCTCTTTCCTCTTCAGTGTTTTATGCCTATAGGTCTGTCCTCTCCTGTACGTCTGAGTCCAGCACCCTCTGGTTCCTCTATCAGGGCTTGAAGGCAGTGCTCCTCTGAAACAGGCTGTCTGACACAGTATTATTATTTGCACTTTTTGTTTGTGAAATGTTTCTTATGTAAGTAATAAACACAGCAAATGCCTAATGACTCCTCTAGATGCTTTTATTGCAGTCCACAAGCACTACGATGTTGGTTTGAGTCTATGATGTTTCTTTCAATGGGATTTACTGTATAGGATTCAAATATGATGCAAGACTCTTCAGTGCAGTGGAGGCTTTCATAAACTTTCATCATGGAAACTGTGCGTGTAACCCTTGTATAGTGTATAATAAATCTATATATAAAGATGTCCAAGTGTTTGATTTATCATTCTGAATTTGTTGGAGTGATTCAGATTGGTAATTAGAAATATTCAAAATGTTTTATATACAAATGTGAATTTATATAAATAGTGCTATAGAGCTAAAAGGTGAAATTACAACTAAATCTTTAATGGTACAAAGGGCTCCTTGTGTCACAGGAAGTAATCAGGACAAAATTCTTATACCATTGTGATTTGATTTGGTATACATTGTGCTGCATTATGACTCCGTCCTTCAAATTTAAATATCATCATAAAGGACATAATACTCCTACATTCCAACATAATGATGCCACAGAATGCTCAACATTACAAAATCATTATGATCTCATTGGAAGTTGTGCTTTTCAAAATAATTACCATGGAACTTTGAGGCAGTTGTTTTTTGTTTTATTTTTAATGCCTCCGTTTCTTGACACACCTAATACCTGTCATGGAAAATCCAGTGGAAAGCTAGGCTTTAGTTTTTGCATATTTAAACTGGGCTGTGGGCGGTCCGTGTGTGTTACTATGAAACCCTGAACTAATGAGTAATAACCATCTGCAGGATGCATACGTCACAACATCTCAGGGCCAGCACAAGTAGCTATAGCTGCAGACCTGGCGTCAACTGCAAACTTGAGCGCGATGTCCAAAAGGGGGCGGTTAGGGATACTCTCGCAATATGAGGAAGCCACGCCCTATTTTGAAGCTAGCACCATATTCCCAAAGTATTCCCGCCCCAGTTTGGAAATCTCCAGTCTTCCGCAGGCTACAGACGGAAGTTACGTTGGAGCTGCACAGACATGATTTAATTAGGGTCGTAACTTTAGGTGCAGGTGTGTGCAAAGCTTGTGTCTGTTGTCATAAAGTTGCCGTGCCGGCTTTTCTCGCAAAATCACGTGTCACAATCGACTTTACACTGGAGAGGAAACTTGAGCATAATTTATTAAGCAAAGTTGGAAATATACATACGCATGAGTTACTCGTAAAATCACCGTTTCTAGGGTGCCATCTAGGGACTAATAGTGAGGACACTACGCATCTTTAAACGGCGATGTGAGAATGATTAAAAAATACTCACATTTGTACTTCGAGAGTTTGCTAAACGAATAAATGTAAATGCAAAAATATATATTTAGCGATATTTAATTCCAAAATCCTTTTTTACAAATGACATTATTATGTGGAAGTATTTTCAGTCAGCTAGGCTATTTAATTGGATGTTTACAGCAATATTTACAAATGAAAGAATAAATAAAAAACATGTTAACATTAAAATGGTTTGTTGGCTTTTTCGAACAGTTTATGGTATTTTTTTCCACTGTAACAATTTATAGTATTTTCTTGCAGAGAGGCCTCTGTCTGTCCGCAACCATTACTGCATCATATGGGTATTTGGGTATCAATCTAATGGACATATAATTCAGATAATTACATATAAGTCGATTCCTTGGATGAATGAACATTTTAGTAAGGGAATGTTTAGGAACATAAAGTTAAATAAACATAAGATGACAATGATTTGATTTCTTAAGCATGCAACCTTTGCAGTGAAATCCAAGCTGATATTTATATTTAGATTAGTCAGGGGTGTGACACAGTGTTTGAGAACTTAAATACGGGGTGGGCACAAACTGACTTATTAAACCTCTCCCATAGATCCCTGCTTTGAGATTTAAGCAATACACAGTGGTAACCCTTCCTCATTTCCCTCATTTTCCATCATCCCGTGCCACCTGTTTCTCTGCAATATCTGACCATGTCAAACGTAAACACAGCTGGGATGGATCCGACCAAGATGGGGGTCGGCCGGGCAATTGCTGTACTGACTTCAGGTGGTGATGCCCAAGGTAAGCAGGAAGTAGCATGTGATCTGCTTCTTCACTGTCTGTTGGTCTTTTACAGGGAACTTTGTAGTAACCCTTGTACAGCCAAGGGTTTAGAGACTGCATTTAGAGACTGCATGCTGATATCTGAGAGGGTATCCAAAAAAAGCAGAAGTGTGAACCTAAAGTTAGAGAGTTCCTGCTGTGCCTAAAAAAACACAGCATAGATAATTCGATTTGATTAGTGATTATTGATGTTTAAAACTAGAGTCTCAATTGTAATTGTAGAGAGCAAATTAAAAACATGCTCTAGCAGTACTGAGTGACAATTACTTGAATTGTTAAAAACATGGGTATCAGTTACTGCTGTTAAATCAAATATCTATTGCACTTTACAAATTAAAAATTAAAGGAGTTTAAAATAAACGCCAGACATCCAGGAATTATGGATGTATGGTAGTAGCAGTGGCAAAATATCTGTTGTTGTTTTTTGATTGGCTCAGTTTTGGTCCACAAAGGTCAATGTAGCCTTTAGCTTTAGCCTCTTGTCCTCTGTCTCCTTGTTTTCGCAATGGAAGACTAAGTTTAGCGCCAGTGATCTTCCTCTGGATGAGATTGTAGAAAGTAACAGGCTTTTCTTAATCCTTCAGCTCTGATGAGTTTCTAGAATCTAGAATATCTGTATAATTTAGCTGGTCATATAGTGACTGACAATTGATTGTCTTGAATAAATAGCCATTGTAAATATGTGGATTGATGTAGTGCGTTACAATAAGGTGACAATGTTTTGATTTATTAAGCATGCAACCTTGTAATACAAGTTGATATTTATATTTAGATGAGTCAGTCTTTTCCAGAGCTGCAACTATTGAAACCAGAGACACAGAGTGGCTTTTGTGCAGAACCGTCCAAACACCTTGAACTTTAGTGCAGAGTTCACGGCGCGCAAAGGAAAGGAAGACTTAGATAACCTTGTCCATGGCAATTGCTCAATCTGCTCAAGAACTGAGATGTCATGTGAAATTAGACCTTCTCATATAGCAATGCTCAGGGGCCCAAATTCGGGTATGCACTATATGCAATGCACAGTGGTGCCACGAGATTGGGGGGGGGGGGTTACCTATCTCACACACTGAAAAATGTATATCCTTAATATGTATACTGAATGCATACCTGTATGTTTTGCAGGAATGAATGCAGCTGTAAGGGCCACTGTCAGGGTCGGACTGTATACTGGAGCTAAAGTCTTCTTCGTTCATGAGGTATATTACAGTGTATAAGAATCCTATAGGATCTTATATAATCCTATGGAGTCTATAGATTAAAAAAAATATGCGTCTATAGAGCTGAACACAGAAAATCTAACCAGTACTTGTTAAGGTGTGTTAACATTTACAGCAACAGTTCCTTGTTATTGTAATATTTTAAGAATGTTATTAATTTTAATGGCTGTCCACTGTGCTCAGGGCTATCAGGGATTGGTTGATGGAGGGGATCACATTCGTCCTGCTACGTGGGAGAGTGTGTCTATGATGCTACAGCTGGTAGGTCTGCTGTAGAGCTTTCAGAGGCTTATGTTGATTATAGTCTTTAAAACAGTGTCCTGATTGTGTATTTTTCTATGCAGGGTGGTACAGTCATTGGCAGTGCCCGCTGTATGGATTTCCAGGCCAGGGAGGGGCGATTAAAAGCTGCCTACAATCTTGTCAAGCTGGGCATCACCAACCTGTGTGTCATTGGTGGAGATGGCAGTCTGACTGGCGCTAACTTATTTCGTACTGAGTGGAGTGGCTTACTGAACGATCTAGTCAGCAAAGGTAAGCAGCAAGAAACCCAGACAATAAGACCAGAGTCTGAGTCTGCGCCAAAAGTACCATTGAAACGTATCAGCTCATCATAAAACGTACTGATGTAACTATATCACACGGCTCTTGGGAATACTTGATTGTGATTGGTCAATCACAGCAGTCAGTTTTTATGCTGAATTAACAGCCATGTTGTGCATGTGCACAAAGGTCGGATTACCACGGAAGAAGCCAAGAAGTCGTCTCATCTGAACATCGTGGGAATGGTGGGTTCTATCGACAACGACTTCTGCGGAACTGACATGACCATCGGCACAGACTCCGCCCTCCATCGCATCATCGAAGTGGTAGACAGCATCACCACAACGGCACAGAGGTCTGAATACGAGCAGTTCATTAGAATTTAACGGATCTTCAGTGTTTAAAATCTAATGTTTCTGATGTTCTTCAAAGCCACCAGCGTGCTTTCATCCTGGAGGTCATGGGGAGACACTGTGGGTGAGACACTTCTTAATGTTGTGTGTGTGTGTCTATTATACCATAGGACCCACTTTCATTGAATGATTTAAAATGTGTATTTGTGTGTATTAGTTACCTGGCTCTGGTCACTGCTCTTGCATGCGGTGCTGATTGGGTGTTTATTCCTGAGATGCCTCCGGATGATGGATGGGAGGAGCATTTGTGCAGAAGACTCACGGAGGTACAACGAAACAGACGACACACGAATACATGCAACGGTTTATAACTGTGCGTTCCTGTAACTCAGTGGTTAGAGCATGGCATTAACAGCGCCAAGGTCATGGGTTCGATCCCAGGGATTGCACATACTCCACCAATGTATAGTATAATGCGATGTAAGTCGCTTTGGATTAAAGCGTCTACCAAATGCATAAATGTAAATGTGAACTGTCTTCTACCAGTTCAGTTACTTTTCCTGTCTTTGTCAACACGTCATCTGTTTTTACTGTGCTAAATCAAGGCGTCGTTCTCTTTTGTCTCCTAACAGACCAGGAACATGGGTTCTCGTCTCAACGTGATCATTGTGGCTGAGGGAGCAATCAGTAAAGACGGAAAACCAATCACCTGTGACCAAATAAAAGATGTAATTGACTTATGACGCATACTGACATATGATTTTCATACATAGCCTGTATGTTTACTTTGATGTTGATCCCTTGTGGAACAGCTGGTGACAAAGAGGCTGGGCTTTGATACTCGTGCCACCATCTTGGGTCATGTGCAGAGAGGTGGCACACCCTCAGCCTTTGACAGAGTGCTTGTGAGTTCCCCTTTATCTTTCTCTTTCTCTTTTTTCTTTATCTCTCTGTCTTTCCACTAATGGCTTGTGTAAATGTGTAAATGTGTGTTCGCTGTATATCAGGGCAGTCGAATGGGTGTGGAGGCCGTGATGGCTCTTTTAGAAGCCACTCCAGAAACTCCGGCCTGCGTTGTCAGTCTCTCTGGGAATCAGGCTGTCAGACTTCCCCTGATGGAGTGTGTGCAAGTGGTGTGTATACACACACACACACACAGCTGGCTATGTTGTGCAGGCTAATAAGTGTTATGCATTGTGTACTAAAAGTAAATAAATAAAATTAAAGTTTTATTAGCCTACTGAGTTACCTTTACTTTTAGTCGTTTAGCAGATGCTTTTATCCTTAAGAGAGAGAACATTTAACATTTTGACCAAAGAACCAACAAGCCTAGTCCACAGAGATACATGTATTTTTATATACAACATTGTAGTTACAGATTACAGATTGGAGCATTAGATATGAGTGGAATCTTCTCTGATATGATTCTACGTCATTTGAAACATTTATGTAAAGTAATTAATTTTTCTGTGTATGAAGTTTTACCACAATGTTTTTCTGTTCCTCAAAATTCTTTTTTTTTTTTAACTTTAGACCAAGGATGTCACCGTTGCCATGAAAGAACGCAGGTTCGAAGATGCCGTGAAACTCAGGGGAAGGTATGTTGAGAGTCTGTTCTGTTTTCTGTCTGCCGGTTCTTTAACACACAATTGTCTGGCGTTCTGAATGTGTATAGCACGACTGTCTAATGAAGTGAAAATGATTGTCTGACAGGAGTTTTGAGAATAATTGGAACACGTATAAACTCTTGGCTCACGTGCGGGTCCCAGACACCAAGGTGAGCAGAGTCAGATCGAAAACAGTGGAGCAACAAAAAGCAACATTTCTGCTAATTCTGCTGTTTTATGTTGCTGTATTTCTTTAGAGTAACATTAATGTGGCCATTTTGAATGTGGGTGCTCCATGCGCCGGCATGAACGCTGCAGTACGAGCAGCTGTCAGGATTGGCATCGTTCAGGGCCACAACATGTTGGCTGTTCACGACGGTTTTGAGGGCCTGGCCGAGGCAAAGGTAAACAACCTGAATGGCTTGTGTAAGGACATGTTTCTGTGATGCTAACAGTTTTAGCGCTTCATACACTGTGAGTGAAGCATGAATAGGTTTGTGGAGTGATTCTCAATACTCAAATTGATACTGCCTTGTTTTCTCGCTCCTCCGTCCTCCAGTCTGTGGCCTGTAAGCTGATCAAAGTCAGCCATCTTGAAGGTCTTCTCAGTTCTCTAATTGCACCACGATGAACTGAGGTGTATCCTATGCTGTGTTTTTTTGTCCCCACCTCATGTCCTTGCATCCTTCCGTTGTATGCTAAGGGAGTGCACAAATAAGAATTGAGAAGCACCCATATTCTCGTGTAAATGTTGTATTTTTTAGATCGAGCCTATAACCTGGAACACTGTTGGAGATTGGACAGGAAAAGGTGGCTCTGTGTTGGGCACCAAAAGGTACAGTTTAGACTTTCTGGTGGTTTCTGGTGGGTCAGGTCTGCTCTGATGGGGCTTTTGAAATACTTTTTGAAGACTTTTTGAGTATTCTCAGTAAAGATAATGTAAGATTCTGCCATATCAAACTGTTTTGTTTCCTCTTTTGGTTGTTAGAGTATTACCTGGAAAGTATTTGGAGGAGATCAGCTTAAATATCAGCAAATACAATATTCATGCTCTGGTCATCATTGGGGGTTTTGAGGCAAGTGACCAAATATCATGAAAACACAAGTACTTGAAGGCATCCAGTAGGCAGGTCATATTAAGAGCAGCCGTCTGCATGATCTTCCCCTTTAGGCTTTCTCAGGTGGCTTGGAGATGGTTCAGGGCAGAGAGAAATATGAAGAGTTGTGTATTCCTATGGTGGTCATTCCTGCTACTGTATCTAACAATGTTCCTGGCTCAGACTTCAGCATTGGAGCTGACACGGCCCTTAACACCATCACCACGGTTAGCAGTATGGCGGACACTCAGATATATTACGTTTACCCAGCTAACAATTTTTTAGGTTGTAAGAACGTTTCCCTAACATTTCCATTAAGTTACAAAAACAATAAAATGTTTATTTTGAAATTTCTAAGAATGTTTAAAACGTCTAATTTTTAGACGCTGTATAAAGGTTATTGCTCAATTATTCTTCAGTTTAACCTTTTTTTAAATTCTGGAACATTTTTAAAGCGTTCCACTGGCAAAAATTTTTTTATGAATATATGAAAACGTTTATGATATATAATGTATAATGTTAAAAAACATTCTGCTAACATTACTGCAAACGTTTCCTGTTATCTGGGTACATACATGCAGTAATCAAGATGGACATGTCCTCACTTAAGATCTTATTCCTCTGTAGACCTGTGACAGGATCAAGCAGTCCGCAGCTGGTACTAAGCGACGTGTGTTTATTATTGAGACTATGGGAGGATACTGCGGCTATCTGGCTACAATGTCTGGCCTCGCGGCTGGAGCGGATGCAGCTTATATATATGAAGAGAAATTCGGCATTCGGGACTTAGAGGTAGATTAGCAAAATGTAATGTAATGTAATGAATGAATGAATGAATGAATGAATGAATGGATACAAAAATGTCTTAAAATATTTTTGTTTATAGGCTAATGTGGAGCATCTTGTTGAGAAGATGAAAACCACTGTTAAGAGAGGCCTAATTCTCAGGTTTGTCATTTGAATATGATATTAAAAAAATATGATTTTGCCTGTCTGTTAAAGCTGCAATCCATTTTGTGGTTAAAAATGAACAAAAATTTGTTATAGAGCAAGTACATGACAGATTAGCATTCAACACAATCTGCATAGTTTACTCTGATTCCCAACAGGAAGTTTTTTTTAAAATAATGATTTAAAATTTAAGCTGTCGAGTCAGATTTCCCAGGAAATGTCAGTTTGGCTTCATTTGACTTCAGCACTCATACAGTATGTAAAGCAACCTGCAATTTTAGGTTTTAGACAGAGATGGCGATAGAGAGGCAAAAGTTACGGATTGCAGCCTTAAGACATTTAAGGGGAAATGTCTTTTTTGGATATTTAAACACAAATAGTCAACCTCTGTATCTTTTAAACATGTTTTGTAGAAATGAGAATTGCAATTCCAACTACACCACTGACTTCCTCTTTAACCTGTACTCAGAGGAAGGGAAGGGCATCTTTGACTGTCGTAAGAATGTCCTCGGCCATATGCAGCAGGTTAGAAAATTGACCCAAACCCTCTGAATTCTGATTCACTCAAACTCACTCAATGTTAAATTTCTATTTGTCTATTCTTAGGGTGGAACCCCCACACCTTTTGACAGGAACTTTGCAACTAAGATGGGCGCTAAGTCTGTGCTCTGGCTAACAGAGAAACTGAAGGAGTGTTATAGACACGGTGAGAAACTAAGGCACCGTCATACATTTCCTTCTATTTTTGATGAACAATTGCTTTTTTATCATTCAAATATTTGTTTATAATTAGGACAGATTGTGCTAATTAATTAACTTCATATACAGGACGAATCTTCGCCAACACTCCCGATTCGGCGTGTGTTTTGGGCATGAGGAAGAGAGGCCTAATGTTCCAGCCTCTGGCTGATCTTAAAGAACAGACGGATTTTGAGTAAGAATCTATTTTCCTAAACATTCCAAAGAATGTTATTAGGTTGAATTCGAAGTTTGTTGCTGCATGATTCATTACCGTATCACGAACACATGCCTAATGCTCATTCCTTTTAGAAAACTCATGCTTTTCTCATCCTCTAAGGCACCGTATACCAAAGACTCAGTGGTGGTTGAAGCTAAGGCCTATTATGAAGATCTTGGCCAAGTACAAGATTAATCTGGACACGTCTGAGCATGCTCTGATGGAACATGTCATCAGCAAGAAGGCTCCAGTACACATGACCGTCTCAAAGTAATGAGGAACAAGAATGATGCCGGACAGATGTGTTGACTACACAGGGCAACTCATTTAACAAATGTATGGAATCACTGGTGACTTTGATTGTATGTTTTATCATCTGCGTATAATATTTCACCTATGTGTCTTATTTTTTCCTTTTGTCTGTAATAATAGCATCAACCCTAACATGGCATTACAATGTGCATTAAAAAGTCTTATTATTAAGAGCCTTTGTCTTTTCAATTTTTTCATGTCTGCTATTTTGTACTTCACAATTTCTTTGTTAAAGACCATATTGGCCAAATACAGCCCATCTATACATGTGATGCAAAGATATAGAATTAGATACAGATTATGTATGTCTTAGAACTAACACTTACAGCATGCCCCTAAACCTCAAAAATTAACTTAGTCTGAATCTATTAATTTAAACCTCTCATAACTTACAGCACAATAAATTGGAAGTATAGTATATATTTACTTATTGTGCATATTATAGGGTTTATACATTCTATATTGTGTTGTTTAAAGTACAAAGAGTTTAAAAGACTGCACCCATGCAAATATATATTATTTTTCCTGATGCAACAGAATATCCACAAAGAAATAAATAAATTACTGTCATAAACTTTTCATGCGTCTCAATTCAAAGAGCGAGGTTCACCACCAGGTGTCAGTCATTAATGATTCATTCTCGCTTGCTATGAGCAATGACCAGTCATTGTCTTTAATTGATTAGTATCGGTTACATTTACATTTTACCTGCATCTAAAAACACCTTTTGAGTAGCAAACTGTGACAGTTTTCCTGTTTTATATAATATTTTTACTTCTCCCTGTAGCGTCTCTTATGTTTGTAGTGTTTGTGCTAAATTGTCTGTCTTCTGTAAAGCCGCTTTTCAGCGATGCAAAACTGTGAAAGTGCTATAGAAATAAATTTACATTGAACTGAATTGAATAACACTAAAAACAACACACCAACAACAGCTAAAAAATGAATACACACGTCAACAAAGACTACACATACAAGAACGTTGCGTAAAAGGACACTTATTGGAAGAAATGCTTTTATTTTGGCAGGCAGTCTCCTGTCAGCCATTGCAGTAGCCGGAAGTTGAGCAGATCAACTTCAAAGGGTATCAAGAGGTCGCTGAGGAGTGTGGGACGGTGGCGGACTGTGTTCATGTCTGCCTACTCATTGGTAAGGTGCGTGTCCCCTGTGTCCGTATCGGTCGGCCGTTTAGGAGTGCACCTTACGGCATTCTTGCTTGTGTAAATCGCTGGGAACGTACATTACAAACGAAATCACCATTTTACGCGCCTGCGCTGTCATTTTCGTCCGTCGGTTCACAGTCGTTGGAGCTTGCGCCGTAATTGTCGATGCATTGATAGCTAGCCAGCTAGTTAGCAGGAGAACTAGCCCATTCGGTGGCTAGCCAGCCAGCCAGCTCGCCAGCACAAACTCCGAGCTGTTGTTATCTTACATTTAGTAAGTTCAAGTTTTCGTATAAAAACGCCTGAAGCTACTGTGCATATACTGGTGTATTCGTGAACTACTCCAGCAGAGAGGGTGACTCGTGGGGGGCAGGGAGAGAACGACGGAGGCGCGGTGAGCCAGGAGCGGCCGATGAGTTCAGACCAGGGCGGAGAGCCGCAGCTGCAGGAGGAGGCTGAGCCGGGACCCAATACCCGTGGGGAGGACGAGATCACACCCGGGACCGGGGGAGACTCAGGCGTCATGGTGAGTCCAGGCCTTTGGGTTTGTGAATGTTAAGCGCCCTCACGCCCCCTCCCCAACAGGATGATCAGTCTTTGGCCGTTGCCCTTCTTAAAAATAGGGTCATAGTATGATCGCTCACTATATAAGGCCATCGGTCGGTTTACACAGCGGAGCTGCAAGCTTGCCGGCTTTGACATCACCTAAATTATACGCTGGCCGTGTCGTTGTAGACTCTTCCTGTTGGCAATTGACAGGACAGGTCCATTAATCTCGTAGCTGGCCTGCGTACAAAAGCCGTCTCATATCAGCGGCTGCACTTTGTAAGTGGAACTCACGTTTGTGGTTTTACGATTGTTTCCCAGTTCCATTCTCTCCCTCTTGTCTGTCACACACAAACGTGCTGTTTGCTGATCTAGGCTGTCAAGCATGACAGGAGTTTAGCCGGTTAGCCCATATGCTAGCAAAATACACGGATATGAGCGGTTTGAATATTCTTTATAGCTTAAAGACCAATTTATCTTAAGGTTGGAGACTTCAGTCGACCCAGCTGAACAGTAAATCTCTATAATGCACAAACATTTCACACAGATTCATTAAGCGGCCTTCTTTCATAAGCTTATTTGCGCAGTCATATGACACATATGAGCTCCACTCACACCGAGTTAAAACCAGCCGGAACAGACGGACTCTCAGCCATACTTTAAACAGTTAACATCGACTTTAAAAATTCAGTCTTGAAATCCGAGTCATAAAGCAAGCAAACATTAGTTTCAGCTTGCGTTTGCTGTGAGATGATGTCCCTTTAAATGTATAAAAGAAATATTTCCTGCAGTTTTGGTTGAGAGGACCCGTGTTTTTACACAATGCATCTTCCTTCGCCCTAAATAATCGTTTTTTTCTGGTTGATGTGCTTATGAGGTACTTGACACGCACATTTTTGAACGTATTGTAAAGGGTCATTTAGCGCTTGTGTTAAGGAGACACGAAGATCAACAGCTGTTTTTGAAGGATGTGGGTTTTGTAGCAGGTGGTTGCTCCCAATGGCGCCCCCGTGGGCATTTGTAATGACCTGGTGTTAATAATTTATCTGCACAAATTGTAGCAAAAATATTGAACACTGTCGTAAGAGTACTCGTGGGGACCTACAGAGAGCTGAAAACCAACGAACATGTTAATTCTGTCGATATTATTCAGGCGTGTAATAGGCTAACAGCAAGTGGCTCTTACAAAAACGTTGTTGTAACAGTTAGGGCGGCTTAGTTAAAAAATGTCAGTGTGGAAGAATGTTTTCGAAGATTATTGTATGGTGGTTTAGCAGTGTTTGGCAATTAAACATTAAACCTTTTTAACGACTTTTGATTATCCAGGTTTGAAAAAGGCTGTTTTGTTTAACATAATTCGTGTATTGTAGTTCTGTTTAAAATGTATTTTCGGAATGGATTCATACAGAATGGCGCATTGTGATGTGATGCATTATTTTTATTGTGTGCAGTCAACCAAAAACGTCATAAACTTTTAAATCTCTGGAAATCTAAACTATATAGACGAGTAATTAATATGTATATACACACGATTTATTTATTGTCTTGTGGTACTAGTTATATTTTTATTCATTTCGTTCTCATTGACATATTCCTGTTTATTGCATTAATAATAATATAAATGAATAAAAAAACTATAATATAAAGTATATATTATATATAATATAAATATAAAATGTAATATTAACCGACACACACTAATATGAATGGGGAAAAAACACTATGCAATGCGATCTTGATTGACGTGCCTCGCGACCAACAGTGACGCAGAACGTCGCTTTGGCGGTTCATGTGCGGAAGACACGAGCCCATGTGCGTCTGCTAGCCTCGAGCTGCTTTTGTGTGTGTATATATATTGAATGAAGGTTGCCACACGCTGGACTAAAGTAAAGGAAAGTTACGTTTGGTCCATTCCAGTCTGATGCAACGTTAAAGACAAATAGGGTCATACCGCTTTAACAACTTTAGTCTAAGTTTAAATAGGCGGAAAGGAAAATGCTGTTATTTCTCGAGGTGAGTGTGTGTTTTTGAGGGCTATGCTACGCATAAATGTTAACTAACTCGATGTTTTGTCTCTCCTAATTTACAGTAAAGAAAAACTCTACCACAGTGTTTTATTACTTTTATCGTAGTGCGTGTGTGGAAATGGTCAAGTTTGTTGCGTTGATGATGTTCTTAAAATTTTATCATTGAAGTACCGTCATGTTCATGTCAGAGCAAAACTTTGGATTTTAAGAGTTTTTCTTGAGGTGAAGTGGTTTCAGGTGAACATGTTAAGTGATCCAGTCTGTCAACTAACTGTCATTTATGGGAAGTAAACAAACCCTGAGGTCATGGCAACAACACAGGATTCGTTTTAGAGGAAAAATGACCCATGCGTTTCGCAAAAGACATTTTCCTCTTCTGTTCTTATCAGTGATTAGGATAAAGGACTTTGGCTCCCGAGTGGTATTAAGTTCCCTACAGTATGTTTAAACAAGCCTATATTATTAAGAGTCTTTCGTACATTTAAATCTTCTGGTTGAATTAATTGTAATTGTAATTTTTTTCAGGTCACTGCAAAAGGAGCTGGTCTAAACCCTAATGCCAAGGTGTGGCAGGAGATCCCTGCGACACAAACTGAAGCTCCTGCGGATGACCCCGAGGCCTCCCCCTGGTCCCAAAACAATATGGCTGAAGGTAATAGAAATTTCCACGCTTTTTTTTATTCTGCTTTGTTGGCCCTGTGTTCTGTGCCATTCAGTTGCAACACCATCTAGCTGTATATGTATGTGAAGGATCATTATTTCTGTTTACTTGGATACTCTTTTAGGTAAACAGTGTGCACCAGACTTCTCCAACCTAGAGGCCGACAGCACCTCCAGCACTGTAGGGGGTGTTGTGAACGGCATGGACCCCCCTGACCAAAGCTTCTCGGTTTGTGAGAGCATTACAGCAACTAATGGTATGCAACTAAAATTGAGACGCTGCACAATATCGAAGAAAAAGTGATAACTTGTTAAATAATGCAATATTTGATGTGATAATGCTTTGTTTGTCAAATATTTTGCATTCATATTAAATTATAATTTAAACATTTATAAACTGAAAAAGATCATTATATGTTTCATTTTGTTTGGGGGGAAAAGAAAGTTAGTGTCTTCCCACTAACTTCCACGAGTCTCTCTGCATTAAACTGAAACTTTGACTATACAAAACTTTTCAAAGTATTAAAATCATTTTGTTTTTGCAAAACCGTTGCACATTTGCCACAATTGATTTTTCCTGCAGCTCTACTCCTTCATTCCTTCATTTGCTAAAAGATAGAACGTGCGTTTTTGTTTTTAAATACAAGCATGTCTTGTAATGATCTAACGCACTTATCTTGTAACATAATCGCATTGTTTGTTCACAGTGGAGTCCAAGTTCCCAGAGGAACCGCCTCTGTCTGAGGAGTCTCTGCGTGAGTCTCTGAAGAAAGAACTGGAGTTTTGTTTCTCCAGGTAAGTGCGGTCCTGTAACACAGTGCAAGCTTTTAATTTAATGCATGTATAAAAGCACTTAACAGCCACTCTCCACCCATTAACTGCATTTTCCACTGCTTCTCTTTCATTCCACAGGGAGAACTTATCTAAAGATCTTTACCTAATATCTCAGATGGACAGTGACCAGTTCGTCCCCATCTGGACTATTGCCAGCATGGAAGGAATCAAAGTCCTCACAAATGACACGGACCTCATCTTGGATGTACTGCGATGTAAGTGTCCGTTTTACTTTATTTGCATTTTGTTCTTGAGTCGCTGACATGGAGGGATCTGTAGATATCACTGTTTGCTTTGATGTCCACAGCATCTCCTATGGTCCAAGTGGATGAGAAAGGGGAAAAAGTGCGGCCAAATCACAAGCGTTGCATCATCATTCTGCGAGAAGTCCCGGAAACGACACCTGTTGAGGTGAGAAATGTTATTAAGATTATTAAAGTAGCTTAGAATGTCTGTGACATCACCGGACACTCATTTACATGTGTTTTTTTTTCTTTCTTTCTGGTTCTGTTCCTTCCACCAGGAAGTGGAAGCCTTGTTTAAGAATGACAACTGCCCAAAGGTAATAAGTGTGGAGTTCGCACACAACAACAACTGGTACATTACATTCCAATCAGATACAGATGCTCAACAGGTAAGTGATTCTGTTTCAGATCAGTTTATTGACAGACAAGTGACTTGCCCATAGAATTAAAGCTGATGAATTGTCTTGCTTTCATACAGGCATACAGATATTTAAGGGAAGAAGTGAAGACATTTCAGGGAAAACCAATCATGGTGTGTTTGAATTTCTTGACAAAAAAACTAACATTATAGGTGCACTCAGTATTTTTATGTTGTGCTGCAAAATACGCAGTGATGCACGTTAAACCCTGATAAAGCAAATACTATTTGACTAGCCATGTGATCTCAACTTCTCAGCCCCCACGATGCCCCTGACTTTTTGAAAATCATTTACTTTAAAGTACAGTTCATGTCTTTTAATGCAAAACTTTAAACAATTACTGAGTGCACCTAAAGGTGACATTTACAGTCAGTTGAGGTTATTGCTATAGCGTTTACCTTTTGCTTTTCCTATCTGCAGGCCAGAATAAAAGCCATCAACACGTTCTTTGCTAAGAATGGTTACCGCAGCCTGGACTGCAGTGTGTACCCTCAGCAATCTCACACTCAGTCCCAGTACAGCTCCCCTGTCTTCATGCAGCCTGTTTACAGCCCCCAGCAGCAGTACCCACTGTATGGCATAGTGCCTCCCACCTGGACGCCATCTCCTACTCCTTACTTTGAGACGCCTCTGGTAAGACTTGTTTTAAGGTGTCAGTAATTAGTATGCGGTCACATTCAGTTTTAATCTAAAGGGATTCACAAATGAGGAGAATAGAAACACAATATCAATCATAGATTCAGTCATCTTAGTAGTGCCGCAATACAAAATTTCAAAATAAAAGTCAGTTGGCATACGTTTGAGATTCTTTTATTAAGAAAGTTATACTTAAGCTGAAAAGTATAATGATGTGTTTTCCACAGGCACCTTTTCCCAACAGCGGTTTTGTCAATGGGTTTACCTCACCTGGACACTACAAATCTGGGACAAATTCTCTCAACCTTAGCCGTCCCTTTAGCAGGAACCGGTATGTCAAGTTTTGGGGTCTTTTATTCTGTAATCTGATGCTTAATGCTGTTTTGTTAATGCTGCTTAATGATGTTATTTAACATAAATAATACCACATAGCTCTGACCTCGCTGCTGTAAAATGTCTGTATTTCCATTTTTATAGTTTAACTTCAGGAACTTTGTAAGTTGCATTTAAGCAAGTTAAAGTTACAGTATATGAAAGTAGGTCGCAGTAGATCATTTTGGTATTGTTTTTTTTCTACTGTTTCCACAGTGTTCCACTCTATTCAAGAAAGAATGTTATAAATGCCTTCAGGTACAACTTCAAATATAAAACTTAATCATCAATCCATTCTTACAGTCTCCCCGGACAGCGTTAATAGCAGCTTTGGTGTTTAGCAAACTCAGGAAAATTTTGGTTGACTAACAAAATGAATGGAGCAAGGCTTTAGGAAACTAATATAGTGGTGCATTATATTGGTTATGGTCAGACTTCAACAGCTTGCATAACTTCTGTCAAACAATATACTTACATTTTCTTTCATCTCCATTGAATCTGATTATTTTTATTGTATATAATAATAATGTTATTATTGTATATAATAATAAAGCTTTCCTGTCGAGTATGTGTATGTGTATGTGCAATCGATCCCAGGGATTGCACATACTCAAAAACAATGTATAATATAATGCAATGTAAGTCGCTTTGGATAAAAGCGTCTGCCAAATGTGTAAATGTAAATAATGTGTTGTACATCTTTGTATTTTTCTTATGTTCATTAGTTTTATAGTTTCATTGTAAACTAACATCGTTTTGTTTAAGCCATTCACTTCTTCCATGAGTCATAGCTTACGATGACGTCATCACACTAACAGCTTTACGTTAAATGATCTCCATGAGCAGTGTTCAGACATTAATCATGAAAAACCTGGGCTGAGAAGTGGCCAACAAATGAGAACAGAGAAAAGAAAACAGAAGAAGTGCTTAAGCTTGATATTGGTTCCCGTACTTTCACACACATGATTGGAGAAAAGTAGGACAATGTCGTACTGTTGTTAGAAAAAAAACCCTGCTCAAATCTACCGCTGTCTGATGTCTTCTACGGTATATATACCTTACTATACCATATCTATCCATCTATCTATCCATCCATCTATCTTGGAGAAGGTGCAGTGATTGTAGAAGCCAGAATTTGCCTGTTTGTCCATTTATTTTGTTGGCCCATTGCATGCTGCCTTTTAATTGAAAGATCATCACTTGCGTCCAAACACTTTTCGTTTATCAGAAAATATTTGACAGGAAACACGGGTGCAGACAAGATTATCTCACAGGGCCTTCTGTTTTTCTTTGAGCAGGAACCACGTGAAGCCTCAGACGAGGCCCAATGACGCACTGTCTTCCACTGGGTCTCCGATGGCTCTTGTGGATGGTCTGTCCGGCCTGCACAGTCCACAGCCTCCTAACAGCAGTGGGCCGGTGTTGCAGTCCACTGAGCTGAACTCTTACTCTCATCTTGCTTCCAACGAGCTAACTGATGATGGTACTTTGGGACGCGGAAGGTTTGTGTGTTTTGTTGTACTAGAAAGTGTGAAAATTGAGCCACATCGTTACATCTGTCAGTAAAGCTAGGAAGAAAGTAGCTTTACATTTGGCACATTTGTAAGATTTCCTATTAATAATTGAATAATTTTAATAATTGCTTTTTTTAGGAGAACAACATACAGAGGGACTCGAAGGCGGCGAGAGGATGATCGCACAACAGTAATGCATTTGATTTTATTTTTTTTGCTTTATAAGTCATTTTTATTACTTTATTCATAGCTTTTTTATTGTTTTCATTCATTATTTTTGCAGAGACCAGCTCCTCTTTCTCAAGTAAAGGTTCCGCCCCCTAAGTTTGACCTGGCCGCTACCAACTTTCCTCCCCTGCCTGGATGCTCTGCCAGTCCGCAGGGCGAGCCCATGTTGGAAAACCGCCTATCTGATGTTGTACGAGGCCTGAATAGGGACAAGGTTGATTTGGAGTTTATAGTAGCGCTCCACATGCCACTTTTGGTTTTCACGTTGGTTTTGTTCGTTCATTACTTGTTCTTTCATTTCCCTTTAGCAACAGGATTTAAACAAAGAGTCCACTGTGAGTTCAACAGGCCCAGCCACAGAGGAGACTGTCTCCAGGTCTGTCCAGCCTGTGGTCAAGACGACTGCACACATCCCTGACCTTGTGACCTCCAGGTAAGCTTTTGTTAAGAGCTGCGTAATCAACATACTTGGTTCATCAGTGTTTTCAAACTCCACCAGCGGAGAGTGGAAATTTTGATTGTGATTTGGTTTCATTTCTGTTGCCTGTATTTTAAAGCTCAAATCACCTGGAAAAGAAACTGGAGAAGGCGGAGCCTCCTGTCTATAAAGAGGTGCCTGTGACTTCTGCCCCTTCAGCCCCTTTTGCCCCTTCAGCCCCTTCTGCCCCTTCTGCCCCTGTCACAGTGGTGACAGCCACCCCCTCTCAAACAGCACCTGGCCCAAAACTTCAGCCCAGCTCAGCCACTCCTGCAGCCTCCCAGTCTAACACTGTCCCCTCCAGTACTCCAGCACTGGTGAGTTATATCTCCTCACAGGATTGATGCGGGATAAATTCTTCCTTTTTTCCCTTTAAGAGCTGCAGATAAAACTGTTGTTTTGTACCTTGTTTCATCAGGAACCTCGCAAGCTTAGTTATGCTGAAGTATGTCAGCGACCTCCTAAGGATCCCCCACCTCCAGCAACCACTTCCAGCCCCAGCAATGCAACCGCGCAGCCTCTAAGAGAGCTGCGTGTCAACAAGGTGGAGGAGCAGCCCTCCAGCCCTGCAAATAAACAGGAGCGGCCTCAGGAAACAGGGGGCAACTGCAAGGCCAAGGAGTGTCGACCAGCCCGTGACTCCCAGGGCTTTGCTCGCAGCAACGGACCGCCCAGAGCCAGTACGGGAGGGTTCAAGCTTCGAGAGCAGCAGAGACGCCCTCCCTTCGCCCATCGCAGTTCTCCCCAGGGAGGTTCCAGGCACACTGGAAAAGAGCAGAACATCCCACCCGTATCGCCAAAGTAAAGACTCTGAAAATAAATCCTCAATGTATGAATACCTACACCCACATATATGTAAATATATATATATATATAGATATATATATATATAAAGAGATGAAATATGATATGTCAAAATTTTAAATGGTATTCACCTCTTCTGCCTGGAGCACTTCCAGAGTCTCAAAGTCTCATGAAGTGACACTGCACCGAAATATCCAGGCAAATGGACATCGGAAATTGGAAGCAGTTATGGCTTGCTGAAGGACGCCCTCTAATAGGAAAAAAACATTCTATGCTTCTAACTTGACAATGCCCCTTCAGAATGTAAATTCATGTTTCATTTTTTTCTTTAAAAGGGGTGTGTCCTCTCTTAGCTCTTGGGGGGAGGGGGGAGTGGGTGGTCCGATGACCCTTTGATGATGAGATTGGTGGTCTGCAAAGAGCATATGCACTAAGAAACATGCATAAAATATATGTCATGTACCTATACAAAGATCTCACTTTGACATGCGTCGATTTATCCCTTTATTTTCTTTTGTTGTTACTGGTTGCTTCTTTTGCAAACATAGGACAGTGGGGCTGTGATCATTGGGGGGTTTGACAGTGTAAATGAGCTTTTGTTTAAAAGGATGTGGTTTGCTGTAGAATTGATTTAGAATTAATTTAGTCTGTTGTGGGAAATAGATCCCAAATAGAATACATGAGGCGTGCTTGAGTCGATAGTTTCCGCGAGTATCTTTAAGGGATGGCAGTGAGGTTTGGTCTGGAGTTTTGCATTGGTTGGAGTGACATACCGTAGCTCGTAAGTCTTTACGCTTTACTGGAATCGGATCGTTTAAAGTTTAAAAAAGCATTATGTGCAGGATAAAGATCTGTTTTGGACCTTTGGTAAGGATTTATTATTAAGCCTGCTGTCACTTCATGAAGTAAAAGCTTGCCAGTTATGTCACTGATTTGCTAATGGGTGTTTTTTTTTTAAATATATATATATATATATATATTAGTTAGAGTAACCAACAGCCTGTGAATAATAACTTGTTAACAGTCAGGTACATAGAAATATTTGGTCATCTCAGATGTGTCCTTTTTTTGTGCATTGTCCTCCTTCAGCTGCTTCTGAGCATGCTCAGATGTCCTGCTAGTCAGTCAGGCTCTTGACTACGTTTACGTCTAGAATCATGATTGTCAAGCTAATGTGTTCTCTCTGGGCAAGCTTTCTTTATAACTAGTACATTCAAGGCTGTGGATGGGTGAAGTGTGGATAGATTGGATGGTCAATGTTATAGGTCAAGAAAGACTGAAGCTTAGTGCGGTTCTAATCTATCCATTGTTGTTGGGCCTGTTGGAATGACTAAGTATGGTTACCACTGTTATATCAAAGCTTGCTGCGATTTGTTTCTAAATCTGAACTCATTCAGCGACCCCGTTTTTGTTTTGTGGAGTGAATCTCGTGGGATTTCGCGTTTCGGTCATTCAGAAATACGCATCAGGAGTGCCATTCCCTCTTGAAGTCGTTTTTAGAAGATGATTTCTGATGTTTTGGCCGCGTGTGTTTAATGCTCAGAGTGGGTTTTCCGGCAAGCCTCGGCTCACTATTCATTCCTGTTTGTTACAGCACCGTCACACGTTTATATGAACTTCCAGTTTGGCAACTAATATTGGTTTTAATATTGTACATACCTGACACAGTCATTTCATGCCGTTTTGTAGTTTCATGGTGACAAGGTTTGCCGGAGAATTGAATGTTATATGCTCTGTATCCCCAGAATGCGTCCTCCATGAATTGTAATGCAGTTTCCTAATTCAAGCTTTTCCGTTTCTTCTCTAAAGAGTGTTTGGACTGTTGGGTAAACGGCAATATTCCAGGGAAAATCCTCTTGTAGTGATTGCCACAAGATTTCTACTAGGTCTGCCACGGAAGCATGTCTATTACCTTGCCAATGCCAGTGCATTGATTCTGATAGGGTGGCATGTGTTTAGGTCATAGGATAGACTTAATAATAGACAGCTGCTTTGGTAGATGGTACCTGACAGTGACTGAGATGTGAAAACCATTATCTTGAGTAATGTGAGAAAAGCAGAGATGCGTTCACTACAAAAGAAAGCGCTATGATGAACTGGTGCTGTTATTTGAGCGTGTAATCAAGAGGATACAGTATTGCTGTTAAATTCACTGTAAGTATTGCTTTTAAAAATTGATTTTAATTTATTTTAATTCTGCTGTCCATCCCCCACCCGACCCCTGTCTTTGAAAGTTTTCATGACAATGTACAATAAGACAAAAATCACAGATTTAACATATTTGTTTTTTTGTTTTTTTTTAATTTCAGCCGAGAAAATACTTGATGCATTTACTATAGGCTTAGTAATGCGGCAAATAACAAATCACTGGGGCTTTTTTTCTCATTTTAATTCATGGATATGAGCAGCTAGTGGTTTAGCATAATGAAATGCACTAACTTGTTTAAAAAAAACCTTATCGTCATGTAATGTGAAATTATACTAGGAGCATAATATAATGATATTGATGTTGACAGGCTTGCAAAAATCTACAGAAAATAGCAAAATTCTCTTTAACGTTTGGGTTATTGTTAATTGATTTAAGGGTTGGTGTGGCAAAGAGAGGAATTATATAACAATGGATTGAAGTGTACGAGACACTAAATTCTAGCTGTCTGCATAAAATGTCACAAAAAGAAAATAAATTATTTTGTTTTGGCCTTACAGTTTTGTTTGGTTCATTTGTAATATCTTCTGTTGTCTGTGTTGACTTTTATACAGAATGAGAAACCAAAATGTTTGCTAGTTTCTCTTAGGAAGGGATGTAGTCAATCTCTGTAGAGTTTAAGTGTCTGCAAGTTTATATACATTACGTATATATGTATATGTATGTTTGTTGTGTATATTTTTAAAAGTGCTGACATTACCTAATCATATTTTTTAAAAATTCAGATGATTTGTATAGCTGCCGACTAAGTGTGCACAGTGTTAAGTAATTTTTTACATTTAAATTTTTTTTACATTAATACTTTATCCGAAGCGACTTGCGGCGCACACACGCTACACATTTTGTGTTTCCTGAGACTCAAACACATGACCTTCGCACTGCTAATGCAACGCTATACCAGTCACGTTACAGGAATGTGATCTCGGTTATGTTATTCACTATTATAGCCCCCGCCCACCTGAAAATGGTATTTACATTACTTGGTGTAAAGGTTAAAGATTCACAGCACATTGATTTTGAATTGATGTACTGTAACAGAATTAAAATACACAGCGTGCGGCCGTTAAGCAAAGGTGACATTTACTCAGGGGCCCCTCAGCACAGGGACCATCATGGCTATATTTGGCATTAACGGTATGGTATGTGAAGAATGATCTCTCACACCTACAGAAGCAGTTAACTAATTATAACTGTATTTCTAGTCGAACCATGCGACAAACGTTTCGTCGCTGAAAACGGACTGATCATGGTAACTTAAAAAAAAAAACTCCTTGTTTGTCATAGATCACTTCCTCTCGTGACGTCACGGTGTTTGTGGTGAGCGGACGCTCGCACGTTAGCTACTAATAGCAGCTGTTTTCACTTCGAGGTACCGTATCAAAGCTTTCTCGTTTCTGATCATACATTTTGTAGATTGCTTCTGTTCTATTTGCATGCATTTGCGCCTAAGAAGAGCCAGGGGTAAGAAAAACATGTTATTGCATTTTCCGGGTGTGAAAACTAGCTTCAGTCGGCTAATTCTGGTAGGACGTCTACAACCGCAAGCAATAAACACAAACACAGGCCTGTCTGTTTCTTAACATCATTCATTTACATGCAACTCGTAACAAGTTTTTACTTCGTACGACTATGAAACGGTCATATTCAAGGCTTGATTTATTGTTTAAGCTTGTATGTTTTGGCTAGCTGACCTGTCATGATGCGACCTTATATTGACAGCATAAGACGAGCAGCGCTTGTATTCGTTTGTATTGTATTTTCGTTAACGCGTTTCATGCGTGTTTAAAAGGAGATCGCTGCGCACAAAATAACTATATATTATGATGTCAAAGACAATATGTTATTCTCATGGCTAAGACTCGATATACTGCTTATAACCTCACCTCTACAATCTTTCATATGAACGAAAGAAATGAATTTAATAAGAAATCTTACTCTAATGGATCTTCAAAAAATACAGCGAATAAGGGGCATGGCGAGGTTAACGTGGCAAATACTGTATGCACACACCCATTTCCATAAACCAGTACTGATTACACAGTTGTGTTTTGACTACACACAAATGATTCCTAATGGGAAAATGTTGCATTTGCTAGTTGTGTATCATTCTCTTATTAAATGAGTGTATAATTCTGTACCTGATTTCACAGGCATTTCAGAGTGGCATCGCCCGGTCTGGGTGAAATGTCCTTTAGTTCCACATGAGCTCGACTATGTGGTACATCATGCAGAGTATTCAGAGCAAATACTCGCTGTCGGAAAGGCTCATTCGAACAATAGCAGCTATTCGCTCTTTTCCGCATGACAATGTGGAAGACCTTATACGCAGGGTAAGTTGCTCCGCTGCAGCTTTAGTAAGGTGTTGGGTCTCGTACATTGTAAATAAGTTAGTGTTTGGATCATGTCTCTGTCTTCACAGGGGGCGGATGTGAACAGGATGCATGGCACGCTGAAGCCCCTGCACTGTGCCTGCATGGTGGCAGATGCTGATTGTGTAGAGCTTCTGCTGGAGAAAGGCGCAGAGGTACAACATGCAAGAAGCATTTGTTATTTTTAATGAGCTTTGAAGTTACAGCCATTTTACCTAAGATCAGTGTTTTGACCCTGTAAAGGTGAATTAAACAAAAGTATGTGCCACTAGTGACACCAGGCTGATCTGTGTGTGTGCTATGATATTCTGGGTCATTGCTAGGCTGAAGCTAGCTAGCTGTGTTGATGGATGGATGGACAGACAGATAGATAGACAGATAGATAGATAGATACTTAAATAGGTAGACATGTCATTGATCATAAAATAAGCTGTAATTACAAGACAATTCAATTAAAGGACTAAATAATTAAATTATAATTAAACACTTCCCCTTTAATTTATGTTACTATGGCAACATATTGCTTTCTCACAGGTAAATGCCTTGGATGGCTATAACCGCACTGCACTGCATTATGCAGCGGAGAAAGATGAGGGTTGCGTGGAGCTCCTGCTGGAATACGGGGCCCAGCCTAACGCCCTGGACGGAAACAAGGATACCCCACTGCACTGGGCCGCTTTTAAAGATAACCCAGAGTGTGTAAGGGCTCTGCTTGAAAGCGGTGCCTGCCCCAACGTTCGTGATTACAATAACGACACGCCCCTCAGCTGGGCGGCCATGAAGGGTAACCTGGAGAGTGTGCGTGTGTTGCTGGAGTACGGAGCACAAGTCCACGTCATCAACCTGAAGGGCCAGACACCGATATCACGGCTGGTGGCGCTGCTGGCACGAGGCCTGGGAACGGAGCAGGAGGAAGAGTGCCTGGAGCTGCTGTGCCGTGCCGCCGGGAGGTTCGAGATCCGCAGGGCTGACGGATCTTTACCGCGTGAGCTCAGTAAAGATCCGCAGTTACTGGCTCGACTCACCAGCCTGGTGGCTCAGCCGCCCTCGTTGCGAGCCCTGGCACGGTGCGCTGTACGTAACAGCCTGGGAGTGCAGTACCTGCCCTCTGCGGTGAAACAGCTCCCCCTACCAGAATCAGTGAAAGAATATGTGCTTCTTAGAGACTGAGGGCCGGGCAGGTGGAGGAGTCAGAAAGACTGACTGGGGGAGGTAGATGTTATCGGTGTATGTGAACATGTGATTGTAATCAGACTGCAATCTGAAGTGTGTTTGTCCATATACAGTGCGTGAATAAGAGAGGAAGTTGCCAGTGGTTCTTTGTTGCTGTAACGTCATTGAACAAATTCAGGGTTGCGGTGTGATTGTGTGATTTAAGCAAAGAAATGTTGATCTGGTAGGAAGCGTACAGTAATAACGCAATGTCAGCTGTCAATTCCTGTGAACCCGTCATGTTTTAAAATTGATCTCCAGTCACTAGGCAAAAATATGTAAAATCCTCTAAATGAAAAAAACAAACAAATAATTTTGAAATATTATTTACCAGTCATTCATATTACAAAAACTAACACTTAACACTTTAACCTTGCACTTAAGTTATGATCCTATATTGCATTTTTTAACGTTTTTTTTATGTGGGCTGTAGGATTTAATTATTTTTAAAAGATAGTTATACTTTAAGTTTTAAAGTCAAATAAATACCTTATTTGAAATCATTATATTGTGAAGTATCCCAGTCATAAAAAAAATATTAATCCATCCTGGAAAGCCGGGGAAGAGCAGAATCACATTTGGGTACATAAAGGAACTATATATATATATATATGTTTTTTTAAACTATTACAACACGTATTCACGTTTGTTTATTAGTCTGTGTTTTATTATAAAGCAGGTTGATTGGAAAATACATCAGGATTTTCAACCGTGTCTATTGCTGTTTCACTTTCATAGACCAGGTTATCATAAGTCATTCTTATAAACACTACTTTTACTACCTGATTTAGTGTGTTGGATTGTATTTTGATTATACATCTTTTATTTTGGTGCTGGAGATTGCAGAAAATGTGCTTCTAAGACAGAATAAATATAGCAGACATTTACAACAGTTTTCTGCGTCAATAGTGAGATGTTTTTGTGCTTTGTCACGTTAACATGAACATTCTACGTTTCGGAAGACCATGACCCGGGTGTCTTAAAGAAATTACGATTAACATTTGTATCTCTCTTGTAAAAGCCAAATGATTGTTTGCAGGCCTGTTTATATTTCACTGTTATATCTGAACTAGTTTTATGCATGCAGACTAACGAGTAAAAATCTCCACGCACTGTTGTAATATATCTGCTGCAATTATTTCTCTTAACCAAATGAGCCATGATCATTGATAAACAGAGCACGTCTCATTTGCCTTCACAATGAAACCTTGAGTTATGCCTGTATAGCTTAAACAAGTGACCAGTAGAGGGCGCAGGAACTCTACATAATAATCATAATAAATCTTGATAAAGATGATAAAATTCTTTTATGTACAATTCTTTCATTAAATGAGAAGGCTGCCTTTTAGTCAGTAAAAAATAATAATTACATGTAATTACATCCTATATATTTGCTATAATTACCATAACAAACTTCATGAAACTATAATTCACTAACGCGTGCATTTGTTTCTTACAGTTTTACAATTTCTGTATGTTATTTGTTTTTTAAATCACTTTATTGGGCTGTAATTGTTACATTTGTTTTTCGAATAGGAAATGGAATCATGTAAAATAAGCAAAATGTTATTGTACACTCACATTTTCAATTCCTTTCTCAAGACAGTAGCGCGTGCTTTCCGCCATGCTTTATTTAAACTCCTGTCCAAGCACAGGGTGTCCTCTTTAAACGAATGCAAATCAATCAGGAAGGAAGCTACACAGGACCAAATAAAGGTCCTTTCAAACTAACCTCCCTCTTCATATTACCATCATCAGTGATACAAACCTTATACATAATTACATGTATTACATATTATTATATATAATACGGAGTGTGCACAGTATATAAAAGCAAGCTTGGGAACGAAACAAAATGAATACACAATCCATGATTTTGTCATATAATGTCATATCAGTAAATCATATGTTTCACTTCACAATCGATTTTAAGAGTTGTTTCAAGAACTAATCAACATGTGCGTTTAGTTCTTTGGTCATCTTATTGTTTTATGATAATTATCAAAGTAATTTACATGTAAAATGAGGCTAAAATCATGTATTCAATAGAAATTTTACAGAAAGGCAATTTTGAGAAATTACAATAACGCGTCATCAATTTCACACTGCTTGAGGGCTACATTTCCTCTCGTGACGTGTTCGGGTTGAATTTCACACCTTCAGCTCACACCCCAGGTGAGTGTTGAGTGGGGGTTTCGTGTGACATCAACATCTCGCGATGCTTCACGGGGAGGGGCGTGTCAGATTCCAAGAGAGGAGAGAGGAGAGAGAGAGAGAGTGGGAAAGAGGGGCGCTGTGGTAAGTTTGTAAACATTCTTCTTCTGTCAAAGTCCGGGATCGTTGATTGCCTTTATTTATAACAATGTTTAAATGTTTTTTTTTTACATCCGTTGAAAGATTTGTCTGTGGTACAGTGTAACGTTTAAGAGTGACTGGTAGGCTGTCAGACGGGCAGTGGGCTAACAACGAAGTCTGCGCTTACAGGCAATACTGTTCTAATAGACCTGGGCTCTTGACAAGCGAGGGCAAAAATCTTAGGAAGAGTCTCCTTTCGCCGTCATTTATTATCTTGTATATGCTTTAACTATATAACTTTTGACTTTTTGGCAATTAATATGTTTTTTGCTGATGTAAAAAGAGTGTTTCCGACACCACAGCCGTATCGTCGGGTAGTTTGTTTGTTCTTAAGTACTCTGTGCATACTTTTCTTTCTAGAGGGGGGAGTATGAGCGGCCTGTAAACTGGGAGTCCATGAATTCCATTTTTGAGTGGGAGTTCCGTCCGCCAATCAGAGGCGACTCATAATTTTGATTGACATTTATTGTAGCGAAACAGACATTGGATATTTTGGATTGACTTGTAGCTGACCAATCACAGTAAGGTCGGGGCGGGCACTTGCGGGAAAAGGCTGGCTTTAAAGTTGGCATGTTCGTAGGACATCAAGTTAGCAAAGGGTTGCTAAATAGTTAGCGACGTTTCTTTTTGGCGAGTGCACTAAAATGAAAGTTTTTTTTCTTGTGTGTGTGTATTGCAGAAATCCAAAACACAAGTTTGAAATTGCACAATAATGTGTCCAGAAAGTACATTTAAAACAAAACCTGGCAATTCTGCATACTGTTCAACTGTTTCCAGTTTGTAGTTTCTTGTAATAGACACACAGGAACTGAAACAAGATAAATTGAGATTTTCCAATAAAGCTGCTCCACGAATTTTTAACGAAAGTAAATGTACAGTCTTTGTTATTCAGTTTTGAACTGGGTTTCAAGACCTCCTGTAATTACTATTTAATAGGGCAGAAATATCAGATTACTATCAGATTAACTGCAGACAATATCTACTTGTCTTTAAAAACCTAAACTTAAACGTTGTTTGTTTACAAAATGTTAGATGACATAAAACAGCCACCTGCCAGCCCTGTTATTCAATGAAGAAGATTTAAATATTTAACCAAAAACATTTAGATAAAAACAAGCATATTAAGAAGATAAAAGTGTGTTTCATAGTTTTTGCACATACTGCATGTGGTGTAAAATGACACTCCCTAAAACAGCCTGAAACAATCAGCTTTATTTCATCTGCGCTTGTGAATGTTATATTTTAGAGCATGTAAACACCATCCGTATGTCTGAGGACCTGTAAACACCATCCGTACGTCTGAGGACCTGTAATTGTAGATACAGGTCATCCTGCCTCGGCATTTGTTAAATTCCAGTCATGTTACTCTTTGAAATGATTGGATGTCTCCATATAATACATCATCCTTTCAGTAGACATATTTGCATGGGCACTGGTGAGCGTTTCTGCAGCTGTTACAGTAATTGCAGTGGCGTTGGGAGCGTTGCGTGTTGCTTTCGCCTCAGCTATGAAGGGTCTGCTGTAGCTCACAGCTTTACAACTGCAGCGTTTCACAACGCGTTCAATTAACTGTACAGGAAGGAACTTCACGTGCCAGTTTGAGGTCTTTCGCATGTGGAAATCTGCCGTTTCGGCATGCCGCGTCATTTTTTAAGCTGTGCTCTGTGATTAAAAGTCATAACTGTGAATAAAGGACTGTGTTATGATTGTGTAAATTGCCTTGGCAATAATTGTATACAGGATAATGTAATGTTATTGACTGCATGCACGGATGGCTGTACAGATGCAACAACAGAGGAAACCAAATAACACACTGTTTTAAATACACAGCAGACCAAAAAACAGTTAATTCTGTACACCTGTGCTGTTTTGAAATGATGTAATATTTGGTCTGCTCAGAAAGGTGCGTTCGGATTTAAAGATCTGATAAAACTTGTTGGTGGCAGTACTGTATGAACATACATACAGTACAGGGTTTAATGAATGAAAAACAACATATTCCTTTTGGGAGTCACAAACAATATAAAATTTCATCGAATTATGATATTTACGTGCCATTGTGGTGTTGTAATATTTAGAAAAGCAGAAGAATATGCCAGAACTGAGTTAGTATGTCCATCTGAACTCAATTAGCTCTTTTAGAACGTTTGCTAGACTGGAATGTTACGGTGCGTGTAATGTATACACAATCCATTGTTTTGCATTGTTTTGTAATGCAGCAGGATCTGATTTATTTCTTTCTGCTGCGTGCAGGTGTGGAGATTTGGTGTCACTTCTTTCTTCTTTGGCTTGTGTCTGACATTGTTATAGCGGCAGAACGAAATGATCTAAGAGAATGATCCGTTTTACAGAGGGGACTTTAGGACCACATTGTTTATGGCAGAATACAAGCCCGGGGGATTGCATTGGGCTGCATTGTGTATTTCCTTACCATGGATTTAGCACTGGGCACGCTGCAGTCATGCAGACACAGATATAGAGTTTCATTTGTTCCATTTTCCAAAGCTCAGGTTCACAAAGGTCATATAAATCCGATTTGCCTGTAGTGTACGCCCTGCACCCTAGATTGCTCGTCCCCAACATGTTGGAGCCCCAGAACCTTTGGCCTTCACCTGTAGGTTTCTGAACACTCTTCAGAGCTATTCATTCCATTCTCTGTTCCTTGCCACCCCAACCCACGCCCTACCACTATGTATTTGAGGGGTCTTCCTTACTCTCTGGCAGTTCATGCTCTACATTCCTCATTCTTGGCTCCAGCTGGAGCTATTAATACCGTTTGTTTTGTCAGTTTCCTAGCAGACAACATCAAACAGTGAACACTTGAGGCTGATTATAGATGGACCTTGCCACACCGTCCACCTGCTGAGTAGGAGAAATCCAAGTTAACAGCAGGATGTTGGCTGTCTCCTTGTCGGACCAATACGGCCCATCTGATCCAGAGGAACCAGGCTGAGATACAGAGCGCATGTACAGCACAGGGTTCCCACGCTCTTGAAAAATATGAAGGAATTTCAATTTTTTACAGATTTTCGGGCCTGGAAAAGTTATTGAAAATTATAAAATTGTCATGTACATTTTTACAGTGAGAATAAACGTTTGTAGTTATGCCCAGTTGTAAAATATAATATGACCTATAAATTGCTGTTTGTGAGTGCAGCCTGTAATCAGATGATTTTAAAAACCTTTATCCAGTATTTATGAGGGAAGTTAGGTTGTGCGCTTACAATTCAGTATGGCTTTGCTGCTAATATTGTTAGCAGTATTGCTTCTGTATGTTCTTTTTTGATTTCCCTTCTTTGTATGTCACTTTGGCTAAAAGCACCTGCTAAATGATTAAATGCAAATAGGAAATAGTCATGGAAATTCATTGGTCAGCAGGTTTGGGAATCCTAATTGCATTGAGTTTTTAACATGTTAACCGAGGCAGTGCAGTTTAGATTCCAGCAGTGATATAATAGCTTAAATTGATGATAGACAAACTGAAATGTTCAGTTCATCTTCACTAGTGCTGGACTAGTAAGGGTGGTGGATGATGTCAGTGCTGTGGCCTAGCAGCTAGCTCAACCTATTAGGCTGTGATTATTATGCAGGCAATGTGTGTTTGAATCTGGTTCACATCAGATCCTTCTTGTTATTTTCTCTCCTGTCTCTATAAACAACACAAATGGCCAAAATGCCATTTTTGGGGTTTTTTAGAATGTAATTTGATTAATAAGATTTTTAATGGAAATTTAGTTTAATACTACAAAGTAGTTGTAGTTTAAAAAAGTCGAAAAATTGTTTAATACAAGCACAAACTTAATCTTAACCATAACAGGAAACAGTCTTTGATTACTCCAAACTGTCTTTGTGATTAATCCATCATGGTTCTGTTTTTGTTTGGGATGGTCAGTGTAGTGCACACTGAGGCCGGCGGGCTAACCTCTGTTTAGCTGCTGGGTTCTAGTGCGGTGAGAATCCTCAGAATATTCTGTTAGCATGCATACCTTTGAGTGTTCCTGCGAGCTAAGCACGTCACCAAGGGTATAACGAGCAGGTGCTGGTTCTCATTTGTGTACGGCCTCTTTGCATTTCTCTGACCAAACTGACCGTGTGTATTGCAGCCAGTCTGAAAGCTCTAGCATCAAGGTGTTGGCCTGCATGTTGATCGTGTGAGGTCTGCAAGGAATCAAACTGCTTAGCTTGTACGTCACTTTGATCTAAGCTGTAAGGGAAGGCCCTTTCAGGGGCAAACAAGATGCAGTTATTTCTTCATGGAAATAGGGCAGGAGTCTTGGCAGCGGCTGCTAATTTCAGCTCACAACCGCGCGTCACGAGACCCATGAACACAATTGCAGACATTAGCGATTAGTGCCGAGACTCTCCATTGTCGTCGTGAGAGCGTTTGTTGTTGTTTACGGTAACGTTTTCTGTACAAATTCGAATGCTAACCTGGAATGAAAGCGCCTCAGGCTAGTCATTTTGAACAGCTTTTTAAATTTCCTAAATGACAAAGGCACATTTTCTACGTGTAAAAACCAGCAGCAAAAGTAAAGAAGATTGTAGTTGTGTAACTCGTCAGACGTCATTGTGAGCTGGTGGGGCACAATGAAACTTTAATGTTCTCATCTCCTCCCTCTCTCCATTTAAATTTAATGAACATGTTCGTTTTTCCAAAATTCCCGACATGTGGAGCAAGTGTAGACAGAGGGAAACTGCTGCGGGCACACAACAAACTTAACCAGTCCAGCCAAACTAGTTAAAGATCACCACAACTAAATATAACGTGTATAAAGGATGTTACGTTTCCATTAGATTGTGTTAGTAGACTAGTTTGGCGATCTCACGACATGCACATGTGATTGGGAATAACTCCATGTCATTGAAGACATTGTTACTGGCTTGTAGTCCATAGCAACGAATGTTGCAATCATGGGTTATTCTTTCTAAGGTAAATTAAGCGGCTGTGTTCTTGTGTTCTGTCTGCAATATTTTTGTAATCTTTTGTACATGTTTACATGTAGACGGACACTTTGGCCATTGCATCGCCAGGGTTTTTAAGGCATTGTGTGAATGTCTCCTAATCTGTTTCTGTGCTGTCTGTAGTCCAGCTGTATTCTGTAGTATGGCTGTAGTCTGTAGTGTGTCTGTGGTCTGGCTCTAGTCTGTAGTCTGCCTGTAGTCAGTAATCTGCCTCTGGTCTGCCTGTAGTCTGTAATCTGTGTGGTCTGCCTGTTTTTTAAAGTTTTTTAACAGTTATATATGAGATATAGATCGAATCTCATGAAAAGACCATATTGGCTACATCGGCCAGACCATTTTTGAGAGTCAACAGTATCATGGGTCCATCAGAATCCAGGAAACCTTTTGTTTTGTCTGATTACAAAATAATGTTGAGCATGTGTTTGTTTGTGTGGAAGATACTGGCAGCTCTTCTGGAATATCTTCCGTTAATGGGGAAAGAGGGAGTGTCTATAACAAGATGACGCTCAGACATGCCATTCCTCTGGATCAGTGCAGCTTATTCCAGATACGTCCCTCCAGAATTACTTTTATTACGCTTTCCATTCTTCATTTACTTTCAATAAAATCTCGTGACGTTTCCATGTGTTCCATGGAATTATCCATGTTCCATGTCTTATCTCCTCTTTAAATCGGTTCCTGGTGTCAAGCTAAATGGTACCAGCAGAGCCGTTCATGTAGACGACTTGAGTTCCTGTGAAAGAGGATGAGCGTCTGCTAGTGTGGGTTGCTGATATTCGAGCCTGAGAATCGGGTGGAGGAGTTCAAGGAATGACAGTGGAGGAACAAAGGTGTAGAGTGGCACTGGAGATGCTGGAGAAGAGTCGTGGAGATGGTGTCAAGAAGACTACAATGAAAAACAAAGGAGGGGCCGGAAAGAAGGATCGCTTCGCTTTGAGCAAATCCTGAATGGCCAGTCCTCCTCAAACTGCGTGTGATTGGTCAGGCGCACCACCCCTCAGTGTGGAGGAAGTGTCACCAGGGAAACTTGTAGTTGCCGGGCTAACATGCGTGTTTATTTGCGTTATTTTTAAACACCCATCGCTTGCTGCGCTGAGGGAACCGGGATTGTCCCTGTTTTGTCTTGTTAAAAGCAACTGTAGAACTTTAGAACCTGAACAAGCACCAGTAATGTTCTCGTCTTCTCTTTCGCAGTTACATTGCAGAGTCTTTGCAAAGATGGGGGACGACAAACCTTTTGTGTGCAACGCTCCGGGCTGTGGGCAGGTAAGTTTGCTTTCTGTTTGTCTTGGGTTTCAGGCGTGGGTGTGCTTTGGTTCAGAGGGCATTCTCCTCCGGTTGTTGAAGAAGACGGGCTTGCACGCTCCTCACGTTCTTCTCGCCCGCGTCCATCTGATTGTGTAAAGTGAGGCACACCAGCTGCAGGCCACTTGTGCGCCACTCTGTAAACGTGTTGTTTTTGTTGCACCGCAAGCCAGCCACAGTGATGGAGCTGATAGAGCACTTGTGAAACTGCTAACATCTCCTCCACTCTGACTCACTAACTCGGCCAATGAGTAATCAGTACTGGATTATTGCCTAAACTTGTCCTGTTTCAGTCAAAGTTCACAAAGATGCTATGGTTGACACTCTTTAACCCGGTTATGTCAGACATGCTGGTGAACTAGGTCAAGAGTTCCCCTGCGAAAAATCATTTTCCTAATCTGTATTTTTGTCTCGAAAAATATCGAAACATTCCTAAAACGCAATTTAAGATTTAAAGGGGGAAAAAAATGTGTGAGATAACATGATTTGTTTTCAAATGATATATCTTGAATTGAAGCTTATTTTTTCTACCCAATTGGCAAATTGTTATTAACCCCGACCAAAATCTTACACTTGAAAATGTTATTAAACAACATGTTTTGAATGACTGATGAAGGTCTTTGATTCATTTGTTGCTGCTTTAAATCTCGCAAGCCGCAAGTGTGCGGGTCCCTGTTTTTATTCTGTTGTATTGACCGTGTCCTGCACCGGTCAATACAATCCGTTTATTCGTTTGTTAGGTGTATATTTAAAGCATTAAAAATCCTGTGTTTAAATATCCCTGTATTTACAAAGTTATTATCTTTTAATTAAGTTTTTACATCTTAAGTACATTTAGTTTCAAGGATGTTCGCCTGTTAGCGCTGTAAAACAAGACAAAAGCACTGAAGACATTGATTTTGGCAGTGCAAGAACTAACAAACAATGTGCCCTTTAGAGGCACGTTGCCTGAGAGCCCTGGAAAGTGAAAGAGGAAGTGATTGAGACCCGTCCTACTCAGTGAGACAGTGATGTTAGTTTTGTGGTTTTGATCTGAACGATTTCCTCCACGGTTACATAGAAACGCGGGTCGAGATGCAGCAATTTAATGGTTACATCCCGCCTCTCCTAATGCGAACGCAACGGTGATCGTTTAAAAATGCTGTTGGCGGGATAAACTCGAGAGTTTGGAGGAACAACACGAGCTTGATAAATAATTTAAGCTAGTCGTTTGCAGATGTTTCTTTCTTGAAAACCACAGACCAAGAGCGTTTACCTCTGCTTCCTTTGACCTGAGCCAGATTCTGAACAAAATCATTCTGTTTCGCCCACATAAATGACAGGGCCTTAGAGATCTGATTTATTTATTAGTGGTGTTTGCTAAGGTACATTGGCTGTAACTATTGCTCACACTTTGGGTTAGAGAAAGTATTTCTTCTGAACTTACTTTTAAAATATCACAATTCAGAATTCGCTTGACAAATAAATGGGCGAAACATTTTATAGGCTTATAATGAAAGAGGTACCTAGGCCATATATAGATATCAAAATAACATAAAGACTTTGAGATCGTTTTATTTTTTACTTGGACCAATAAGCAAACACCCAGAACAACCGTATAGCAACACTGCTTAGCAACCTCAGACTAGAAATGCCAAACCCCCCCATCACCCCCCCCACACACACACAACACCCTAGTATTGTTTACACAGGCGTTTACCCATCAAGACAATGTTACATTTACATTTGTTCCATTTGTTTACTCGTTTGGCAGATGCAACGTACAGATTATTCAGGGTATACAGTTTATCAGTGTGGAATCGAACCCACAACCATTGCGCTGCTAGCGCAATTGAGCTATACAAAATAAGTGTGTAAATCTAGTTTAGAAGTCTTTTTTTTTTTTTTTTAAAGTCGGTTGTATGTCACATATTCATGTAAACAGATAGCAGCTTGAAGACCACACAGTTCCTGTAAAGCGAAACCATTAAGGGCACATAGGGGTTAAAAAAAGGTTCGGTCGAAATGGAGATCAGGTTATCATGTGTAAAAAGGTGATCCGGGCACATCTGTCAGGCTCAGTTAACAGTGGTGTGTAGCTGGATGAGGGAGTGAGGCTCTGCTGTGGTAAAGGTATTGTTCTTTTGTTGACGGACGAGCATGGTTTGCGTCACATTTAAGTCCATAGGGGTTTAGGATTGTTTTGCCTCATCCCAGTGAACCACATATTCACGTGACTGCACTGTTTTGTCAACCAATTACTGAAAAACAACACGCCAAAAAGAACCAAGATCTGAGATTACGGAGCAGGGTAAATGAATACCTTTCACTGTACTTATTATACGCATTATAATGCGTTTTAAATCTGATATCGTACACCAATTTCCTCTGTATTGTAGCTTGATTCGAACACAAAGAACTGTGATGCCAGAACGTTTTTAAACCTGAGGGTAAAAGCAAAAACTAAAAGCAAAACTTTAGCTACCGCCCAGCTAAGAATTTTAGGTTAAAAGAATGTTTCCCTATCGTTTCCATTAAGTAACAAAAATGTTAAAACGTTCAAAAACGTGTTATTTTAAATGTTCTAGGGACAGTCAAAATGTCCAGTTTTTTAGATGTTGTATAAATATTGGTATAAGAATGTTTACTTTTTACACAATAAAATGTTTAAAAACCATTCTACTAACAACCTAGAAATAATGTTTTGATAGATATGATATATCACATTCAAAAGTTCTGTTAACATTACTGCAAGAGTTTTTTTGCTAACTTTTAAAGAATGTTAGTCAATGTTCTGAGAATGTTCCCTGTTAGCTGGTTGCATGCGGGTTATAATGTGCTTTAGTTTTTCAATATAGACTGGAGTGGGCGATATGGAACGATTTTTTTCAGGCAGGATTACGATCTACCATCTTATCATGTTTTTCCTTGTTGGTTTTTAAGACCGTTTTGCAAGTTACTGAGTAGTACAGTTAAGCGAATGGCCCTTGTTAAAAAAATACAACCCTAAAAAGTAAGAAAAAAGAAGAATGACAATCTATTTACGTTTCGCACCGAAGGGGTGGGTTAAACAGGGTGGTGGTTTATAGCTAAACATCCGTTTGCGATAAACACAAATGACCAATCCCTGGAGGAGAACACAGTGACACTATTTACACTCTACCCGTCAAGCTACAGAAAAGCCCAAACAACATGGCAAAGTAGTAAGATATGCTGGTGCTAGTTAGTTTTGCCGTTTGCTTTAATCAGACACTGTTGTCATGGTCACCGTAACTTTTAAAAGTTAGAAGAGAAGAGGCTTCGGGTCACGCAGTTGTTGTATTGGTGATGCTGGCACATCTAAAAATAAGCCTCTGACACTTGACTGTGTTTCCACTTTGCGCTGTCATGGCTGAACTGTAACCGTGACATGAGGCCAGAAATAATCTGAAGTAGACTGTGAAGAGTCCAGGCCAGTGAGTCCTCCTACAGCCTGATTTGAGTCATGAAATCCTCTCCGAAAGAGGAAAAGCTAAAGCTTTCCACAGACTCCATTATCTGCCTTTCCTCATCATTCCTCATATATATTCGTATTATATGTTACGTATATGTATACAGTATCAGATTACAGTTATGCATTATATGTTTCAAATTGTAGGTATGTATTAAATATAAAGTGTGTATTTTAGACACCATAACAGAAGTGAATAAATACTGATTGTTATTAAAAACTTCTATTTCGATTGTATATGTCTGGTACTGGGGAAAATTTATGTGTGTGGTATTCCAAAAATTTCCGTAATGCCAGATTCCTAAATATCCATGTGCATGCGCATGTGTTTTACCACCTTGACAGCTGTTTCGTTTCAAAAGTAAATATAAAAGCATATGGCAGAATGCACAACTGCCTGTTATAAATGCTAATCCAGTACATCTGTGTGGTTTGCTCACCCTGTAAGCCGTCATAGCCTTCACGACTCTACTAAGTGCTAAACCACAAAAGATCCACCATAACATCAGTGTTTTCTTATTTGAACACGTATTTGCCGTGTCAAAGCATTAAATATTAGTCGTGAAAGCCAATTTTACAGTATGTTTGTGCTCATAATGCGGCAAATGCGGAAGTTCGGTTCTTAGCGTAAAATGCTAATTCAGCACTTCTGCATGGAGGCGTAGAGATATGTCACTTCAGTGGAACATCTCGAGGCTATAAAAGGGCGCAAGATTCAGTTGTGAAACAGATAACTGCCTCTACTGTACGTTCTTGTCCTGTGCAAAGGACGGTAACATCTCACACCACAGAGGCTTTGAGCAGTGCACGGATTCAGTGAAAGCTGAAGTTTTCTCTGGCCTACATTTTCCGCTTCCCAAGACAAATCCTGTCAATGCCACTCCCTCTTTTTTCCTTGGAAATGTTTCTGCCCTGAGGTCTTGGAATGCTTTTCTCTCTACTTCTGGACAAATTTGTCTGTTAATCCATCTGTTGGTCTATCTCTCTGTAGAGGTTTACTAATGAGGACCACCTGGCTGTCCATAAACACAAACATGAAATGACGCTCAAATTTGGACCCCCCAGGACCGACTCCGTCATCATCGCAGGTACTTTTACCCACATGGTGTGATACAGTATAAACATGGTTCTCAAAATACGATGACTTTTTGACTTACAAAATGTTTAAATGTAGTTTCCTCTCATAAATCTGATTTCATTTCACGAATAAAGCTAGACTCATGCCACCTGTGACATCATTTAGATTTACATTTAGTCATTAAGCAGACGCTTATATCCAAAGTGACTTACAAATGAGGACAAGGAAGCAATTTCAACAACTATAAGAGCAACAATGAATAAAGGCTATAGACAGGTCTCAGGTATTCCAACAGATTTTTATTTGTTTTTAAATAAAAGAAGTAGAAGTAGAGGTAGTAGCGCTGTGTTAGTTGATTAGTTAAGGAAGTGAAGACTAACTAGTTGAGTTTTTAGTACTTTTTTGAAAACAGCTAATGACTCTTGGCCATTTTGATAGAGTTATTAAGTTCCACCAACTGGGCAGAGTGAAAGTAAGAGTCCAGAAAAGTGATTTCTTCCCTCTTTGGGATGAAACCACAAGGCGCCGTTCATTAGCTGAACGCTAGTTTCTGGAGGGCACATAAGTGTGAAGAAGTGAGAGCAGGAAGGAGGTGCGAATCCACTAGTCACTTTGAATGCAAACATCAGAGCCTTGAATCTGATGCGAGCAGCTACTGGCAGCCAGTGCAACTGGATGAACAGCAGGGTGACGTGTGCTCTTTTAAAGACCACTCTAGCTGCTGCGTTCTGGATCAACTGCAGGGGTTTGATAGTACTAGCCGGAAGGAAGCCCTGCGAGGAGAGCATTGCAGTAGTCCAGTGTGAAGAGAACAAGAGCTTGAACGAGGAGTTGTGCTGCATGTTCTGATAGGAAGGGTCTGACATTCCTGATGTTGTAGAGAGCACATCTGCAGGAACGAGCGGTTCTAAAGATGTGATCAGAGAAGCTCAGTTGATCGTCAATCATTAGCCCAAGGCTTTTGACCATCTTGGATAGAGTAATGGTTGCCCCATCAATCTGGATGGAGAAGTTATGATGAAGAGATCCTGGTCCTTCATCCAACACGATATGTCCGTCAGGCAGGCTGAGATGCGAGTCGGTACCGTGGGATCATCAGGGTGGAAAGAGAGGTAGAGCTGGGTGTCATCAGCCATCATTAGATGTATTATTTTCTTTTGTACAAAAAATGTACAAAACTATAAAGTTTCCTATATAAAGTATTCATAATGCTTTCTTATTATTTAAGAAATATGGTACTGCTTGAAAATTTGAATATCATTAACCCATAGTGCTTCATTTTTAAAATGTGTCTGAAAAGATTTGTTTACAACTCAGAATCAGCTGAAATTGCTTCTTTTTAATCTGTGTCTCTGTTTTCGTGTGTAATAGTAACCTGGAGTGCTTGTTTCAATGGCACATACAAAACATTTTACAACGAGATTTAACAATGTAATTTGATATCATTCCTTCATAGTTACGAAGTGAAGATTATTTCCCCATAACCGGTCATTTCAAGGGGGAAAATTCACAACGTACTGTTTTGTTGTCACATTAAACCCTTGGGAAAAAACACAAACGCAAAACTATAAAGAACAACAGTGAACTCTCCCAGATTCGTCGTGTTAAATCGTAAACAGATTTCGTTCGTCTCATTACGCCGGCATGCGCAGCTGCCTCGTCGTGCGGCGGAGTTGAGATCGGTCCTTGAGGCTTACATGAGGAAACAATGAGAACTCTCTGTTTCTCGCTCTCTCCCCCAGACCAGACGCCAACTCCCACCCGTTTCCTGAAGAACTGTGAGGAGGTGGGCCTGTTCAATGAGCTGGCCAGCTCCTTCGAGCAGGAGTTCCCTAAGGCCCAGGAAGACGAGGACAAGAGAGCCAAGAACCCGGTGAGCTTAGGGACTGGGTGGAGGGTTTCATACAGTCATACAGTCTGACGTGCTTCAAACATGAGGAGCTTGGGCTGCGTGCTGCCAGAACTCAGATTTATGGGCTGTAGAGTTCTTTATCTGCTCTCATGTCTGACGCGGCCTCATTTCCCTCCCTGTCTGCCTATTTCTCTATGTATCTCCATGTAGTTGCCTGCTCCTAACTCAGGAGCGCTGGACATGAGCCTGTCATCAGAGGTGAAGGTGAAGGAGGAGGAGACTGTAGAGGTGGACTCTTCTCCGCCTGCCAGCCCTGACTCCATCTCTAGCAGGTCAGATAGCAACAAAGGGCCCACAGGCAGAGGAAAGGTAATAAAAACATGCAAACAAATACAAACCGTGCATTTAAGATATATATGCTGTTATATAGGTTTATAATTTCTTAATTAAAGTGTGTTAGTAATCATTTTATAAAGGTCTGTGTGCTATGTAATGCTTTTTAGATGATTTTAATAAAGGGGTCTTATTAAAAGGCTGAAATGTTTGAACCAAAACAGTCTGTCAAAATCATTTATCTCCATCATTTATCTTATTATTGAAATCAGTATTAAGAAAAATAAGCAAGGAAGCGATTTTGTTTGAAAATGTTAATATTTAAAAAAAAACATTTGTTAGCCATTTACAACTTTAAACAATCAAATTAAAGTGACTTTTGCCTCTCTGTCGCCATCTCTGTTTAAAACATAAAATTGCAGGTTACTTTGCGTACTTTTTGTTAGGTGTATTGAAATCAGATGAAGCCAAACTGACATTTACCGGGAAATCAGACCTCGCGGCTCAAATTACAAATCAATATTTAAAGCTTACCTTTGCAAATCGGGGCAAATGCTTTGCAAAGCATTTTTTTTAAATGGTTAATAGTTTTAAATAGGAATGGAGCTTTTTTTGTGCTGTAAATAGTATATGCAGGAAGCCAACATATGAATCGAATGAAGATTTTGGCATTGACTTTGGCCACCAATCTGTAAAGGGAGATTGTCATTGTATATTACACCAAACTGTGTGTTTGGCAGAGGCTGAGCATAATGTGTTGAGTCACTAAACAAACAATTATCACTGAATGACGTCTCATTTGGCCTGACGTGTGGAAGCAAGTGGTATTGCTTTTAAAGCTTTTCCCCCAAGATGTTTGTTCTTAACTGGCTGATTATCTTAACAGGATTCCCCCCTGAAACCAGCCATCAGTTCAGCTCCCACCCCTACCATAGTGCGGCCCGGTTCTCTCAACCTGCACCTGAATTATGACGGCCTGCAGCACACCATGCCCTCCCCGACCTCCGTGATCACCCATACCCCACCATCCAACCGCACACTGGGGTAAGAGATCAGCCGATTACGGAGTGTCCATGAGGAGCTGTTGCTTGAGCCAGACTAAAATGGAATATTTATCCTCTGTGACTCACTCCTATATGATTCACTGCGTTGCTTTATGTTGGTGTGGAAGAAAATTTTAGGAAACTGTGGGCAGTTCTAAAAATGTTTAGACAGTGAGCAGGAAAAAAGTGCTTGATTTTATCGCCGTTTTTGTCGAAATTGCTCGGAAACCTCTGGAACTTTCTGTGCTTGTCCTTCAGGTCTCCTACTGGTCCGTACCCAATGATGATGCTTCCTAATGGTCAGACAGTTCCTGTGTTTCCAGGACCTGTGCAGATGCCTTCTGTGATATCTGTATGTTTTAAACATGCTGTTTCTACAATTGTGTTCCTTTTTTGTCCACTTATTTTCAAGGTCGACGTCTTAATTTAGTTTTTCATGATCATTTAATGCACTCTCTGTCCCTTAGATTTAAACAGGCTGTTAGCGTGACTATTAAACATCTATTTGAAAAACCTTTGTTAGGACCGTGTAAATATTAACACGCCCATGATTGTGACATCGTGACCATTTTAGCAGCTCAGTTTTCATAAATATTGTGGGTGGGGAATGGGTTTTGCAGTGTTAAAGTATATTTGTATGGTACATCAAACTGCTTTATTTTTAAAAAATAATACGCAAAACGCAAGAAAACTGTGTTTATGTGAGACCTGAAATTGTAAACACATATGCGCTTATTAAATAAGTCGCCGGAATGCCGGTAAATGCGTTTACATGCAGGGTAAAGTCAAGGTAATGTGTAAACATGAATGTGTACCGATTAAGTTTGATTTAAATGTTTATGCTTATGACCTTTACCTGATAAAAGATCTGTGGAGTCATTCATAAAGTTCTTGAGTCAGTCATATGTTTTATATTGTGGTCTGCGGTGTAGCTGGCCAGGCCTCTGTGTATGGTGCCCAACATTCCAGGAATCCCCGGCCCACCACTAGGGGGCAGCAGCAGCGGCTCTTCGTCCCCATCTGGTTATAACCCCCACACTGAGGCCAAGATGGTGAGTGGAAATCATCTCTGTATAGTCTGGATCTTAAAATGCTTTGGACAAAACAAGAACCGCTTTCTCGCTCTTCTCCCATGGTGAATGTCTTTATCCGGTGTGCCGCATGGGTGATAGTTTTCACGACAAACACACAAACACTAGCTTGTGTCTGCACGGAACGACTCTGTCTGTATTTCACAGGCTGTCGAGCTGTCAGATCAACTTTTTAAAAACATCATATGCAGAAAGTCGAGTGTTGATTCCCTTCTAACACGTGGTTCTGTCTTTTCTTTGCTTCATTAATGTGTTATGGAAATATTGGACGGTGTTTGAAAGTTGTGGCTTTAACAGCTGGGTTATAATAAGATAGAATATCATCTCATGCCATGTTAACACTGTCGCACTGTTACAATAAATAGTTGCTTTCTCACGGCCTGCTGCAAACATAGTCTCCTAACTTATGTGTCAGCACTCTAACATTAATGAATATCTTACTGTATTTCTGATTAATTACACATATATTTATAATCCAACACTAACCATTTCTCATGCTGCGTCTAATGTCTCATGGCAATGCATGATGGGATTGCAATCTCTGTAAAGGAGACATGCATAGCTGCTTAAGCCGCCTAGCATTTAAGATCCAACGGCGCCTACACCAGAATAATGCCTTAAAATGCAACCTATCGAGGCAGCTCACTAGGTTTTGTAACAGAGCTAATGTGTTTCCTGTTATTTACAGAGGCTGAAGGCAGCGTTATCTCAGCAGATGCCTTCAGCTCAGGGCTGTGTCGGCGTGGCGATGGGTTCCAGTGCGATGGTGCCTCAGAGGATGGAGCAAAGCCAGCTGCTGGTCCAGCATCCAGATGCCCCATCCCCAGCCCAGCCACAGGTACACACATAGGGCGCTTCTCAATACACAAATTGACTTCTCGCTCCTTTATGGGCTGAAGGACGGACCATTCATGGTCTACCATTTTCCCTCATATCCTAAAGGGGTGGAGCTAAGACGTAAGAAAAGGAAGCAAGGAAAGGAAATGTTGAGGTACAAATAAGAAATAAGAAGCATCCATACAGATTCAAGCAGATTCACACACTTGTGTTTAAAAACAGCAAGATGGAGCTTAATGGAACGTCCGTCTGGTGCATGTGAAACTAATATAGATGAAACGTTTTCCAGCGTGAACACATTTTACACATGCACAAATCAATATCTCCCATCATTAGTAACAGCTGATACACATGTGAATGTTCTTTCCAAATTGTTCTGTACTGAATGTATCGACAGAAACTCTCCCCATGTTTCTTATTTTCAGCAGAACCTATTTCCTAAACCCTCATGTGGTTTTTAGCTTCAAAAAAGGACAATTACGACTTCCTGTCATCCCATGAACAGATGGCCACATGTTTGACAAGCCGCATTTTTCACCTTGTTGTCGCATGAAGCAGTGAACGTGGGTGTTTGTTTCGACCCTGCTGTGTTCAGGTGTCACCCGCACAACCCACTGGGGGTCGCAGGCGGAGGACGGCAGATGACGACCCCGATGAGAGGAGACAGCGCTTCCTGGAGCGGAACCGGGCTGCAGCTTCCCGATGCAGACAGAAACGTAAACTGTGGGTCGGCTCTCTTGAGAAGAAGGCTGAGGAGCTCACCTCCATCAATGTCTCACTGACGGTTAGTATGGACAGAACATCCTGATTGGAAAATCTCTATAAAAGAACTTTGAAGTAGTTCACACACATACTTGAGAATTGTATTAAAAACAAACAACAAAAATCCGACAAAATATGCAGTGTAAAACACTCAGTGCATGGGATTATGTATCCCACAATGCAATGCAATGTTCTAAATTTCAACTACTGTTAATTTTTAGCATTTCTCTTACCCTGTTATTTGATTCAAGTGTCAATTTTTTTTTAATTATTAGAAATTTTGAAATGAATATTTTTCTCGCTATATATTTTTTTAAGTATAATGCAGACCCACAAAATACAAACGTGTTACTTCCACTGTGCGGTGAAGTATGCAGTAGTTTTGGTTTCACAGCTTCACTTTTTAACCTGTATTTTCCTGTATTCGCCTGTGTGCACAGAATGAGGTGTCTCATTTACGCAACGAAGTCGCTCACCTGAAGCAGCTGCTTTTAGCCCATAAAGACTGTCCCATCACCACCCTGCAGAAGAAAGCCGCCTACATGGGTGAGTGAAGATTTTGTGCCGTCATTACTTCTTTTGCGGATCTGTGGTGTGTCACTAACTCTCATTTTTTGTGTCCCTCAGGAGAGGAGCACATTAAAGAATCATCCGAGCCCACAGGTTCCCCTGCGCCGGTCATTCAGCACAGCTCTTTGGCCCTCAGCCCCTCATCTGCGGTGGGACCCAACGGCCTGAGCTCTCGTGCTGCAGCCGAGGCTGTGGCCATGTCAGTGCTGGCAGGGATGGGCAACCAGCGGGGGGAAAGTGGGGGGCCGTCTCACGTCATCATGACCACACAGTCCCACTCTTCCAGTAGATGATGAGAGCAGCTAACAGTCTGCCTGGTACTCTGGCATCTCTCTCGTGCCATCACTCTCTGGCCTGGAGCTGCATTCTGGGAATGAGCTGGGACTATATAAACATAAAGAGAGAGACAGATTGTTGTTCATTTTGCCATAGACTACGGGGGCTGGACTCCAAACCATGCTCTCTTTTGCATCCTCTGTAACCTTAAACTTCCTCCCCTGCTCTCTTCGCTCACTCGCGGCGTCCCTGACCTCTGCTGGCTATGAGACTGCAAAGCACTTCCTGTCGTGAAACGTATCCCCATAGGCATGCACATATACACGCTGCAATAAAGACATCAGCTGAACCGCGATCGCAAAGTGAGAGAATTCACTATGGTGCGCATGACACATACATGCAGTCAGGCAATAGTGCTATATATGTTCCTATTGTAATTTACTTTGTTCCTTTCTATTTTAGAGCAGGTTTTTAGTTTATCAGGTGACCTCCCCCCCACCTCATTTGACCCTCGCTGAAATCGTACCTCATTTTTAATCTGTCATATACGTTTATAATCGATGTGTGCATGTGTGCTTCTTGTGTGGTTGAACAGCAGTGTATGATGGAAATAGCCGTGTGAAGGACTGATACACTAAGGCTGCCTTGTTAGCATGAATCTTTTTGCCATATGTAAACTGTATTGCATTGGCACATCGCATTCAGTTTATCTATAGATCCTCATAGATGTTTGTTTGGTCATATTGGTTTTTTTTTTGTAACTGTGTATGACAAACTCAGAGCATACAGCAGACTGCTAAAGGTCATGAATTATGATTGTTTTTCTGGAGTTTATGTGTCCAGTCCATTATCTTGAGAAAACAGCGTAGTGAGTGTCAGTTCCCCCCCGAGTTGTGTCATTTCCTCTCCCTGTGACGTCATTAAAAATGCTTCAAGTTTAACTTTAGTTCGAGTCCAGTTGGCCACAACTAACTGTTGAGGTTCCTAAAGTAGTCTTTCCAGCAGTTTTCCACCCTGTCATTTTTAATTTTTAGTTATTCCTAGTTTTTTTTAAACTCATAAGTACACACAGTCATTGTAACAGTACCCAGCTAACTTGGAACGTTTTTAGAACATTGGCTAATGTTCTGTCAAAGTTATCAAAAACGTATTGCAGTAACGTTAGTATAATGTTTTATATATATAATTAGTTATATATAAAATTTATTTAAATAGTTTGAATTAGTTTAAATAGTTTGAGTAATGTTCTTACAACCAAGAAATAACGTTAAAACAATCTCTAAAAACTGGATGTTTTAAACCTCCTAGGAACTATCAAAATAACATGTTTATTGTTTTTGTTCCTAATGGAAATGTTACAGAAATGTTCTTACAACCTAAAATTGTTAGCTGGGTACACGCATACTGTTAATGTTTATGCCACAATACTCTGTAACACTATTTATTTGTCTGGTCATCATCTACACATGCACAAAACATTTAGCCGAGAGTTCGATTTAGAAAAGACAACGATTCTGCCTTATAAATCACCTCAGTGCCTCTAATACTCTTTCTGTGTCATCTCACTGGGTTAGATGCCCATGTTATTAACTTAGCTGATAATCAACCATTCAGGCATGTATCACGAAACGTGAAAAGCTTTATATCTGTATCATCAGTGAAATAGCGCTGCCCTTAATGTTTAACTCATTCTTTACTGCCACCTATTTGTAATGGGGTGTAATTACATCCAGTAAGAAAGGCTGCAGGGAACAAAGGATCCAGTTCCACTGTTGTTTGTGCAAACACGTGGGTTTCTTAAACACGCAAACACGTTCAAATTTAAGGCCGCGTATAAACGAGGGACTAAGTTGTTGTACTGTTGTTGCTCAGTGTGTTAACTTGAATTTTCTTTAATCATCTATTTTATTTGCAGGGTATAATACTGCGTTATGAAAATGTCAGTTCAAAATGTATATAGACCTATCAAAGTGCACTAAAAAGCTCTGTTTTGGATTTTTTTAATCGTTTGAGGTCTCAAAGATTGTCAGGTTCTCTTTAAAACACGTGCATATTCAGCCTGAAAACATATCAAAACTTTATAGTTATCATTTGACTAATAATTCCCAAATGACTCCCTGTTATAGTGTTAACCCTTGCTGTATGTGTTATGTTATGTTCTGGCACTGTAGTGTGTCAGCAGAACCACATATGACTGATATTCTGAAATAAGCAGAAAAGAGACTTTTCCGCTTTCACTGGCACTTTTTTCTAGATTTTTTCTTTATTGTATTTTGCCAGTATAGAAATACTTATTATAATAAATCTTTAACTTTTTGTGTCGTAATACAAGTAGAAATTCTTGTAGAATTTTCGTTCTTTTTGTTGTTTTAACCCTTTGTACTCCAATATTTGTAGTTGGTTTTATTTTTAATGAATAATAAGACTGCCTCGAGGAGAATACCCGTGAATACCTTGTCTGACTGGTAATCACGTTGAAGTTGTAGAATTGTCTGTTGATTTAATGATTCATAATTCCAACATAATTCACAATTCAATTATTTTGAAATTAGTTCATGCAAGTCAAAATAAATGCAGTTTCCTAAAGACAGTTGGACTGAACTAAATTTAAGTTCTTGTAGAATAGGATAATTTGATAGGCTAAAGAAAAATGATTGTGAAAAGTATGTTTGTCTTTAATAACCTCACTCCACGATGGACTGTTAGTTCTCGGAATTGTCCTTGTAATGTACATATGTGTACTATATATATTTACTATTTTTCATGCATGTTGATGTGGATTACTCTGAACGCAGCGCTGCAGTTTGATTAAAGAAACACAAAACAAACGTTTCAGATCTTATTTAGGTACCAGGAACGATTGTACATATGTTTGCAACATGTTTAATTATTACAGAGTAAAACTCCTTTACTAGTGTGTCCAGGTTAAGTTGGACACTGTTTTATTGTTTCTGAGACCACATACTTAAGTTATTACTTAAATGTCAACTCTTTGGGGACGTGACTATTATATAATAATACAATAGTTACACACTTTACAATAATGTTCAATTTGATTACATTGATTTGATAACATAAGTACCTTGGTTAACATGACCCAATAATTAACAATGCTGTTTACCAATATTACAATATATTAATAATAATATTATTCGAAAAAATATTTACTATTATAATACTACTACTTAATAATCGTTTAATAATTAGTATTAATTTGTAATAAAATTACAAATGAATGAATTTAATAATTACACTGTGGTCATAATCTACCAATGATATAGGATATGTATATAATATATAAAAATGATGCTTCCGTTGGCCCTTACAAAAAAGCACCTGTGGGGTAAAGACAGTATAGTGATGAAATAAGGTGGCAATATGGTGGTATTTGGTCGCTAGAGGGCGCGTGAGTCCCGTGTTGAGGTGTGTGTTGGGGGGTGTCATTGATCACACATAGGAGGTAAACCCGATCACGTGATCGCTCGGCGCCGTTGGTGAGTTTTCACAGCATGGCGGAAGGAGTAGTCGTCCGGATGGATCGTTACTCACCTTTTAATGTATGTCTTCTGTCTTGACGAGCGGATTGTTGTATTGAAACGCATTTCGTCACACTTAAAACAAACTTCAGCGTGTTCCTGTGACCATGGCGGACCGCGGAGCGGATTTGTCAGCCCTGCCGAAAGAGGTTAGAGAACAGTTGGCGGAGTTGGAGCTTGAGCTGTCTGAAGGTAAGAAAGGAGATGGAGTTATCATCCGCCCTCGAAACTGTTCGCCCTAAGCCTGTTAATAAAATCCCAGGGCACGTACGGAAAATCGCACACGGCTGTCCACTCTTTTGTGTTGGTGTTTAAAGGTGTTTCCCGTTCTCCTACAGAATTTTTATTTCACGGAGACTGTCTCAAAAACTGGCGTGCCGCCTGCCTAGACAGCATGTCTGGGGATAGACGCTTTAAAACCGAACGTTTAGAACGCGCGTGTGAGGTCCAACACTGCAGTCGCGCGTTCCCAGAATGTTGTTTGAACGTTGCGGACGCGTCTGTGATTCCCAGACGTACCGTCTAGGTTGGCAGCTCACTAGATTTGGAACACAACCAGAGTGTGTCGGTAGAATGATTTTTTCCCTCGGTAGATGCGTTTAAACTCGTGTAAATGTCAGAAAGGAAACCCCGGAACGTGAGAATACAATGTAGACGAGCGACGCTGCTTCATAGGTGCCAGTAAACGCGAAGGAGTAGATGTTACCTACAGAGACGAGCGAGGCTATTGTTCAGTGATGGTCATGGAGCGATCGAGGCGTCAAAGAAAAAGATGCCTTGACAGTTCTGCCAGACACAATACCAGAGTATATACTATTAGTAGGGCGGATTGAGGACCATCGAACGCATTTAGGTTTGAGTGAGTGACTCCGTGTGTTCCTCTCTTTGTTTCGCACTGGAGACTTTTGTTAAGCGCATCATAGTTTAGCTCTGTCGGTGTTTGCACTGCACATATTTTCCTTGAGCTAGTCAGTCCTTAACAACGACACCATTGTGCTATTTTTACCATACCTTAGCAGCTAAGGACCTTTGACGCTCAAACTGTCAAACACCTTTTCTTTAAGGAGGTCCCCTGACCCCCTCATTCATCAATATAAAATATCTCATTCTCATTCGTGTGTGACACGCACGTCCTTTCGGTCTCTTCACAGGGTTTAGTCATTTAGTCACAGTCGGTGTTGAACATGACATCATCAGGAATGGTGTTTAATTCATCTCCAAGGATCTTCTCACCGTTGTGTCATCACGTGTCCGTGGAAGGCACAGTGCCTTTCGACTCATTCATTCAGCGCCATGTGGGAGAGATGTGTTGGTTTTACTAATAGTGTTAAACAACTCGAAGCAGTTAGTGTGTGGGCCACACTCTCAAACTGATTGTTCATGGCTGCATGCTGCTGCTCGAGGCTGCTTATCAAGAAAACCAGCCGAAACCCTAACTTAAATAACACAACATTTTATGAGCGTATTATCATATGCCGTAAATGATTATATATGTCAACTGATGACTGTTGTGCTACATTTTTGTGATACAGTGACTCTGCAGGGATATGATAGAGGACAAAAGAACTTAATGGAATATTTTACTCACCCACCCAATTTCACTCAGTGGCACTATTAACTCTAGATTATGTTGTTCCAACTCTGTATACTGCTAATTTTTCCTTCGGAAGGCAAATGGGGAAGTTTTTGAAGAATCATGATACATTTGTGGTGTTTCCTTGTCCTTTATCGAATTTAAGAGATAGTGTAGTGTAGTTGTATAGAAAGATTCCCAAAAAATGTTTTCCTTTGTGTTCCAAAGCAAACAAACAAACAAACAAAAAACAGACCTGTGACTTTTGGGAGTGTGTAAAAAAAATGACATCAGCATTCCTGCAACTGTGTGTTTGGTGGGCAGGTTTTAGGGCCCTGTGGCCAGGTGAGTGATCTGGAGTGTTTGGTCAATTGGAGGGCGGTGGCAGCCTCCCTCACCCCCTCCTTCCATAGGAGCAGCTGTCGGTCTCGGGTGTCGCCTCCTTGGGCTGTCACCTCCCCACCAGCGCCACACACTCCCATGTCTGCGCGCTGCTCTGTTTGCACCATTTCTCTCCCTCCTCTGGGCTGACTAGTTCCTGTAGAGATGACTCAAATGACTCATCACTCACTGACCAATCAGAATTAACCCCATGATTTAGCTCAAGCACTTTAATTACCTTTACGCCACAAGATAAGTTTGTCAAGTTGGGGTTGTAATTAAAATACGTGCCAAACAGAAAATGTCTCCCTCATACCCTGTAGGGCAAACGGTCGGTACTTCACATGGGTGTTTTTTTTAATGTTATTGTATGTGTAGTGTAGTTGTTTGATCTATACATCACACACAAATGCAGTTGTGTGTAATGTACACGTTTGTCTGTGATGTACATCACACACAAATATGCAGTTGCTTTATTGCATGACATAACCACAAAAACAAAACCACCCATAACTGCTTTTTGTAGAACAGTGAAAAGCATATTGCCTTTGCAACTGGGACGTATCAAGCAGTTTACAAATAGTAATTTACAGACCTGTAAATGTAGTCTGTCCTCTAATTTTTCAGCCATGTGTGCTTTCCACAAGGACATGCGTTGACCTTGAGATAAGCATGGAGGCTGGAAATATGTGTCATTTGTAAGGTGGAAATCAGCAGAGACTTGCCGAAACTGTTATATTAGTATGTGGTTAAAATGATAAATTACAGTTATTTATATAACGATACTTTGAAATACTGATTATTTTTCCTCAACCTATTAACACGCTCTGCTGGGTCTACAGGAGAAAAGAGACCAGCTAAATTATCTCCTAAATAATGACCCAGTTGTGTGGGACTGTAGTAATCTTGCTAACAATAAACACCATTGAGTGGATCAGGACTGTGATGGCTTGGATCTGAACTGGCATTTGAGCTTTTCAGCTGAAACCTTTGTGTCCGCAAATGAGCAGCTCTATGAGAGCAATCTGTGTGTGTGTGTGTGTGTGTGTGTGTGTGTGTGTATACTGGTATTCGCTATGTTATGGGCACCAAATGTCCCTACATATGTAGTAATATCAGTGTATTTTACCCTCATAGGGTCATTTTTAGGTCTCCATGAGAAAACAAGCTTATAAATCATATACAATCATCTTTTTAAAAAATCTAAAAAAACAGAAAGTTTTCTGTGATGGTTTGTACAGTATAAAAACCATTACATATATGAAATGTCCCCATAAAAGTGTGTGTGTGTCTGCGTCTGTGTGTGTGTGTGTGTGTCTGTGTGTGTAAGCATCCATCCTCATCTAATGCTCTTCAGGAATAACGTGACACTTGTGATCATCTAAATGCTTTTAATCTCAGATAACTCTTAAGTCTTAATCTTTGGATTGAAGTGACTGTATAATTACTGTTTAATTCTTCATGGATTATAATGCTTGTACACCTGCAGTTTAAGCAGTGCTGTCATTCGTGAGTCATGTTTTAAGGTGTTTCAGAAAGTGGAGTGCAGCTTGAGTCTGGTTTTGAATCTGTGCCACTCTTTGTCCAACCAGCTTAACATTGGAACTGAAGTTAAACAATAGAAAATATCTCAAGCTCTTAGTGACGTCGGTCCGAAGAACCTTAGAGCTGTAATCTCTCCTAAATAGTTTATTGTTCTGCACTCTAGAACTGAGGGAAAAAGCTTGTCTTGTTTTACAAGCCTGCTAGTTAACTTATATTACTGAAGTCATTCTACGAGTCTGTTCTGATAAACGCCAGCATGGTTAGTGGCTTCTGTGGATGGGTGTGATGCAAAGCTAATTTGTGTGATGTGTTAGTGTTGATTGTTGTTATGAAGAGGGCTGAGTCCATCTGCTGTATGGACACTGTTCTGTAGCCGGATGGTTTAGGATGAAAGGGGCATATTATTGCTAGCTGCTTCCTTTCTGGGACACTGAGTGACCGAACATGGACTGAACCCTGCTCATTTGTGCCCTGAGTCATTTCTCTCTCTCTCTCTCTTTCTCTCCCTCTCTCTTTCCCTCCCTCTCTCCCTCTCTGGCTGTATTACTCTGTTTTGACCATTTGAGAAATCACAATATTATTTCCCCAAAACTTGTACCCTTTCTGAAAGTCATCCTCTTTTTTTTATCTTGTTGCGTTTGTGTATTAAACTGTTTTTAGGTAATTTTTTTTACTCAAAGTTTTTTTCTGATGTGCCTAATTGTTATGAAAATAATGTCTTTTTTTGCATTGACGTTATTGACATACATTTTACAAATGTTTATGTAAAATGTAAATTTTTTTATTTTGTCTCTGAGGTGAGAGATACTGACTCAGACAGTTCCTTAAGAGATTCAGCCTGAAACGTTCTGACAACATTGCGTAAACATCAGTGTTTTGCAGTCAGTGTTTGTGTGACTGGGGCCGTGTGCGTGCATATATACACTGACCACATGAGTACACTGTCATAGTTCCTCTTTTCTCCTAAAGGGCCTTTTGTTATGCATATAATAGAGGTCAGATTTATCAGTGGAAAGTAAACAAATTAGGTTAAAGTTTGTTCACTTTAAACAGAATATTTCCAATGCTTTAAAGATCCAGGAATAAACATAAATACACAACGATCTCAAAAAATGTCTGGCACAGAAAAATATGTTTGCTATGTTTTTCCTCTATAAAACAAAAGTTTTACAGTACAAAATACAATGTATTTAGACATTTTCTTGTCTGTAGTGAGTGTGAACATACGGGTTTCTGACTTAATACATCCACTAAAAATCATCTTGAAACCATTTGTTTTGACGTAACTGCAAAAATAGCGACGATCTGGGCTGCATTTCTCAAAAACATGGTGAGTCTGTGTTGATCATAGAAATCATTGGCGTTAATTGGTGCTATGATATACTCGGGTATATGATGCTTTTTAGATCTTTTTAATCTTTGATGCTTTTTAACGCTGCCATGGTAAGTTCTGAGAGAACCATCATTTGTTTGCAGCTGTCTGTTGGTTTGATATCTTATAATAAATCAGTGAAGTTTAGAGTGTGGTTAACTGGTTAACTGAATACCTTTTGGATGTGACTGAGCACAACTGAGGTTTGCACGTTTGTCAGTCTTTAGTCCTCTGCAGTAAGGACCTCATGGGATCTGAACACAAAGAGCTTTAAAAGGAGCATCGCATTTATACTCCGCGCTCAGCTTAAACAGATGGGATGTGATCAGATCACACAGATTCCCTTTCCCCTCAAACAAAAGCCCAGGGCCTCTTCTTCTGGTTCTGGGCCCACTGGGTCTGATCCCTTAGCGTGGGTTGTCCAAGCTGTGAATAGTTAATGTTGCATTGCTGTGGTTGTGTGGGTTTGAATTATTCACTTGCCTTCATTAAATACCATGAGGCTTTGCTTGTACCTGCTGTTATTGGCCGGGGTGTGTACGGGGAAAAGAACCGTCACACTTCTCCACGAGTGAAAGTTAGTGTTGCTGTGTAACGCTGCCATGAGGATATTCGTAATTCCCAACACAATGTGCCATCTACGAACAGGATGTAGTTTCTGATGGGCCTTATCATGTCATGGAGAACAAGATTTTCCTTGTTCATTTGATATGAGATTAGTCAAAGCCGGGACGGTTAGCTCACATGCTCTGACACGTTGAGCCGGGGCACTCACACAGGCGTTGTGTGTTCGAATCCGGTGCGTGACGTTTTCAGATTGTGTTTCCTTTGATTCTTCACATTCTGTTGATGGTTATCTCTGTGCTGTGCTATCAATAAAAACGGGGGGAAAATGAGTTTATTGTATAATGTAGACAACTAAATTCCCAACTCAAAGCTTCTGTATACTCCAAATATTCATCAAAACAACCTGGAAAAATGAGTCATTCAGAATCGTCAAGGTTGTGACGTGATGCTCTGTATTATGGTAAAATATTACCTGCCTCGCATAAAATCACCAAACCTTAGTAACCTGCGCAGATTTACACCAAATTATAACTTGTATCTTTTCCCACTGCATGCTTGTAGAAATAATATCTAATTAAAGATTTTAGACGCCAGAAACACTAGTGCTATCCATTCCACAGAATTCCTTGGATTTTCACACAAATTACTGTAGAAAAGACAATCTTGAGCTTCTCCTCAGTTGTGCGGCTGTTTCCAAACCTCAGCCTTGTTTACAGCTTTTATTCAAAGCACCCGAGACACTCCTTTTTTTGTATCCCTCTAGTCTGCGTTTCCCTCCAGGGAAAAGTGTTTCTCACACCCTTGGATGGTGAGAACCTGTTTCCCCTGCATTTGTCCTGCTGCGTTTGCTTGATTTGCACACACGTCTGGTGGGATTGTGCGCCGTGCTCCCTTTTAAAAGCAACTTAACATTAACAAAAGTGTAAGATAAAGGGCCCTTCTTTAAAGGGAAATAAAAATTGGCATGATGTTTCTGTTCATTCATTATTCAGAAGTAGTTTTTATTGCATTAGAAGAATGGAAATCTACCACTCGGCTTATATGGGTTACTATCATGTTCGCTTCATGTCTTTTTTTTTTACTTAAAAGTTCAGTCCCTCTTCAGCTTCATTGGAACAGCTTGAGGGAAGGTAAACAGTGACAGATGTTGCAAGTTTTGGGTGTGTATGACTGTGTATGACCATTTCTGACTGTAAATGTTACAGTTTAAATGTTTACAGTTTAAATGTAGAAGTTTAAGACTGTTCAAGTTTTTAGTCTGATGCGTGACGTGAGCTGCAGCCGTTGTTGCGCAGCCGTTCCTGCGCAGCCGTTGCTCAACCGCGCTGCTGTCCTGGAGACCCGAAGCTAGTGTGAACTCCAGAGTGTGGAGCGGCAAGTGCTGACAGCTCCCTTCTGAAGTCCCACATCACATCAGGTTTCAGTCAGTAAGACTTCTCCACTGTTTGCTTTGCTCCAGAGCTCTGATCTCTTTGATTATCATGATATAGGTGCAGGGGAGGTTCTGGGTCTGTGGGCTTATTGTCTTTGTCTTGCTGTTCCCTTCAGGTATTTGCCCGGCTTTTACCACTGACTTGTAGAAGTTCTTGGCTAATTTGTTCATAATATAGTTAAAAGGAACTGCTTGGCCATTACGGGTTTTTCGGGTGTATGTTTATAAATAACAAATATAAATATAATTGTAATGCTGTTTAACGGTGTTAGGAGAGAAGATGTATGTAAAATGGCTTGCCAGGCAAAACACGCTGCTGCCATGCTACAGGACTTGGTGGGATAGTTTCTAAGGCATTGCTAGAATGCTGTGGCTGTTTCTAGGGTGTTGCTATACAACGGGTGTTTTTTGCCTGTTTTATCTAACTGCAGGCTTTGGTGGTGACTTTTTTTTTTTACAGAATATTTACTTAAAAAAAAAATTTATTGACAAGGGTATTTGAAATAGACATGATTCTAGTTGTCTAGCTTAGTTAACTTGGGCTGTTAGCCACAAATGGCCTGTTATAAGCTAAATATTCCTTCCACACCGATATATACAAGTCTATTACTAGTGCTATTGTTCTGTTAAAAAATGTGACTCATAACACTTCAGTTCCCATTTGTTGGGTTTCTTGTCTATTCTTAAAATGTTTTCAGACTGAATTTAGCCCACAAGCAACGAAGAGCAGATTTAAGGAACAGTCTGCCACGATAAAAATACTTCTCTTATGCTTCAACAAGAGTTCAGCTGTAATCCTCTACCCCAGATCTTCCTCCCCTTCCTCGTTTCCTCACCCTGCGTGTCATTGTGTTGGACTCCAGCCTGTCCAGATTATGCGAGCTGGATTGTTGATGGAGGGTGTCGCCGCTGTGAACCGTTTTAACTGCAGCTATACAAGGTCTAATTTTAAACCCAAGTGTGACCTCATGAGCCGCAGAGGGGCTCGGAGGATGTTGTCATATATCAAGAGAGCCAAAACACAGTCAACACGAAATTCAAATGTAATTTATTAAGTATCCTTAAAGCTGCAGTCTGTAACTTTTTTGGGTAAAAATAAACAAAAACGGTTATAGAGAAAGGACATAACCGATGAGTCTTAAAAACGCTTGCCCTACCAACAGTTTCCCAAATTATAAGTCATATAAGTCATTACAAAGACCTTACCACAACTCGCAATCTCATAGTAATGATTTATAATTTAAGCCATTTGGTAATGTTTTTCAGAAAATGTCAGTTTGCCTTAAATTTATGTAATTAAAACTATGTAAAGTAACCCGTGTTTTTGTGTTTCAAACAGAGATGTTGATAGTGAGGCAAAAGTTACAGGTTGGAGGTTTTTTACTCACTGGACACTTTGTTTTACTTGACCGTATTTAATGTTACAGAAGTGAACATGGGTTCAAAATTCGATGTGTAACATGCTCACGGTGTGGGGATCCCCTAACCTGTGAAAGGTGTAAAATAAAGGTGCATGTGGGTCCCGAAGTCACTGTAGTTTTATGTACCTAGACTACATGAGAACAAAACCTGGTGATATTTCAGGGTGTGGTTGTGCTGGAGCCCTACATTCTGTCAGCAGTTGAGATGTTTGGCAATTACTGTGTGAACGCTGCCATATATCAGGGGTTGTCACGTGATCAGCAACTTCACATAAACTTAGTATTTAATTTAATGATATAACCAAGTCTTATAAAAGGTGGGCCAGTCACCTGTTACGTCATTTCCTGTTAGCTCACCATGTGCATCACAGCCTGTCCCGTGGCTCATTCAGTGCTCTGTCATTCAAAGGTTGCGTGTTGAATGACTCATGCTCTCATCTATGGATTCTACCTTGAAATGAACGCGGGTTAAAAGGGGAAAAGTTGATCTGTCATGTGCCTCTTTCGCAATCAAACTCGATTCAAATCTCTCCCTCGCTCTTCCTCCTCCCCCTCCTCTCCCAGTGGACACACCCTGTTGCTCAGGGACTTGTTCCATGTTTCCAGCATGTTGGATGGAGACCGAGATGCGTCACAGCTTGGCAGCTGAACCAATCTCGTGCCGCCGTTTGATATAGTGATCAGCCAACCTTTGCATGTATCACTGTGTATTTACAGCGGTCTGGATGACTGAGTAAACATATCCTGAAAGCAGGGCTTTCCCCTCCTGGTCATGTTTAATCAGCTATTTTCTTACAGGGCTGGCCTCGATGATGTCACAGTTTTCCAAGCAAACAGTTCAGAGTTTGAGAAACAGCGACCATCGCTCACTTGGGAAACTGTTGGGTTGAATCCAAAAGTCCGGTCCTCTTCCCACTGCAGTGAAATATGGAAGTCCGATTGTGTTTTGATGAATGTTTTGAGTTTACATTTGGGTTTTAAGAGCGCATGTTTCTTTACCACAGTCTCTTCCTGTTTTTTGGTTCCAGAGAGTTTTGTTTCTTAATAAGGGCTGGAGAAACTTCATAACCTCACTGTGTTAAAAAAACTGAAGTTCATTTAAACTTGACTGTTTGCCGACTTTACTCCAGCCCTTTGCAGGGATGAACATTGAACCCAAAAAAGTACTCTAGTCCTCAGTAGTGCTCTTCAGGGAGTTGTTGTGATTATTCAGACGTAGTTCCTCAGTAATTCAGACCAGAAACACATTCTATTTTAGTATGCGAAAGCAAAGTAATACAGTTACTGTTGCAGTAACAAACCCCAGTACATCATGGGGTGGTAGAATTACAGCCGTATGTCTGTGCCGTGTTTTATTATTACGGTAATTAGCTGTATACAAACATGCTGACAGTTGAACTTTTAATTAACTTGCTAAACGAGATTCTGTTCAGACCGTTGCATCCCACAAGCGTTTACGTACAGTATATTCCAGGCTTGGTTACGAAATATGGGTTTTTACTTGATAAGAAATTTCTCCGTTACCACGACACAATTACTGTAGCGTTTCTTTGACCAATCAGCAAATGCCTCGTCAGAGATGAGGTCCACATGCCATTGGTCAGCCGCTGCTGTTTGTTTTTGAGTGTGAGTGATAGGTGGTTTAGCTCCAGCTTTAGTTGACTTTAGCCGGTCTGTGTTGAATGTGTTGCCCAACCGCAGTTCTGACCCACTGGATGGTTTGGTTTCTGTGTAATTGTGATGATATCTGAGCACATTGACTCAGAAGTGCTGTGTTTATTTCACCGCCTGTCACTCCAGACACTGTATCGGAAACAAAGCCCTCCAGACATACAGTTGCGACATGAAACTGACTACTCATTTTAAGAAGATCTAGATTTCGTACATGTACAGACACACAGATGCTTGACAGTATTTTCTTCTCATATTTTAAAGGTGTCAAACATGGGTAAATGGTGATAAGTAAACTTACCTAGAATGTAATATTTATTATGTAAGTATTTAATAGTGTCATGTTTCATTTCAATATAGTTGAAAGAAATGTTAGTTTTTAGGTTTTTAAAATATAAAGATAGTCTATGTAATACAATACGTGGGTGAATAGGTGCTGTCTAAGGAATGGGCGTTGTGGTGTGACACTAAATTAAGAGTTTTGAACGTAAAATTATGCATGATTCAGACTGCTGTAAATGCAGGTTACATTTGACAGTTGACGTCCAATGTAAAATTTTGTTGTTCAAGCAAAACCAGTATGCAACATAATATTGTGGGACATTAAATCACGTGTAGTGGGTCTTAACATATTAACACTGCAGTTTATTTTTATTTAATAAGATATAATAATTGCAAATATAACATGTATGTTACGTAGATTATTTTTGAAATAAGTAGCTTATATAGTCTATTAACTTCCCTTGAAATGCAGTTATTTCAGTAATTTAATTTTTTTTATTTATTTAATAATGTACAGCCGTCACACTCCCACCTGCACAGACTGTCATTCAGGGTTTAAATGTGACAGAAAAAAATCCTGCTTTCCTAGCTTACCTACCTAACTCATTTCCTGCTTGTGAGCATGGCCTTATAGACTGCTAATGTTGGCTCTTTAGGCAGAATGTTAAACGCTTCCTAATTTGAAAGTTACTTTGTATAAAAGCATTTGCTGAAAGAATACATGTAAATGTGAAAATTGAACAAACCTGAAATTTAGCTCATACTTGTGGTGTGTATCTGTGTATTTTTGTGTGCATCTGTGGGCAGACCTGCAGTGTGTAGACTCACCTCTTGTGTGTATGTACTCATACGTATTTGAGTTTAGCTGCAGGACGGAGAATCTTCCTGGATTAGTGATCGACCTTTTACCATGACAATGAAAGAGGATTTACAGGGTCATAGAGATGACTAAGGCCTCACTGTGACCTTTAGCTTCTGACCTTGACCCTTTAGATGACCCAAGTCGAACCTGGAGGCATCGCACACCGTAACAACACAGCTGCTGTATGAATCATCCATGACTCATGATGAACATATGAATGTGGCATTGTTTAATTTCTCACTTCCGTTTTATTGTGACCGTAATGCATTATGACCGCCTTGAGAGAGTTTTGCAGAACTGACGTGGAACTACAGAAGTTTGACAGAAGTTTCAAAGAGGGATCTGTTCTGGTCTCGTGAATCGGTGGTTTGGGAAACGGGCTGATGTTTTTGTCAACGAGTCAATTTCAGGAACAGGAGAATCGTGCTGACCCTCGGCAGTGTAGCTCTAGTTTAGGCTTGTCTGTCTCTCACGGTTCTAGAACAGAGCTGTCCCTCAGGGTCTGCGTTAATCTGCATTAAAAATACCGTACGTGCACATGCATAGGCGAGAAGGCGTGCATGCGCTCCTGCGCACATGTTGTTAAAGTCTCTCAATGCCACACCCTTGCATGGCCTGCTCATTAGCTGCTTTGAAGAAGCTTACCGAGGTGCTGTGTCCTGATTTAGCCGGTTAAATGAGGCTGGAGGCCCACAGGGACATCTCTGTAATAGACGCACACGGACACACAGAATCATGACTGAGTGCACTCACAATAAAGACTAAAGACTAGTAAAACGTAGTTTGCTAGTAAGTCAGTCAGTCAGTCAAACTTTCAGTCAGACAGTCGTTCTGTCTGTCTGTTCTCTGTCTTTCTTTCTCTCGCTTTCCTTCTCTCTCTTTCTTTCTTTTTCTGTAGTATCTAGTTGTCTCAGACAACAGATTGTTAGCCTAACCCGTAGTCGCTGCTCATTTGCATGAAGTTAAACTTAGTCACATCACCAACGGTCGCTGTCGCTCATAGCCGTTCAGATCGGCCATTCTCTGTAAAAATAAATAACTTCCAGGCACTTTGTAGATGCTAATTGCTATCACGCCCATCGAGAACGGTGACTCAGTTTTGTTTTCGATGTTTGATTTACGACAGACGCTACTCATACAGTGACACATTCTTATCTGAAGGTTTGTGCTCTCAAATACAGTTCAATCGGAAAATGAATCATATCATTTACACTCGCATTTTATTGTTTTAGGAAAGCTGTGGAAACTTTCCGTTGATTTAGAGGATTAGTGGCTAAACTCGCACATTGTTTAAATAGCTAACATTTTCTAGGAGTTAACAGCAGCTCGTTGGGCTGTAGCATTGTCACTGCAAACCGGTGGGGTTTTATTGAGCAGTTAATGGCAGTTGAACAGCCTCTGTGTGTAAATATTGCAAGAAGGAACTCATCTGCGAGCGCCACAGTGATGGAGAGCATCAGCTTGTTGGCGTGACTGTTTAAACAGCCAACAGATCTCAAAGGTCGGTGTGATTATCGATTTGTTTGGTCCTGTGACTGATCTCGCTTGGACTGCGTGTAGTGTAAAAACCATAGAGCTAACCAGTAAACTGGTCATCTACCACATTTCAGTTTTTTGTCACTGAGAAAGTCTACAAAATTTCCCACCCATTGCATGTTCGTTTATTGTTTTGTGTCATTTCTTTGTGATTTCATTGACCAATAAAAGTGTAGTAATTTCAGCTCTGTTTAACACATTTTACCATGCTTAAATCTAAAACGCAGAATTGACACATTTCTTTTCTACCCAAAACGGTGCAGGAAATGCGTAAAAAGTCTGGGCCTGCGAATCAGCATTGTAGTCTAATAGTCACATGGAATCGATTTCCTTTCTGATCGCATGTTTTATTGCGACTGTTGTATTGTGACGGCATTATGATACGCAGCCCTGTAGTGTCGTTTACCATCTTTTAAAAATGCTACAAACTGATGATGTAATCGTATATTTACCGCAGTAATCACAATTAACAAGCTGGATATAAAAAGACCATGACTGATGTTTTACAACTCAGCCAGTCAGAGTGATGTTTTGTAATTTGTAAGGCAACCTCTTCACTGTTAGCAGGATTAGCCACAGATTACAGAGGATACCTGTCTTTCTTACTGTTTATCTTTATCCTGACTGTCTGACAGATCTCCTAGTGCACAATTCCGGCTTTCAACCAGCAACAGATAACCCCATGGGAAGTTAATTCTTATATTGTGAAATATATAATAGAGTGAAAATATCTGTGGTGGCCAGTTTCTCTGCAGTGAAATCACTCCATAATTATAAGAAAAGAGAGAGGGGAGAAGAGGGAGATTTTTATATGTATACATGTCTGTTAGTACTATTAAACCGTTGTGTGAAAAGACTGAAGTTAAACATTGTCAATTAATAATGGAGCATTTTTGTAGTTTTTGGGAAGTGAGTCATGTTCAGTTATAAGGTTACAAATAAAAGGCAGTGGACATTCTCAGCCGAACCAACAGGCCTGCGGGACATGCCACAAACATGCTAGAACCATCACAGTCTGTCACTTCCTTCGTTCTCTCTGTACAAGTTTCAGCGTTTCATTCTTTCATTCAATGTGTTCAAAATGCATTCATTGCGTGTCTCCTAAACATACCATCCTCAACCCGCATAGCTTTGTTTAGGAGTGTGCCTTGAAACCAAAGGAGCCGTCGACATATTGTGCAACATGCTACTGATGTCAAACATGCTGTCTAGGTAGGCATGTCACAAGTTTTGAGACACACCCCTTCTCTTTTGGTAAAATAATGGTATGACAGATCATTTGTAGATTTTCAGCCAATCATCAGTGCTGTATTCGGCCCTTGAAGATAATTTTCTCACCCTAGAAGCTTCTGACTGGCACTCATTGATGAAGAACAGGAAATGACACTTTTTTTGTTTGTTTTCTCATCTCATTTAATTACAGAGTTATAACAATACATACGCTGGTGAGAGATCCTCGGTTCTTTTACTGTGTTTCAGCGGTTCCCGTCTCTTTACTGCAGTTCAAATCATACGGTTCCACTCTGTCGTCTATTTGACCTGCAGCACAGACTTGCCAACAGAATTAGGATTGATTGATTCCCAGCACAGCTGCGCTCATTTTACCTTTAAGTGCTGTAGACTTCTTGATATCAACACTCTTAACGAGAGTGGTTTGAAAATGAGAAGCAGCGTTCATTTACTTGGCTTTTAGTTGGCCAGCGGTTCGCGTGTGGTTTGCGGAGATGGTTGAGCGCTAAGAGGAAGTGATGTCAGCCACAGAGACCCTGTCTTTCACCTGCCAGACGCCCCTTTAATGTAGCTGGTTGTGCAGATGCTCGCCACACGTGCTGTGTTTCGACTGCACTGGAAAAATAAGCAGTAATTTAGTCCTGCTTGGCCAAAGTTCTATTTGACCATGAGTGTGTTTGTGTATCCTGCATGATCAGTGCTTAATGACTTGGAAGGCGGTGAGTATGGTGAGTTTCTGAGGAAGCAAACATATCCGCTGGCTTTTATTTGCTTTCGAAACACTCTCACATGGGCCCGCATGTGTGTAGCAACAAATAACAACCCTGCTCATTTTGTTAATTGGAAAATAGTGGAGCAACACAGAACCGCCGCCAAACCACACACCATATGGATGAAATATGGAATAAAAACTGTCTGACTGAATGCGTGTGTGTGGGAGTTCTCGTACCAGTGTGTAATTCCAAACATTCCATATGCTTAGCCAAGCCTTTTAATATCTACACCGGCTTATCACCTTGTCCTAAAGCTGCAATCCATAACTTTTTGGGGTTAAAATGAACAAAAATCAGTTATTGAGCAAGTACATGACAGATCGGTGTTCAACACAATTTCCTTACCTCCCCCCGATTCCCAATGGTAAGTTCATAATATTGGTTTATAATTCAATCTGTCAGGTCTGATTGCCTAGGAAATGCCAGTTTGATTTTATTTGATTTCAACTTATTCAATGAAAAGTATGTAAAGTAAACTGCAATTTTGTGTTTTAAACAGAGATGGCAGTAGAGAGGCGAAAGTTAATAACAGCAGATTCTTTGGACAGACCCTTGCACCTTGTGACAGGCATCTGCAGCTAAATTTGGCCCAATTGTGGCTGCAGTCAAATTGGCAGACGTGCATTCCTGCCTCTAGGACAATAATACCACTTGCACTTGTTTTTATAAGTAATACAGGATGGCTGTAGGATCCCATAGGATCCTCTTAAATCAGTGTGGTTGTATGAACACACAGAGTGTATACATGAGAATACATTAGTACGCATTAATATACATGAGAATACATTAGTATGCATTAATATACATGAGAATACATTAGTATGCATACTAATGTTGAGCAACATTAGTATGCTTAACAGTGTATGCACTGTTGAGCAGTCATTAAGGGTTTTTATTTAATTGGAAGTAGTATTGGGCAGTCACATTTGTTTTGGGCAATTTGTTTCAATGAATAGGTTAAAATAAAGAGTTCATATTGTGTGATCAGTGTAAAATGTTAACAATGTTTGTTAACGCTTTTTTTTGTTGTAAAATACATAAATACTTTTGTTTATCACTCCATTTTTTTGGGTAAATTATAGATCCTGTGAAATGTGTTGGGTTGTGTTCCAACATGTCTCACTCCTGACAGTTTTACTGTCTCTTTAAAAAAAATTCTCTCAAATGTGTTCACGCTGACAGAGATGAAGTTGCTAAGCTGTTGGCTTCTTGTAGTCTTTCATTCTTTACTGCTGTGTCATGACATCACGTGAGCGCCATTGGTCGTCCCCGCCTCACTTTGATGCTCATTTGCATAAAGTTCCACTCTGCTCAACTTCATTAGGTAGTTTATAACTTTTGGACACACACGCTTAACGCTGTAATTTCCAGAGTCGTTTCCAGGGAGACAGGAAACGGTGACCTCAGAAAGTGATTAATTGAAACAGAATGAAAGCTGTTAGCTGTTCCAAACTACAATAATGGGAGTTATGTTCTGCACAGGCGAGATTATGAAGAATCATCAGGCAAGTTATTTATATTCCTGTCTTTCCCGGCACCACTCGCCTCATTTCAGAGACTGCAGAAGTCCGAAACCTAGCAACCCGGGAAAAAAACAAAGCACTCCTGTAGTGTGTATTCAGCACCCTCTTAGCCGGCGTCTTTGTTTTTGTCCTTACTTTCTTGTGTGTGTGTGTGTTCTTGTTGCACTTCCTCCCTTGTGCTCATGGGTTTTTCCAATCACCCAGAGGCTCAATGGGGCAGGAAGCCCCGCAAACTTATCATTTCCTTTGCTACTGGCTCTGCCTGAACCATGTGCACCATAAACTCTCTCAATCTCACACACAGATCCTGACAGGCATGGAGGGTCCACTCACGTGCTGGCACACTGACACAGATAATTCGGTCCACATTCAATAGATATTTTTGGTAACACCCACACACAGGAGACCTAAACCCCGATGGTGTGCTTTTGTGTCCGTTTAGAAAACTGTGCAAAGTGTGGAGTCGGTGTTTTGAATCCTGTGGAGATCTGGCCAGCTTTTGCATTTGGCCACTGCTGCCTTTCTGCTGGCCAGTTGGCCCCGGCCATCATCCAATCAGCACATTCCTCCTCATGAATACACTGGGACCACTTTTGGCAGGCCACACTGGGTGGGGTAATGTTCATATCCTGTGGCCTGACCCTTACACACACTTGTATGAGATATCACAGCAGTACAGAGTCATCGCCGGGGGGGGGGGGGACAAACCGTTACGTCGTCTTGGCCCCTGTGATGACGAGGGGCCCCCCTAAGATCTGCCATGATATATCCTGCCCTTATATCCTTTAAACAGACCTCATGAATTTCAGCCTTTACACCCGTCACAGTGGGCCTAAATTCTTTCCACTTTGTTTGTTTACATCCACCAATCGGATTTGTTGCATTCACACCCATCCCATAATTCCTCAGTGCTCAGGACAGGTACGTGAATTACCCGCGTGTCCCCCGCGATATTGTGCTGCTGAGTGACAGCGGAGGAAAACAGATGAAAGAAAGCGAGAAATAAAAGAGGAGAGATTTTAGAGGGGTGCGAGTGGGCACAAAGCGCCCTCAGTGCTGGAGTGGCACTGCCAGTTTGTGGGGGCCTGTTGTTGTGTGAGAAACAGAATCTGCTCTGTGTGTGTGTGTGTGTGTGTGACCCAGCTGCCCCCTCAGCATTACATCAGTCGTCACATCACCCACACACACAATGAGCCTCCAGTAAGCCAGTCCTCCATATGCACAGCACGCTGCCCGCATGCAAAAAGCAGCTTTATGCCTTTACACTGTTTCATGTGCGTTTGTGTGTGTAAAGTGCAGTGTTTTTAAGAATGCACCAGTCTGATTGTAGTTGCTTGTAGTTAGTCTGGTATTACTTATACCAGACTAAATTTTGGCTTTTTTTTATTTTATTTATGCATTTTTAAATGTTTTAAACATTTACATCATAGCCAGCATGAGATGTTTATAAACTCTGGTAATGCCCTAGCAACTACCAAGGACACCCCTGCAACTGCCTAGCAACACCCTGACCACCACCCACAAAACCCCTAGCATCATTCACACTGTCACAACAAAATGTAATCAAACTTTATACTCACGTAAATGATGTTTGTCTGCAGGAAGAAGTTTTAAATAAGGAAGTGTGTGTGTGTGTGTGTGTGTGTGTGTGTGTGTGTGTAAGCTGTTGCACATTGAGGCAGGAAAGGGCTGTTGTGTTTCTAGGGCACATTCTTAAGCAGAGAAAGTAACCAGGCATGAAGTCTGAGCTCAATGTCCCGTCCCTTCTCATACAACCACAGAAAGAGGCATCTCTCTCTCTTTCTCTCCCTCTCTTTCTGTCTGTCTGTCTGTCTGTCTGTCTGTATCTCTCGCTCACTCTCCATTGATTTCTTTCTTTATTTCACCCCCTTCTCACTGCTAACCTGACTCACTTTACCCCTCGGACCCGCCTGCTCTTCACTCCCTTTGTTCACTGAGTTCATACTGGGATGTTTAATGTTGATTTTTGTTTGGAAGTTCAATATAAACACCATTGTGTGTAATCTTATCACCTAAAGCTGACAGCTGTCTCCCAAACAGACTTGATCTGGTTTAGAAAAGCACCAGGAATGCAGTCGTATCCTTAAAAAAACAGCAGTGGTCAGCAGATCTGTCACTCCTGGTTTTGTTTAGTTCGAGTTTGTCTTGCCTCAAACCTTCTGGAGGCCGGTGATGTGTGAACTTTATCTAGCCGTGTGTCAGCGGAGTTTAGGAGCTACTTGTTTGCCACAGCTTGGAGGAGAGAACGTGTGTGTGTGTTTGGGTGTGTGTGTGTGAGTCAGCCCCTATACACACTTCTCTGTTACACAGAACTGTGTTGTTGTTGATTTGGCCTGTGCACACGGAGAAGGGGGGCAGGGGTACATCAGTATGGGTAGGAGGGGGTGCAGTGTTTCGAGTGGCAAAGCTCACGTGCTGTTGCTTTTGGCATACATGTTCACTTTAAGAGCCATTGTTTGTAGCCATCTCAACTTACAAGATGCAAGACAATAGAACGCCTCCATGATGACCACACGTAGAAGAATGAAAGATTAGCTGTTTACTTTTTCAAAAGATCTGGATGGTGCTTGTTTACAACACTCATAACCGTGATGCATTGGGTGCTTAAAATGTGTTTATTTATATTTAAGCCCAACTAACAGAAAATCTTCTCAGAACGTTGGCTAATGTTCCCTAAAAGTTCTCTGAAAGTTCTCTTAAAGTTACCAAACATGTTCTTGTAGTAACGTTAGTAGACCTTTTTTAAAGCCAGCCATCACGCAGAAAGAAACGCTTACTTTAAGAGCAGACTTGCATTTCAATCACATTTCACAACTGCATTTGTGTTTATATTACAATGATGTGTTTTTGTGGTTTATCTTAACAGGTGACATTACTCAGAAAGGCTATGAAAAGAAGCGAGCAAAACTTCTAGGCCCTTACGTACCACATACCCAAAGTAAGAGACTTCCTGTGTGCTACTTTCTGTTTCTCTTCTCTGTTTACCTCAAGAAGTAAAATGAACATGCAATTTAAAGCCATTCACACGCTGATCTCAGGCTGTTAGGCATGCATATGTTGTGTTATGTTGCTGCTGTTTAGCTTAGATTTTTTTTAATATGGTGCTGAAACTAAATCCAGCCAAAGAATGTGGTGTAAAGGTGTGGAATGTGTCACGTTACATTAATTATATTGTACAGTTTTATCCTTGTTTAATACGTTCTTCTAGACGTGTGGCTCTTTCCCGCACCCTAGTGGTGATCAGTAGAACTACAACTGCCTCAATACATGAAATTGGCATATATACACAACCCGTCAAAAGTTTAGGATGACTCGCCTGAATAGATTTTAATGATCTTAAAAGTCTTTCAGTCTGCGTTTTTCTTAATTGTTTAAAATCAGTTTTGTTGACATTAATATAACTACGCCAATTAAAATTAATTTCTGTCATTAGAAATCTACTTTATTTAAAAAATGTTTTTGAAATGGACTGACTTGGACTAAATAATGACAAAAAGCAGCCAGTAAGAGCCCAGCAGAGATGGGAACTCCTTCATTACTGTTGAAAAATCTAATCTAATTTTGTGACCGGTAGTGTACATGAACTCTCCCTTTATTAAGAGACCACACTTAAAATAAAACACACACTTAAAATGTGGCCAACAGCAGCCATTAGTAATCCATCTGCTTATCTGGAGACTTTGAGTAACTCAATCGATTCACATTATGGCATCAGTTAGCACCCAGACACAAGTCTCCAGCTATTATCTACAGTGTGTATCCACACACACACACACACACACACCACACAGTTCCTGTCAGTGTCGGCCCCTGACAGGCACCTCAGTGGAGGAGGAACTGAAAGAGATGAGTTCACAAAATTGGTGGTTTGTGACAATTCTGTAACGCGTTGGTTTAATCTTCCTCATTCCATAATTACATACCCCGTTACACGCAGACTCGCATTGTTTACGCAATACGTTGAACGTCTCTAATTTGTGTGGTGCTTTTTGCTGATATGTTCTCAGTGGAGACCCCTGTGGTCCGCTGAGCCAGCGTGTGTTCAAAGGTGCCATTTCAGTGCTTTGATGTCAAAGTTCACCTCTAAACCGTCTGCGTTACTGCTGTCGTGTTGACCTGTTCTAATGCTGTATATTAACTGAAATATGAAGTCCAGGTTTTCTATTTATGTGTTAAATGAATAAATACCTTTAAAAAAATAATGATCCAAAAGCATGTTTGTTTCTCAAAGTAAAATTCTATGGCTACATATACACATTATATACATTTTTTTACTCATTAAATCTATGTGAGTGTCTGAGGGAGGTTTTTTTTTTGCTTCTTTGAGGAGGAATCTTTTTTATTATTGTTAATAAATAAATGTTTACATTTTCTAATGTTTAACAGTTGAAGTATTATACATAATACAGCAATTAATTAACATAATTAATTGAAATCAGTATTTTTATGTTTTTAAAGTGTAATTGCAAATTAATATGTAAAATTGACAGCCATACTTTTGTCGCTTCTTTTTTGTTTGATTTGTCATTATTGTTTCATATTAAAGCATCAAATCACGTAAGCCTACACTTTTCAACTTTTTAACTTGTTTTACAACTTTTCAACCAATTTTCTACACATGTGTACTCTTTACAGTGTTTGACTTTTTGTTTAATGAGCTGTCATCTCTATAGATGTGGATGTGAGTATTAAGTTGACCCCGGGTCATTCCTCAGACCCCGCCTCCAGCCCTAATACCGCCCCTACCGCCGCCCCGCGGCAACACCGAGCTCACCGCAGCGGCGGAGCGCGCGATGACCGATACAGGTCAGGTAAGGAAATCCAAATCAATCTACCTTGACTTCGTGTGTTTTTGATCAAGGTCAAATGAATCAAAGTGGTGTGACTCAGAGTCTCAGTGTGAACACACAGCTGTCACCACAGACAGAGAATTCATTGTCCCTTCATGAGTCACTTTAGCATCTGCAGTCTCTGTTCTGTGACATTACTGGATGTCTCATGTACCATTGTGTTATTGTTTTTCCCTCAATTTATCTTGCGTTCTTCACTTCTCCTCCTTATCATTCCTCTCGTCATTCTTCAAGATATCCACACAGAGGCTGTGCAGGCAGCTCTGGCCAGGCATAAAGAGGAGAAGATGGCCCTTCCGATGCCCACTAAACGCAAATCGGCTTTTGTTCAGTCTGCTGCGGACAACTGCACTCCTCCTGGTAGGTCCTGCGTCGCCCACCGGCCTTCTGCTGCTGCTTCTGTTTAGATCTCACTGACCGTCAGGGTCTCCGAGGCAGACCGTGCTGGCACGCTCGAACCCTTACGGCACGCTCAGGACTACAAATGGGCAAAGGGACGCATTATTTAGACGAGGCTCCTGCGGGCATGCTGAAGAAGAAGCTGGAAAATCAGAGAATTTAAAATTGATGATTTTCAAATTAGAAAAATGTGATGAAATTATTCAAGTCTTTAAAAAAACAAAGCAGGTTTGTGTAGTAATTAGTAGTAATGGTTTTAATTTAGTTAATTCTGAAATATTTTGTCTTAAACTTAAACTACTTGATGTAGATTTATCATCGCAACCGTGATATTGGTTGTTTGTTATATCACACATTGCTCAACAGGGCGCGGTCACCGCAACAACATTTGTTGATCACCTACATGTTTTTATGTCTTGTGGATGTAAACATTTTGGTTTTCTGCATGTGAAACGTCATATCTGTGGTGGGACCAGTAAAAAATGTTGGCCTATCAGAATAAAGATTTGTTATAACTGTTGATTTCTGTATTGCTAATATTGTGTCTCTGAAATTTTCACCTTTATTACATTTTATCATTTACGTGTGTCTGCTATTTTGTTTGTTGTACCTGTTGCATATTTTGTGCATAAATAGCTGTATATACATGCCTCCACAGATACCTCGTCAGCGTCGGAGGACGAGGGCTCGCTGCGCAGGCGTCAGGCCGCGATCAGTGCGATGCTGGCTCAGAATCTCCAGAGCCCTGACTACTGGATCAACCGCTCTGTTCAGAGCTCCTCCACCTCCTCCTCAGCCTCCTCCACCCTCTCCCACGGAGACAGCAAAACTCACAACCACAGCCAGGGCCAGACCAGTGTGCTCGCTGACGTGCTGGCACACACCCGCATAGGTATTAAATTAAGTCATACACACACGCATGTAAACTTTAATACACAATAGAGCTTCAGTTTTGTGGTTGAGCTTACCTGCGTAAGTTCACTTGACCTAGTTAAGGCAAGACAAAAGAACAACAAATCTCAATTTGTGCATTTAAAATAACCCTCCATGCATGTCGTGTTTAATATTGAGCTGTACACGCATGAGTCATTGCTGTTGTGTCCTCACTGCAGAAAGCAGCAACGTTCCCCCTGATGTCACATCCTCAGTGCCTCAGGAGAGGAACTCCAGAGGGGACCTGGCGCCCAACATCGCTGTGAGGGGCATGAGTCGCGTACAGAGTCGCTCCAGTATGATGGACACTGCCGGCGGTAAGCACAACGCGTTTGTGACTGCCTACTTTTTCCACCGCCTTGGTTCTAGAATGTTTTCCACATGGATTGTCTACCGTGAGCATTCCAGACATTCTGTTCCAAAACAACTAGGACCGAGATGAAGCGCAACATTGTAACGTTTCATCTGCAATGTCGAAATGTTGCAAAAGCCAAAACACGTTTGAAACTTGTACAATTACAAGACTTTTAACATCTTTTATGTGGGAACTATACCTACAAAATCGAATTCTCTGGTTTTGTGTTTCCAACAGTCCCAATCTTATAAATTCTATGTAATTGTGCCATTCACGGTCATCATTTCCTGTTTGTGATGTGTTACTTAGGAAACATCAATTGTGAACATGTTATGATGTGATTCTGCTAATGTTTTGGTGTTTTGCTTCCTCCCGGTGGTGGTGTGATGTCGTCTGACTGTAGTTAAAGGTACAGTAGGTCTGCGGGGTGTTTAGTACAGTGTAGTGACAATCAGTGCTTTGTCCTCCCAGTTTGATGGTTACTGTTTCTGTCTTGTGTCTTTATTGAAACCTTTGTCACTATATTAGATAGTCAACACAAAAACACAACCCTGTAGGTATTGTCTCTAGATTCATTTAGACTCTGTTCGTTTTATGTGGTGTCTCTTAACCATCTCATATTCCTGTTATCTGAGAAAGACAATGAAAATATCTGTGTACAGGTGTTCCAGCGCACAGTCGCGTCTCCACTAAAATTCAACAGCTGCTCAACACATTGAAGAGACCCAAGCGACCTCCACTCAGTGAGTTCTTTGTGGACGACACTGATGAAATTGTGGAAGGTATGAAGCTAAAATACCACATGTATCTCTGTAAGTGTAATATTTGGGCATGTGTAATGTTTTCTTTGTCTTTTCCACCTGCAGTTACACAGCCAGACCCCAACACACCCAAACCCGAGGGCCGGCAGATTATTCCTGTGAAGGGGGAGCCGCTGGGTGTGGTCAGTAACTGGCCCCCGGCCCTGCAGGCTGCACTGGCGCGATGGGGGGCCACACAGGCCAAGAGCCCCGCCCTTACTACTTTAGACATCACTGGCAAACCGCTCTACACACTTACCTATGGTCAGATGTCACACTGTTTAATGTGCTGGGCTCAATTAAAGAGGCAGTTCACCCAAAAATGAAAATTATTCCATCATTTATTCGCCCTCATGTCATTCCAAACCTGTATGACTTTTTGCAGTATGACTTTTTTTTTGCAGTAAATATTTGGAAATAAGTTGGTAACTAAACAACAGTGGCACCCATTGACTTCCATTGTATGGACACAAAACCACTGAGACATCAAAATATCATCTTCAAGATGAATTTTCATTTTTGGGTGAACTACCCCTTTAAACTGCCCATTTTCCTTTCCAATACTGCATATATTGTGTTTTTACATATATCTTTATGTCCTTTGTAGGTAAACTGTGGAGTCGCAGTCTGAAGTTAGCGTACACACTGCTAAACAAACTGGGCACCAAAAATGACCCAGTGCTGAAACCCGGAGACAGAGTAAGACATTTCACGGCACACAGCAAAAATACACAGTTGTCACTTTAAGGTAGTGTCTGATTTTCCAAATTTGTCCAAAAGGTGGCATTAGTGTATCCCAACAGTGACCCTGGGATGTTTTGGGTGGCTTTTTACGGATGTCTCCTCGCTGAAGTCATTCCTGTCCCAATCGAGGTGCCTTTATCTCGGAAGGTAGGGAATAACATAATACATTAACAATCTAATTTTTAGCAAAAGTTACATTATGTTAGATTCTTACAGTTTACGTTAATGTGGATTGTAGGATGCAGGAAGTCAGCAGATTGGCTTCCTGTTGGGCAGTTGTGGTGTGACTCTTGCTCTCACTAGTGAAGTGTGTCTTAAAGGCCTGCCAAAGACACCTAATGGAGAAATAGTGCAATTTAAAGGTTAGTTCCCCTTTAAAAAGCTCTTTTCTTCGCAATCATAGTAGGACAGTGTATGAAAGTCTGTGTATGTTTTTTTATAGGATGGCCGAGGCTCAAATGGGTGGTCACGGATACAAAGTATCTTACTAAGCCATCTAAAGACTGGCAGCCACACATACCAACAGCAAACACTGACACCGCTTACATAGAGGTGAGTGCATGCAGAAGTGTTTATATACAACTCTGTATTATTGTATATACTGCACAGATTAGATCTGCATATCGATTATATATGAGGAGTTCTATATAATGTGTATGCAGTCTATGTACATTCTTTTATATAATGAAAGATTATAGGTTCGTCCTTTTTCTCTCTTATATTTCTGTATTGTGTGTGCATTCTCAGTATAAGGCCTCTAAGGAGGGTACAGTGATGGGGGTGGCTGTGTCTAAAATCTCCATGCTTACACACTGTCAGGCTCTGACGCAGGCCTGCAATTACTGTGAAGGTGAGTACATTACTACTACCGTTCACCAAACGTTCTTGTTCTCCAAAAGGCATAACACTGGGGGAGTCATTTCAAGGCTCCTAAATTAGGTTTTCAACAGCCAATGAAATGGATCAACAAGCACAAGTGCGAGATGAGTCATCAATGTTTCAGGCCCAGTTTCTACATAAATGTGAACAACTAATGAAAAAGCTGCAGGAGGACTTCAAATGTGTAATGTTTTGTTTGTATAACTGTTATGTTTGTATTTCTGTGTCCTTTTTTTATAGGAGAAACACTGGTTAATGTTCTAGATTTCAAGAAAGACTCTGGCCTGTGGCATGGAGTGCTCACGGTGGGTCTGATTAAACTCCGTCTTTTGGGTCTGGGGCTTCCTGTCTCTTTAACAGCTTTAGTTTCCACTGGCAGTATTTAAACTCAGTTTCTTTGTGTATCCCAACAGAGTGTCATGAACAGAATCCACACTATAAGTGTGCCATACTCTGTCATGAAGGCCTGTCCGCTGTCCTGGGTTCAGAGAGTTCACGTTCACAAAGGTAAAGACATCCTCTGAACGTCTGGCTGATTGTAACTCGTGCAAATAAAGGTCTATGGTAGAATATCTGAAGGTTTAATGTATAGAGTGTATATGTTATACAGTGTATATAGTGTATATAATGTAAATAGTTGGTACAGTACAAAAACCATTACATCTGTGCAAAGTCCCCGTTAAACTTAAAACCCAATGTGGGTGTGTTTGTGTGTTTGTGTGTTTGTTTGTGTGTGTGTGTGTGTGTGTGTGTGTGTGTGTGTTTGTGTGTACAGCTCGTGTGGCCTTGGTGAAATGTAGGGACCTGCACTGGGCCATGATGGCTCACAGAGATCAGAAGGACACCAATCTGTCCTCTTTGCGCATGCTGATCGTAGCTGATGGAGCCAATCCTTGTAAGTAAACAAGATTCCAAATATTGCACCATTGAGCAGTATAATAAAACACAGTTATATATATATATACTGTATTTTATTATACTTATATACAGTATAAACAGACCTGTACCATAGCCAAATGTCAGATTTTACATATAGCCTTAGGCCAAACAATGTGTCGTTCACACACAGAAGTTATTTAATGTCCTGTTCATTGAAGTGAAGAATAGCGATAATAATATCGATTATAGTATTGAACTATAATTTTTGCCATAATCATGCAGCCCTGTATGATCATATATTATGGATTCCTAATCCTGGAAGACCACTTACCAGATTTTATCTCCAACTTGCCTCAACAGTTTCTAAACTGCCTAGTAAGACCTTGAGTAGCTGGTTCAGGTGTGTTTGTTTAGGGTTGGAGATAAACTCTGGATTGGCCACCCCTGCCATATACTATATAACATTTAGAATGTACAGATTATATATGTTGAATCTGTATTTCTGTTTTAGGGTCAGTGTCGTCATGTGACGCCTTTCTGAACGTGTTCCAGTCTCATGGACTGAAGCCAGAGATGATCTGCCCATGTGCTTCCTCTCCCGAGGCGATGACCGTGGCTGTCCGCAGGTACTGCATTCATTCCGAAAGAGGAACTTACCATCCCCAGCATGAATGTTCCTCCAAGACTGGGCACATACTTCTCCCTCCATTTAAAGCCCTTCCTCTCCCACTGTGTTCAGGCCTGGAGCTCAAGGCGCTCCACTCCCAGCCAGGGCCATTCTGTCTATGGCTGGACTCAGTCACGGCGTGATCCGGGTCAACACCGAGGATAAGAACTCGGCTCTGACCGTTCAAGATGTGGGTCATGTTATGCCTGGAGGTGAGACTCTGCAAAACAACATTTCACTGCAGATCATAACATGAACTGTGGCAGTAAAGTGAAGAACCATACTTGCTGGTAAAATGTATACCTATAAGTCGCTTTGGATGTAAGTATCTGCGAAATGCGTAAATGTAAACACACCATCATAAGAACTCAGAGTTGGTTGTTATAGATGGTTGACTTGCATGCAAGTACAGTGTTGTCTTTTCTCTCTGTACAACAGCTCTGATGTGTATTGTGAAGCCCGAGGGGCCGCCCATGCTCTGCAAGACAGATGAGATCGGAGAGATAGTGTTAAACTCGCGGGCGGGAGGCACCATGTACTACGGCCTACCGGGGGTGACCAAGAACACATTTGAGGTATGGAAATGAAGCTCCGTTCCTATAAGCAAGTTCCTAGAAGCTCCTATCGCTCATATTTGTGTGTTATTGACCTCTGTGAATGCTGATTGGCTGCAGGTGATCCCAGTAAACTCAGGCGGCACCCCCATAGGAGAAGTTCCCTTCACCAGAACCGGACTGTTGGGCTTTGTGGGTCCGGTATGGACAAATCATCATCGGCTATATATATATATAAAAATAGAAGTTCATCTAAATACATCATTTGCTTTATGCACACAAGGAAAAACACTGTCTGTTTGCAGCTAGTAAGATTTCTGTCGTTCATTGAATAACTGATTTGTCTCTGGGCCTGCAGGGAAGTCTGGTGTTTGTGGTAGGGAAGATAGAGGGTCTGCTCGCAGTCAGTGGACGCAGACACAATGCAGACGACCTGGTGGCCACGGCGCTGGCGGTAGAGCCAGTTAAAACCGTCTACCGAGGGAGGTACGAATGACGCACAGAAACACACACACAATTAAATCACAGATGACTGCCTTGTTTTTGTACAGATCACCATTGAGGTACTGTACCACATGACTTTAGGATTACTTTAATGCTCAAGAATAAAATATATGAGCGTGTGTGTGTTTTACAGGATTGCCGTGTTCTCCATCACTGTGTTCTATGATGAGCGAGTCGTGATTGTGGCCGAGCAGAGGCCTGATGCCAGTGAAGAAGACAGTTTCCAGTGGATGAGCAGAGTCCTACAGGTAATACACAACGTTACCCACAATCCTCGGCACACCAATCCATTTGACACAGCGCTGTCTTCTATTAACCTCAGACTGATTTAGTTTACTCTAAAGTAGGTCATTGAATCTAACAGACCTGAGCTGACAGCCTTACCGTAATGAGGGAGATAACGATAACAAATGGACAATATCAGATGTTGTCATTATACATGTGATCCTGGCTGTGACAGGCATCATCACTCAGTATGTGCTCTCTGCTGTTCCACAGGCTATAGACAGTATCCATCAGGTGGGCTTGTATTGCTTGGCACTGGTGCCTGCCAACACATTACCCAAAACTCCCCTGGGTGGTATTCATGTGTCTGAGACCAAACAGCACTTCCTGGAGGGATCTCTGCACCCATGTAACATTCTGATGTGCCCTCATACCTGCGTGACAAACCTCCCAAAACCCAGACAGAAGCAACCAGGTACTGTTGATCTGATTCTAAACTATAGGTCTGAAAGCACGGTAGTATTCCATCACACCCGGGACAGAAAAGTCGTCTTATCTTGGACCCCATCCTGCTTGTGTTTACAGTGGGAGTAGGTCCAGCCTCCATCATGGTGGGCAACCTGGTGGCTGGGAAGAGGATAGCGCAGGCTTCCGGGAGGGACCTCGGGCTCCTGGATGACCAAGAGCAATCCAGAAAGGTGAGAAAAACAGCATCAGGATGTTTATTTAGAGGGCAAGATTGCTGGATTTTGCCCGTTAGTAAGCACGCTATAGATACAGCTGCATCAGATAATGTCTTTTAATGTAATTTTTTTTAGCCTGTGGTGAGCCTGTAGCTCAGTAATTTAAGTATGGTGATAGCCATACCAAGATCACACACACACACACACACATACACACACATATATATATACACAATGAATACACTATAGGTTGCTTTTGGTAAAAGCCAAACACGTCAATGTAAATCTGAAAGTCTGAAGGCCAAGGATGTGACGGCAATCTTGACCTGTTTTGTGTGGGCATGCAGATATGCAATTACTATAATAACTATAATTGTTATGGTTATAAACTCTAATAACTGTAGCATAATACTTAGCAGTATATGTATTGCAGTTATAGACTAATAACTGTAATTAGAGCTGCATTGTAATGTTTGATGAAAACGCTGTATAATTCTTATGTAACAACAAGCCTCCAGCCTCTGGTCACCTCTCTGTATAAAGCATCAGATCTGACCTATAATGATGGAGTCATTCATTCTGTGTCAGCACAGTGTTTAAAGGGAGTCCAAGATTAATAGAATTTCTCCTAAGCTTGTGCTCTGGTCTGTCTCTCTCTCTTTCTCTTCCTCTTGTGCTGGGGGCTGTAGCTCTGTGTGTGGCCCACTAACATGGTAAGCCTGTATCCCAGCAGTGCTCTGCTGTCTGTGTGCTGAGCTTTGAATCTCCAGTGCTACCAGCCACAATGTCAACAACACCGTCCCAGGGGCCTCACAGAGACCACAGAAATTACAGTTCAATAATACTAAAAGCTGTAATCCATAACTTGTTGGGTAAAAATGAAACAAAAACAGTTATTAGGCATAATCATAACAGATCAGGGTTCAACACGGTCTCTTTACCTCACCCTGTTTTGCAGTTTGAGCCGTCGGGTCAGATTTTCTGGGAATTGTTAGTTTGGCTTCATTTGACTTCAACATGCATAAAAAAGTGCATAAAGTAACCAGCAATTTTATGTTTTAAACAGAGATAGAGAGACAAAAGTTAAAGACTGCAGCTTACAGTTACTGTATACTTTTCTGCAGTGTGAACTTTAATAGCTTAATAAACTATTTTTGAGAGGCGTTGAACTGAGAACTGTAGCCGGAAGCTGCTGATTTCAGAAACAATAGAAACGTGCGTTTTCCTGCATGGCGTGTTTTTATTGCTGCTATCTGCATGAGTCGCTTTGTGCTTTAGAACTGCTGTGTATGTAAACACCTTAGTGTGCGCTATTATAAAGCTGATATTATAAACCTGAGACCTTTAATTATACTTTAGTGACTTTATTTCTGTTTCTTTAGCTGCTTTATACTATGTTTTAGTGAAATGGTGTACAGTGTCCCAAAAAGGTCTGTGTAACCTTAACCCTAGTCCTCAAGAGCAGCTGAAAGCAATAGGTTTAATACTTTATGGTTTAGGACCATTTGTTTACAAATAATACAGTGACATTCTTATTTTCAAGTCCAAATAGTTTTTTTTGGGCCACTGTATGTAAATCTATTACCGTGTTGAGGGGTTAGATTCATGTAGGATATTTATATGTCGGTATGGCTGATCTAAGATCTGTCAGTTTCTGTCCTACAGCATCAGTTCCTGTCTGAGGCCCTGCAGTGGAGAGCACAGACTGATCCCGATCACGTCCTCTACATGCTGCTTAACTCAAAGGTGACACGCATACACAACCTCCATTATACTGTTCAGTCAAAGCCTCTGCTGGTGTTTGGCCAATGTTTGAATGCTACAACTGTGTTACTTGCTTTGGCCTGTAGGGGGTAGCAGTGAGTACAGCCACGTGTTCTCAGCTGCACAAGCGAGCAGAGAAGATTGCAGCGGCTTTGTTGGAAAGAGGAGGAATTAACACTGGAGATAATGTAGTACTGCTTTACCCACCCGGTAATGACACCCATCCCTGCTGAACACATCAATCAGTCTTATACAGCTGAATTTAACCCATGAATGCATAGATGTGGTAAACACACGGCTTTCCTGTGGCTCAGTGGTTAGAGCATGCCGTTAACTACACCAAGGTCATGGGTTCGATCCCAGGGATTGCACATACTCAATGTTTAAAACAATGTATATTATAATGACTTGTAAGTCGCTTTGGATAAAAGCGTCTGGCAAATGCATAAATGTAAACAAAATGATGTCAATTTGGTTAATCAAAGATCTTTGAGTTCCCCGTTAAATAGCACACACCAGCCTTCTTTATAGCTTAACCAGCAATTTTTACTTTAACTAGTTTTACCAGCATGTCAGAATGACTTCAGAATGACTGTGCTGGTCCACAGAGCAGCAGAATCCTGGAGCAGTGTGCATATAAGCTGGTGTTTTCCTCACAGTCAGATTGGGTTGTGTTCTAAGACATTAATATAAACATGTTAACTGTGCTTCTTTCCTGCAGGCATAGATCTAATAGCCTCTTTCTATGGCTGTCTGTATGCCGGCTGTATTCCCGTCACTGTTAGACCTCCTCACCCACAGAATCTCGCTGCCACTCTGCCCACCGTCCGAATGATCATAGATGTGAGCATTTTGCACACGCATGCATTTAATATTTGATGATGCTTTAGATTAACCTGAATTACACATGTTGTCTGTAATAGGTGAGCAAAGCCGCCTGCATCCTCACCACTCAGATGTTAATGAAGACGTTACGATCTAAAGAAGCAGCAGCCAGTGTGAACATTAAAACATGGCCGAATATCATAGACACAGGTACAGAAATAAAAATAAGTATTAGTAATATTACTAATTAATATTACTATTACTAAGTAATATTGTATTTGCATGCTAAGAAATCAGCCAGTAGCTTTATGTGGAACAAGGAAAATGTGAAAGAAATATCCTAAAAACTATCATTTATTTACCCTTATGACTTTTTTTCCATGACTTTAAACATAAAAGAAGATATTTTTGAAGTATGTTGGTAACTAAACAACATTAGCACCCATTGACTTTCATTGTATGGACAAAAAACATCGAGGCATTTCTCAAAATGTCTTCTTTTGTGTGCCACAGACGATAAAAGTTACAAAGTTACAGGTTTAAAATGGCGAGAGTGAGAACACAGTGGAGGTATGTTCATTTTTTAGTATACTATCCTATTAAGCCCTGCATACTATTTTGTGTGTGCAGATGATCTTCCCAGGAAACGGCCCCCTCACATGTATAAGCCGCCCACTGCCGAAATGTTGGCCTATCTGGACTTCAGCGTGTCCACCACTGGCATGCTCACTGGAGTGAAGGCAAGACTCATGTCCTGTGTTTGTGTCTGCAGTGCCCATCATGGCTGAGTTTTTGTACTGTTCAGAGTCTAAGCTTAGCAATCGTTTTTAATTTACTACTAAAAAACTCAGTTTTTCATTTTCCTCTTGGGTAAGAATGTGTGTGTGATCTTGGACGTGTTTGATTGCCCATTTGGTTCTTAAGAACTTGTGTATTTGTTTTCAGATATCTCACTCGGCGGTCAGTGCTTTATGTCGATCCATTAAACTCCAGTGTGAGCTGTACTCCTCCAGACAAATTGCCATCTGCTTAGATCCCTACTGTGGCCTGGGCTTTGTGCTGTGGTGTCTGTCTAGGTAGTGTACACAGTCTAAACTTTCTCAGCCCTATCCTAGCCAGGTGCAGGTGGAGTTCTCATACAGATTTCCACTTTAAATTAGGATAGAAAAATCATTCAGTGAGTCATGTCATAATTATGGCACAATGCCGTTATGGCTATAAAATATACATATGTAAAATATAACGTTTTTTATAATCTAATATAATTATTTTAATCTTTAACGTGTGTGTGTGTGTGTGTGTAGCGTTTATTCAGGTCACCAGTCGATCCTAATCCCTCCCATGGAGCTGGAGGCGTCGCTGCCTCTGTGGCTGAGCACCCTCAGTCAGTATAAGATCAGAGACACCTTCTGCTCTTACTCTGTCATGGAGCTCTGCACTAAAGGCCTGGGCACACAGACTGAAGCTCTGAAGGTGAGTGAGCAGAAGAAGGGTTACAGAAATTAACCGGTGGAAAAAAATGCCACCCTCAGTGACACAAAAAAAGTGTGTTTAAAAAGTTGTGTAATTCCCTGTTTTTTGTACTTTGTTTTGTACTGTGTTACCTCTGAGTCACACCTATGACCCTGATGTTGCTAAATAATAATAAAATTATTGAGCTTTTCAGTAATAATTCAGTATTTGGTTCTTTTAGGTAAAAAACGCTATCGTAAAAAAATCAAGTTAAATAGAACAATTATTTAACCTGGTTATTATTTAATCCAGGTTAAATAGAACATCCACAGGATGGATGGATGTATCAAAGCTGATGAAAGGTGTGTGTGTGTGTGTCTCGGTGTGTGTCTCGGTGTGTGTGTGTGTGCGCAGATGCGAGGCGTGAACCTGTCGTGTGTTAGAAGCTGTGTGGTCATAGCAGAAGAGAGACCTCGTCTGGCACTCACACAGTCATTCTCCAAACTCTTCAAAGACCTGGGCCTGTCTCCACGCGCAGTCAGCACAGCGTTCGGTGCCAGAGTCAACCTGGCCATCTGTCTGCAGGTTAGGGCAAAAAAAAAGCCTTAGATGAATTGTGAATTATTGTGACACAAGTGTAGAGCTTTATTTGTATCTGACTTTGATTTCTTTCTCAGGGCACTGCTGGTCCAGACCCGTCCACTGTTTATGTAGACATGAAGTCTCTCCGACACGACAGGTGTGTGGTAGTCAGCATCTAAAATGAACCAGAGCTTGGGGCTAAATGCCACTGAAAGTTAGTTTAGAAGTTTATTTGCCCTTTGTACACACACAAGCAGTACAAGTGCATAGAAATGCTTGAGCAGAGCTCCTAGAGTCTGCAGTAACAAACGTTTTTACAAAAATTAAAAACAAATAAATATACATCGATAAAGTAGTAAGAGTAATAAACACGCTGAATAGACATTGAAATGACACTGACTGAAAAGTACAATGATTGACTGATTGACTGAAAGTACAATAAAGATATAGATGGTAAACATCAGAATACAGTACATTTACCGTACACATTAAAAAAGTACAATAAAGATGCACATAGGGAACATCAGAATACAGTACACAATAATACAAGTACAACAGGGGAAAAAGGTGAAGGTAAAAATAATTGTGTCCATCTTTTTTGCCCACCCTTTTAAAACAGTTCATTTTACTGATTTGAGTGTAATGATGGTGTGAAAGCAGCACCTGAAATGAGCCCTGTTTCTCTCTCATAGAGTGAGACTGGTGGAGAGAGGCGCTCCTCAGAGTCTGCCACTGATGGAGTCAGGAACTGTGAGTATGATTCTGTCCACACCACATTATCTCGGCTCATTATCGTAATGCATTCAGTTAACCGAGATTGTTTCTCGATACCTCAGATCCTTCCTGGAGTCAGAGTCATCATTGTGAACCCAGAGACCCGGGGACCACTAGGAGACTCTCATCTGGGCGAGGTGACCAAACATGCATTAATTTCATCAATCAGTTTAAAATTGCATCCGAAACGTCCACCAGTTTCTCAGCATGTTCTGTATGAGGGCTGCTGTTAGATTCTGGTCTGTGTTTCTCAGATCTGGGTCAACAGTCCTCACAATGCCAGTGGGTATTACACCATCTATGGTGAGGAGAGCCTGCAGGCGGATCACTTCAACACACGCCTGAGCTTCGGAGAGACCAACACGCTGTGGGCCAGAACTGGATATCTGGGTTTTGTCAAGAGAACAGAACTACTGGATTCCAGTGGAGGTTTGGGATATAAAGCAGATAACTGCCAGTTTCTGACTTCGTAGTTTATTTATTTAGCAAATGAACATAACTTTAGGATGCTGTAAGCCATTTCAGTTGTTTTGCTAACTGTAACCTCGTGTGTCTTTTTGACACGTCGTGAGAGGTTTCGGTTGCCTGCTCTTCTGATTGACTAGAAAAGCATGGGCCAGCTTTCTCAAAGATAGTAGCAATACTGCTATTGTTTTTCATATTTACACACTTTACTCTTCTGACCTTCATCTTCCTCCAGACCGCCATGACGCTCTGTTCGTGGTGGGTTCTTTGGATGAAACACTGGAGCTGCGAGGTTTGCGTTATCACCCCATTGACATTGAGACCTCGGTGTCCCGGGGGCACCGCAGCATAGCTGAGAGGTGAGAAAACTTCCTGCCCTCTTACAATAAAGGTTCTTAAAAGATTCTTCACAACAGTGCCATTAAAGTACTAGGTTTTGGTTCCCCAGAGAACCACTCAGTCAAAGGTTCTTAAAAGAACCATTTCTTTCTTAATGTTTATATTCTTAAGAACCTTTTCCCACTACAAAGAACGTTTTGTGAAACAGATGTTCTATGATTGTTAAAGGTTCTTTACGGAATCTTTATGGAGTGTAGGGATGTTTTGACTGACTATAGAATGAGGCTAGGCCTAGATTATATAACCACTGTATACTGTAGTGTACGAAAGCTCACAGTCTCTGATTGGATACTGTGTTTGTCTCTGCCAGTGCTGTCTTCACATGGACCAATCTTCTGGTGGTCGTGGTGGAACTCAGTGGGTCGGAGCAGGAAGCTCTTGACCTGGTTCCACTGGTCACCAACGTGGTGCTAAAGGAGCATCATCTCATCGTCGGTGTGGTGGTCATCGTGGACCCCGGCGTCATCCCCATCAACTCACGAGGCGAGAAGCAGCGCATGCACCTGCGAGATTCCTTCCTGGCTGACCAACTGGATCCCATCTATGTGGCGTACAACATGTGAGCTTGGACGTTTTACGAGCTTAGAGCTCAACGAGGCGCCTAAAAACTGCTTGCAACCGCCGCTCCTCGGTGCTGTCGGGTCACCGGTGGACATCCTAGAGAAAGCCGCTCTCTGTTTCTGCGCTGAGCCTTGTAGATATTTTTATGTTCTCTCTGATGTGATTGTGGCTGTGTTTTAGCCTGTTTGACCAACGGTGGAGATGTCCACGCCAGCCCAAGCCATCTAACCCCCCCTCGACATCCAATATGTCACGGGGGGAGTGGTGCTTTACTTTAAGAACATTCTCCTGCCCTTTAAACAGGTGAAACCACATTTTCACCATCAAAAATGCAGATACATTGACTTGGATGTCTTCGTCGAAATCATAGTGCCACTAGTGGTTTGCCTCTTCCATAGAACACAGCTTAGCTTGTACACGGACCGTTGCCGGACCAGTGCTGGAGGTCTGAGGACTAACCCATGAAGCTTTTCTGCGCACTTTATCTCCTCTAACGGGCTCGGGGGAGAGCCCTACATTTATCATTCTGGAAGTGCAAATGTAGTTTTATGACTCACCAGTATCACCAGCAAACATATCTGTTTTCCTTTATTCAAAACTGCTCATTTTAATGGTTTTAAAATTATAGGACGTTTACATACAACACTTTTTATTCCTGAGTGAAAAGTTTTTAACCGACATTGCCAACTGTAATGCATATCAATACACAACCTGATTGAGGAGGGTTTGGGGACGTGGCCTCTTTGAAAGCACAGAGCAATTTTAAAATTGACTTTATATTATATGGGTGACAGAAAAGTTTCAAGGTAAAGACAGTTCCATGCCTTACAAACCTTGTGGACGTTTCTTTTTGTTCAAACGTATGTTTCCGTCCTTATTTTGATTTTAGTGTCAAAAGGGACTTTGGAACGATGAACAGATGGAAAGTTTTGTTTGTGAATTATATTGTAGTGTCTCACTGGTGTTACTGTATAAACAGATGGACCGCATTACCTGGTCCTCCAAAAAACTTGACTGATCTTTCATACTTGATGGCAATTCTCAGCATCACTGGCTAAAGAATTATGATGCTGAAATAATAAACATATTTTTACACTTTACCGCCGCAACAAAAAAGATACTTCAGCATTTTCACATTTCATTATTCATCCCTGCTGTTTCTCTTAACGTTGTTGTTGTGTGTGTGTGTGTGAGAGAGTGAGAGAGAGAGAGAGAGAGTACGATAGAAAGCAAGTTAATGGTGTTTTAAGCAGGATTCTACAATACCTGGTCAGATCTTTTTGGGCCAAGTAGATGCTTTGGAAAAATAGAGAATTGTAGAGAAACAGAGGGAACAGTCACTTCTATCTTAATAAAATGACAGTAACGTTTATTAGCACCTAAGTAAAACATTTTAAAGGCCTTAGATATTAAAAGATATTCTTCCTCTTCTTTCCTTTCAGATTGTTTACATGTGAAATTCTGTGCACCTCTTTTCTTTCTAGATGCACAAGTTTTTTTTATTATTTTCTCTTAACTGTTTCTTTTTGTATTTTTAATTCCGTTGTTATTTGTCAAAATATTGAAGTTTTCTCTGCTAGTCAATTACATTTAGTTATTGTCATTACTGAATCCTCTAATTTCTTTATTATGGTAGCTTCATGTGAGCAATGTGCAAATATAAGAAAACTGTTGAATGAGCCTAAGAAGAATTAAAATGTAGTGCTTTGTAAAAGCAATCCATTCTGAATACATCAATGCGTATATTTAATTAAATGCATTAAATACTTTTGGCACTTTGAATGTACTTCTTTATTCCTTGCTGAAACAAGATTTATTTAAGCTAGTCAGAAAGAAAAAATGTTGTCATTAACTAGTAATCATTTGCTTTAAACCAACTAAAGGCATTTTTAATACACCAGAACAGAACTGATAATAGCAAATTGCTAACTGTATTATGCATATTTGGGCTAACATTGGCCACCATATACAAAAAAATAAGCTTAAGATTGCCATTATATTATTGTTTCAATAGAGATATTCTGGTTTGCATTACAAAAGATCTAATAAGATACTAACGGAGCAAACGTTCTGCGAGATAAAAGCTGATTTCTGAATGTACCACCAGATGTCACTATATCTTTTTATCGCATTTCCAAAATTGCTGTTTTAGATTTGTAAAATATGACGGATAATGTGGTAGCCATACGTCACAATGCAACACGATTTTTTTGTCAGTGTGTTAAATGAAAAAAATATTTACTGTTATAACGCGCATGCATAGATTTAAACGCAAAATATAATTGCATTAGCACAAATGAAAATGAATGTATTATGTTCTTAAATAATTTACACAAAGATAAATACGAGACATATGACAACCCATACATCCAATTAAACATTACATATACAAACATATGTAGCATAAGAACAAATAAACGTATTTTACACTAAGACTTCAAATACATAAGTATGATTCCCAGACCGATATGTTGGCTGTAAACATTGAGGATGAGAATTACTGTTGCGCTTCAGTGTGTGCCGTTCTCTAGATGATGCTGAATCCACCAATAATGGGTGGAGACTGTCAAGTAAATATTTGGTCGATTAGGTTCTCCGCATGAAGTGGCCACACGAATACCAATGATGAAGTAACGTTCTTCAAAATTGATATAACAGTTCAACGGTCCTCCGAGATTTTTCTGCAAGACATAATATGTATGTACATAATATGTGTCCATTCAATGGAGCGTTACAGAAACGCACGATTCACCTAAACTAGTTCACATGCAAAATAAGCGCAGCACCGATGCAATTGCACAAAGGTCACGTTGTATTTTAGATTAAGAATTAGCAGGATGACGTTAGCTGCCAAAGAAGCCGCTTTAATGTGCAAGTTTTTAAAAACAACGCATGATAAAAACAGATTTGAATAAATAACACAACTAAATAATATATTACTGTGGGGTGTTTACATTGCTTTGTACACACAGCATGCATAACAGATCCATCTGTCAACAGCACAGTCTAACACTTTTCCCCAACAAAACATGTTCAATGCGTCACCTATTTTATCTTTTAATAATAGCAACTGAAGCATACCTCACACCCGTCAACACCTCCGTCGAAACTTCCAGCACAAACCATGTCCGCTGCCACCGCGTAATCCCAAAACTCCGCTTTATTGCATAATGACCGCGCAAATCCGTACACCCTTGCCTCTTGCAGTACACCGAAATGATCTGATAAATACAAAAGTGTACACCATTAAACACACACACACAGTGGAGTAACGTTCAGAAGCAAAAAGGCGATGGTACAAGGTAATAACCAGAGAATAACAAAATGATTGGTTATCTTTTGCTCTACGTTTTTGATTCGCAGTTCAGACTTACCGCCAGACTGAACGTTGTATCCCGTGATGTGACAGGACTCGTATTTATGCTCGGCAGTCGCTTCGTCCGGTACACAGACGGGATGAACAAACGCATTTAATACAAACGGCTTCTTCAGTTTTAAAAGAGCAATATTGAACCGCAAGGTGACAGGATTAAATTTTTTATGTCTGACTATTGTGCTGACTTCCGACTGCTGTGTTGTTTCATCAACTACATCCAGCCGTTGACTTCCTGCTCTGATCAAAATTTTCCTATGGGAGGAATACAGCACATAGTTAAGGTCATCACGCGTTACCCAGACAACAATTTTAGCTTGTAAGAACGTTTCCATGACGTTTCCATTAAGTAACAAAAACGTTAAACATGTTATTTTAAAAGGTCTATGAACGTTCAAAACGTTTAGTTTTTGGTAAGTTTGAGAGAACTTTTAGAGAACTAATAACAAATAATAGTGATATAAGATTACAATGGACAGATTACCCTTGATTCTCGTTTACGCATGCGGCTGCTGTCATGATCCAGTATTTGTGTATAATAGCTCCGCCACAGATCTGACTAAACGGAACCGATGAATTGGGCTGGTAGAGTATTGACACATGCCACGGCCAAATACCCACGCTGACGTTCTCAGCCCCGATCATTCGGGTCTTTCTCAATGGGACTATTCTCTCAGGTCTTTCGCCACAATGCACAGCTAGGACACACAAACACCCGTCAGTTAATCTGTCGGTAACTCTTAAACACGTCAGTACAATGAGGAAGTCCAAGTCGTTATATAGGAAAAATCCTGTCTTTCTCCTTTAGTTCCCCATGACAAATCTATAAAATCTTTAAACACGTGCTTAGAAGTTCTTAGAAAAGCAATCGTTGTATATATGTTGGTATATAGGCCTATATTTACACAAAACAAAAACGTTACTATTTTTCACAAAAACATTGTCAAATAATTTTTAAGTGATATAACTATGAAATAAACTGAACTAGATGTACATCGGTTGGGCACTCGTTGTTGCGGTGCATTGTGGGATTGATTTTTGGGCATTACTACAAAACGGCTGTCCCATCAGTAGTGCACTTTAAGGGTACAGGGACTATTTCGAGCACAGCCTTGATTTACATCATCGAATTAAACACACCCCCTTTTCCAAAAAAACCGCGCCTATACCCTGCATTTTATCATAGATTGAAAAGGTGCTTCTCATTTTACTATCGCGGGTAAGAAAAATGCATAATTTTGATCATTTTCAGTAGTATATGTATATATATATATATATGTATGGGTATGTATATAACTATGTATGTACATGTATATAACTCATATGGCTTGTCATTCTAATAAATAAATATGTACAAACCAAACGAGCATCACCCTTAGTGACCCAACTAGTGAATATATAAAAACTGGCTGCCCACAGGCCAGTGGTTTAACAACGTACTAATATATCCAGTTATATTATACTAATATAAACAGTTTTCCTGAACAGCCACTGGGTGCCGCCATGGTGACCTCCGTTCGTGTGGTTTCTGGTCTCGTTTAAAATGAGTGGAGAAGCTGATAAGGCCGCAGGTAGCTGAGGATAACTCACGCTCGTGGGATTTCTTCTGCTCCTCCAATATGGCGAAGTAAACTAGAGTCCCGCACAGCACAACAGCTAGAAAAAGGATAAATCTGGCGCCAGGGCTCATCACGCCGCACGGAGATGTTTAGTAAGTAAAGAAAGAAATAAAGACGAGTTTTATATTTTTTGGTAAAGAAGAATGGTTAACTTTAAGAAAAGTGTAAGTAACAGTCGTTTGGTAACGGTCGAAGGGGTTTAAATATTTAAATAGCTGGTTATCGTGAAGTAAACTGATCGCCGATGGTTTGTATACTAGGTCAGTGTTGTTTAGCGCCTATTGTCACACTTCTCATTTAATATAAAACCCATGGCGTTTAGTAAAGTCATGAATTCTGTTCTGCTAGCTTACATTATAGATATTGATTATAATAAGCGTTTCACTTTACCTTAATTTGTTACATGAGTCTAATATATATTTTGTTTGTGGGTTAACTTGTGGGTTAAACTATCTGGACCCTAGATGTTTTGGATTGTAACATTTTCCTTTTGTTTGCATATTTAACGGGCAGCATTTGCATGTTACTGTAAGTTATTGAAAGGGGTTTAATTGACATCACTGTAGCCAATGAGATGTTTTGTTAGATGAGGTACAACTCACAGTAACAGACCCATCCAGGACGAGAAAAACAGGGCAGAGATTAATTTCACAAGTGACAGATCTGTGACCGAGGCACCTGACAGAGATCTTGCGTGAGCTTTTCTTATCCAGGCTGTATATCGGCTAGCACGAGTATATATGCCAGGTTTCTTGGGCAATGCACAACCCTGTCCATGACTTGTCACACCGTAAAGGTAAAACCTTTCCAGGTCTTCGCTGTAGCACTGTAGAGGGCCACCACTGTCACCCTTGATTCAAGAGTATCCCAACAGATACAGTAAGCCACAGACTTAAATACAGCCAATACCATATAATGTGATTTTAAAAGTAAAACGTTACCTCACATGTGTCAACTCCTCCACTGTTAAATCCCGCACAGATCATGTTTTCATTGACGTGGCCACTGTACCAGTCTCTCTGGTTGCAGGTCATGGTATCAATGAGCAGAACTTTAGCTTCCTGAAGTGTGTTACCAAAGGCTCCTAAAAAAAGGTTAATGCTTTTTTCCAGTCAAAGAGTCAAGGGGAAGTGTAAAGATCCACTCACTGTCTGGCAGTTTACATCTAGAACATCAAACATTGCAAATCGTGCTAAACAATCTTCTGTTTTAATAACACAGAGATGTTTGGACTTTTGCACACAAACCTCTGGATACCGAGCTGCCCCAGCCGGTAATGTAACATGACTCGAAGTTGAGCTGTTTCTCATGCGTTTCATTTTCAATGATGCACAAAGGCTGCACGTAATTTGTGAAATAAAATGGCTGATGTAGATGCAAAAGCGCCACGTCGTTGTCGAAGGATGATTGGTTGAACTTCTCATGTAGAATCACTTGTTTAACTGCGCGATACTGGATGTTTATTCCTTGTCTGGATTGAGAATTTAGTCCAGCCACAACTTGCAATTTAAAGTTGTTACTGTAAAAAAAAGAGGCAAGGGTGATCTTTTATGAAAATCAGTGCTTCACAGCCCTGTACTGGATCCCCCCTCCCCCATACATTTTGGATAGCTCCCTTATCAAAAACCCAATTCAGGTCTTGCAGTCAATACTTATGAGCTGATGAGTAAATCAGGTGGGATGGTCTCAAAGATGGGTAAAAAACACTTATGTAAATCATACCTTATGTAATACAAACAGTTATTTTGAAAAGCACAACCGTAGAAATGATTTTATTGTTTTAGTCGTTTTGAATGCATCTTATGTAAATATGATGAAAACAAAACGAATTTAAATCTCTAAAATACATATACCATTGCTTAGGGTTAAAATAATGCTAATCTAGACCTTAATGGCACCTGTTTAGAGAGAGAGAGAAAGCATGAAGTGCTCACCTACTCCTGAAGCAGTGGGATGCAGTGATTACCCACAGATGGCTGAGGATGGATCCAGCACAGATATGCCTCGACATACGCTGTATACTAACCTGCCACGGCCATGCACCTGCTAATGTAGACTGCCCTCCTAAAACACGAAAATGCTTTGGGGGATCCAGCATAGGTTGTTGCCCACAACCTTAACGGAACGTTAACATTATTACGTTAATTCCTTTAATTTGTAACTCTTTTAATGCTCTATTACTAGCCACTGTTTGTTAGATTCTCTGTCAATAACATGAAACAATTACCTGTAATCCCGGGGAGCATCAAGCTAATCATGAAAAATAATCGTGGAGCTGTTTTGATCATTTTAGACACCTAATAATTTAATAAAAAGGGAAAGGAGATCATCAGAAAAGGTGTGGAAACAAATGGCTCTCCTTGTGATTGTTTATTTGTTTGGAAGGACTTATTTAATTTGTATAATGTCATAATCTAGTTCGACAAATAGGAAGTCAGATCAACACATTTAGGTTTCTCGTTTATATGCAGAAAGATATCAGTGTCACACACACCCCCAATTTCAGTGACCTTCATAGCAATTATAAAGGGCACAAAGAGGTTAGTAAAGGTCAGGACCCTACACCACGTTTTCTTAGAAAAAGATCTATAGTGTTGCATTTCACTGCTCATGCTTACAGCCTAACGGTCCCTTTGAATGTGTTTCTCGTAATGGCACACCAAGCCAGCAACCTGTTTATTATTGTTTTTGTTAACGTGAATCAAACAAGCGTTTTATCAAAGTCAGACACATTTGTACACAAACTGAGTGAGTGGTATTTTTTAGACATTAACGTCATATAAGTCTGTATATTCAAAAGCATCCCTCACGTCGCAGTCATACAAGTGTCTAATTATGAAAACCAATATGTAACTTGCCTCTTATTGTAAAACTGGTGCTACCTATTGGCAGACACTCCCTTGCGTTTCACTGGGAGTCATCAATTATGCAGGGTAACGGTACACACTGAGAAGGAAGGTAGCGGCAACAATATGGCGACATCCGCAATTTCTTTCGAATTTGTTCGACATTTACAGTCCAGTGCGGTTTATTTGGATCCTCGCTAACGTGTTTACAGTAAGTAATCTGTTTAAATAATGCACTCGCGGTGCGTTTATTCTGTGCGAAGACATTCATAGCATCTCCGCGAATGTCGCAGAGTCGCTGCACGCCGAGGCTTTTCCTCGTCGTTTGGGCACTGCTGTGGTAAAATGCATAAGCGTTTCATATTATTGAAGGTTCTGTTATAATTGCAAAGCTTTTTCATCGGTCCCTTCCTTCATTGTTTAAATGAACTATGTGTGATTAGAATGAGAACTGCCCGGCCCTTTATTTCTCCCTGTAACACAACAGTTGTACGAGGTCATAATACGAGTTAATAGGCGGTATATTAAAGAAACGAAGACTATTTTCGTCAATGGAATAGCGCACCGTGTTATTTGTTTATACGGTCAATGACGCGACCCCATAGCCTGCAGCTTTGATACCCTCATCTGACCAAAATGTCTTTTGGTCAGCGTTTATCAGATGTGGTGCTGAGTAAATGTGTAACAAAAATGCATAAGCGGGCAGTTTTTAACTGATACGTTGCATGCTCGGCTGCTTATTGATTGTAGGATGGACGCGGGTTTCGCGGGTGTGGTATGCTACATGGTCTTGTTTATAGACCTCGCGAAAAGAAACCGTGCACATCTTTGTCGAGATTCGACGTTGTCCAATGGAGAGACTAAATGATGGATTTTTCCCCACACTGGGGCAACAGTACGCTGAAAAGGTGTTGTAACCAGATTCGCGTTCTGATTGTAAAGGGGTAAATACGACGAGAGACAAAATACCCCACTGCAGTATTTTCCGTTTTTCCTCTGTGGCTTCGGCCCGCTTTTCGTGAAGGCGTCGGACAGTTCGGTGTTTTTGGACGCATGTTTTCAACCAAACATTTTTTTCCGACGGAGAAAATTTTTGCAGGAGTCCATCTGGCAGCTTTATTGCAACCCCACGAATGTAGGTTTAATCCACGAACTGTTATGGCATCGATGTCGTGATCCTAACATTGATGATATCAAGGTAGGACCACTGCGCATTCAGTTATACAGCTTACTGTTTTCGTGAAATAAGGCGAAAGCGTGGACGTTTATTTGTAAAAATTGTTAAAGAAGCAAATGTATACCCACCACGAAAGAACATATACCGTTTGTAACACGCATATGTCGTGTTTTGCATTTGAATCGGTTTGTCGCTTGCAGTCTACAGAATTGAAAGGTTCCTGTCGTTTTCATGTAGGAGAGATTTTCTCGTGAGTTCCAGTGGCGCATATGATTTACTGCCGTGCTGTTCTGATGAATCATGAATGAAATCATAATTTTAATTCAAGACTTGACAATCTAACGAACGACCACGTAGTCCCCGCAGCATTTGTTCAATCACATCTCCCAGCAGAGTTCCCCTAATGTTGTTTCCAGATGTTTCGGCGTATTCAGTAGAAGCCCATTAGATTCACACCCGTTAAACAAGACTTGAATTTTCCGTGGGCCTATACTTCACCTTGTTGAAACGTGGTGCTGATTGGACAGCTCCCGCATGCAAAGTTTTTCTTTGCTTTAGTGGTTTGATCCTAATCGCCTAGTCAAAAATACGAAATACGAGGTCACAAATAATCATGGCTGTTTAAATTTGTTTAGCACGATAATTGGTGCCATTTTCCCCCTTGCTGTTGCATGACAGAGAGCCGATGTCAGCCTTGTGCATACAAATTTAGTCGCTGATAGTGTTTGTTATGGCCAGTGTCAAATTTGGTTTTTGATATGTTGTTCATTTCAATCAAAACAGTCTAACGGCCTGAGGGTGACTGGGATATATATTAACTTCAAAGGATGGCCATGAAATGAAACGGCATGTCTGGAACAAAATTGTGAAATTGGATCGAGTAAAAAGCTGAGAGCAAGCTAAGCAGCTCTGTTATATTAGCATATGGCTTCGTTGTTTAAGTGCCTGTCACGTGCTGGCTTATTTATGAATTAGCAGGACGTTTAGCACACATGCTTTTAGACCTTATGGTTCTCCAGTCCTGTCTTCATCCCATTGTCCGTTCTGCTGCTTTGGGGACATAAGTCATCCCTCCAACAGCATCTCAGTGGGTATTTACCATTGTTCATTAAGGGAATGCAGGTTCTAAAATTAACTAGTGGCATTGCGTAGTCTCTTCAAATCCAGACTCCACCTTCCAATTCCCAACACCCTTTTATTAAAAAGGGTGTCCATCATATTGACTCAAAAGAACCATGCCATAGGAAGTTATGCAAGCACAAATGGAATAAATCCAAATTTTAAAAACATCCAATGTATCACTGATCACAAAGTTGCTGTATATTGTCTCAGGTGTAATCTGTCCCAAGACCAACATCAAATATCACCTTCATCTCCTCATAATGTAGGGTGCTTTTCATCTTTCATGAAGTGGATGACTCATACAGGATCTGGTGCCAGTCCCTATTTAACATGCTCTCAATTTAGCAACAGATTGTTTTGATGTGTAAGGTAATATTTTTAGAGCAAGCCTTCGTGTTTTACCTTCCTGCCCAAAGATGCACGTATCTCTGAACAGCTTACTTGTGAGTGGGTGATGTAACAAGGTAGTGTTGTTCAGTAATCATTTTCATTCCGCAAGCTACAAAATAAAACACATTTTGTTGTTTTGCTAATCTTCCAAAGTATAGCTGGTGCTTTTATCCAAAGCGACTTACAAATGATGACAATCTTTAATGTAATGAATATTTATTGTAAAGTTGCATTAAATTGTAATGCTGTAGAGTAAAATGTAACGTGAGTCTTACTTCTTTCTGCCATAGTAGGACATATTTATCCAGGTTCTGTATACAGTTATATTTAGGGGTCGTTATGTGAAACATAAATGTACCCTGAATCCTAAATCCAGATGAATGTGTACAGAACTGTGGTGTAGTGGAGATTGACATTAGCTGTGATCCTGAGGGCTTGATGTGCAGTAAAGATCCTTCTCTCTTCCACATCATAGATCTGGCTGCCGTGGAGGGTACATAACAGGAGAAGAAGTTGCTGCAGGATGAAAACATGGCCGCACCCCTTCTTGCACCGCCAGGACCTAACAGCTTCAAATACTTCACCAGGGAAAGTCTGGCTGAAATCGAGAAGCGCATCGCTGAGGAGAAAGCCAAGCCGCCGCCTAAGCCAGACAGCAGTTACCGCGATGACGATGACGAGAACAAGCCGAAACCCAACGGTGACCTGGAGGCGGGCAAAAGTCTGCCCTTCATCTACGGGGACATTCCTCCTGGCATGGCGGCAACGCCATTGGAGGACCTTGATCCCTTCTACGTGAATAAGAAAGTGAGTAACACCTGCCATCTGGTATTATATCATAGAGATAAAGATCTTAGAGTGTTTAAATAGGACTATTTTAAGGCTCCTCTGGGGTTCTTCAGAGGTTCTGCCAGTCTGGCATTTGAGGAACCTCAAAGTGTGCCTCAAGACTCGTAATTGTAAAAAGCATGGCCTGCACACAGTACCTTCCAAGCTGCTCATTGTGGATCATTCCAGAGAATTTCTGGAGAAGCTGTGGGTGATGTGGGTGTGTTTGTTCTTCCATTTTGGTTTCGGTATAAGATTTAGATATAAATGTAGACAAATAGAAAACCCAACATGCAGCTGCCCAATTCCAGGTTTGGCTTGCTTCAGTCTTGATACATGATAATATATATAACTGTGGGGTGGTGTACCGATGTCGTTGGACTCCAAAAGCAAATGATGAAATGAATAAAATGAAAGATTTAGGTGTTTTGTTTAATATAAGACCACATTGGGGACACATTGGTTTTGTGTGTGTTGATTGCTCACAGGGATATTAAGATGAGGTCAGAAGCAGCAGTCTGCCGAAGCTTTACAGTTCCACCTGACAGACTTGTTTAATTGTTACAGTGATAATCCGTCCGAGAAAGAATAGCCAGGAGATACGCCTCAGTGCTTTTTAAAGGAACGGTGCCCCATGTCAGAACAGCTTTCTTAGTAAGATAGATCCATTAAAAAACGTTTTATGTTGTTGTTTGCCTATTGTTTCAACAGAATAGGTGCTTTGTGGCCTTTAGTTTATGGAAATAAGAAATGTTGTGGAAATAAGCAGAGATATAGAGAGTTTCTCTAAATATATCCCCCATTTAACCATTTTAAAAACCAACCCATTCATTTGTGTTATAATTGTCCAGTTCTCAACAAATAGTTCATCCGTTTTGGCTGGCATTGTAACAACAAGCCGTGTGTTTGCCGTTTCTGCACGTCAATATTTCTCTGTTTTGAATTCCATTCCTTATAAGAACTGCACGTTAATAGATGGAAGAGAGGTTATACGGCTAAATTCATCCTCCAAGATGCTTTGATGTCTTGTTGTTTTCGCATGCACATATATGGGACAGGTTTTTTGAAACGTTACCTGCTGCTTTTATAAAGGAGCTGCATCAGAGGTAGGCTGGTCCTAAAACAGATTATCTGGAGCGAGTTGTTGTTTGGGGATGTAGCCTAAGGGTGGAGGATGAGGTCATGTTCTCTGTCTGAGCTGTAATGGAGCCCTGTAGTCTCAGCTCCGCTCTCCTGTGCTGTTAGGGTTATGGCTCGGAGCTAAGTGCAGCGATAGGACTTCAGCAGGTCTACCACACCGGACTTTACTAAATAATGCACAGACTCGTTTGCGTGTTAATGCGTGTTAATGCGCGCCTGGGCTGAAGATTTTCCTCACCTCTCCCTGCCGTTCCTCAGCCTCGCTCTCATGCAAACGCACACTGACTGTTATGCAACTGTCAGCTCCGTGCACAGGAGCTCAGTCTCCTGATGAAGACCTCATGGAGGAGCATATGTAAAACGCAGAAGTCTAAAGGAATCGAACGATGTTTAAAACACGCTTCTGTGTTGCTGCAGCTTAGCTACAGTGCAAGTGACATTGCAACAGTAGCTGTTATTAGATCAAGTATTAGCTAGTATTTTTTAAATTCGTAGCTGCATTTACGTGTTTTTCCTCATGCATATTATGGAACGTTTCGGCATGCTTGCCGAACGGTTTTACAGTCTTAGGCGTTTAATGGCTCTTTTATCATACACTTTGCCAGCATTGTGATTGGATCTCCCTGTGCCTCGTAGGTTTCCATTGTCCTTTTGTTTCCACACACTGGGCTCAGTGGCAGCCTGCAGCGATAGTGAAACCTGATTCTGGAGGCTCCAAGCAGCTCTCTTCATAGTGTAAAACCAGCTGAGAAATGGAAGCTGGCAGCTTTTAAGTCCTGACCCATGACACTATCAGAAGCAATTAGACTGAGAGAAGGCTTTGCTACAGGAGCTTTGATGAAGTCTCGAGTCTTATTTCTCCCCAGCATAGATCATTCAACGGGATGTGAGGATGTGGGGCTGTTGTTGGAAGGGCTGGACATGTTGTTAGCAAATAAAAAGCGAGAAATGGAGACTCAAGATCTGTTCACAATCACACCAAGAACGAAAACTGTCACAATAACTGCAACCATAAAAGTTAAAAAAAATCATTTAAACTTTAGAGGAGAATCGTACAGCCCACAGCGTTATATACTAACTATAATGAAAATAGCCCAGGACTGTTGTTTTTTAGCTAATAAAGTTCTGAAGTATCAAAATCCATAATGCATTAAAGGGCTTGAGGCTTTAAAATGGCAGAAGCCATAAAACGAAAGGTGCTTCACGATGCCATAGAAGAACCTTTGACTGTGTGGTTCCAAAAAAAAACCTTTAACATTTATAGAACCTTTCTGGTTCTTTGTAGTGGAAAAATGTATAAAATGGTAAGAAAGAAATGGTTCCTTGGGGAACCACAAATGGTTCTTCGATTGCACTGCTATGATGACCCTTTCTAGTATCTCTTTTAAAGACTTTAAATTTTTTTTAAAACAACATGACTGTAGAATTTTTATTAAACATGACTCGACAGATTTCATTGGTAGGATAGAGTTGAGGCTAGGACTGCATTTTGTTGATAGGAATATTGTTGGTTTAATGTTTGGCACAAAGGGGGAGAGAGGAACAGTGACAGAAAGAGAAAGAGAGAGCCATACTGGATCATAAATCTTAGAAGGGGCCATGTCCAGGACAGTTTCTGCCCTGTGATGATGCAGCACTCCAACTGGGCTTGGTTAGACTGGGTGGGGGGCTGGTAGAAGCAGCTGGAGAGTAATAGCTGTCAGACCCCTCCTTCTTTTCTGCTCGCAGTCTCCGCCCACTTCATTATTTAGCCAATAAGGAAAAACTGTACTAATGTGGCTCCTAGTAATGCAGGCATCCCATTCATTTCTGATGGTTTGGTTTAACCTGTACATTTTGTCCTCAGCGCTTAGAGGATTTAGAATGATTTTCTTCATTCTAAGAACATTTATTAAGCAGGTTTGTCATTAAAGCTTACTGTAAATGTTATATCGTTTTATTGTGTGTTACCAGTATGAAAGATTAAAGATCATTTGATTGAATGACAGGAGCTTCTGTTGACTACATATGAGGCAGGTCTAAATATCTTCGGGTTTGAGGCTTCCGTCAGGTTTGATGGCCATGTTCAAGATATGTGTTCCTCCACCTGTGTGTTCGAATGAAACCTACGCCACGCACCTCACCTGAATCTTGTTTACATCACTTGCTCTTTTCTGCTGTCTTTGTATCACCCTGTAACATAAGCTCTCTCACTCACTCACTCACTCACTCACTCACTCTCTCTCTTTCTTTCTGCTCTCCCTCTTTCTTTCTGTTCTCCCTCTCTCTCTCTCTCTCTCTCTCTCTCTGTTGATTTTTTTTATTTCAAATATTAAAATAAATCTAATACAAAATGATGGTTTGGACGCATATACATAATCCGTTTTGAAATCCGATGATCATGAAATCTGTTTTGTAGTATGTAACTGTTGTATACAGTAGTGAGTTTCAGTAGCGAGCGTTGTAATCATCTACACATCGACTCTTGTGATCTGCCTTTATCCCCAATTTTACAGTTGTCAGGCAACTGTAAACAACATGTGACAGTAATATGTCACAGTGCTTGATCATCCATGTGGAGGTCCATATTTCTGTCCAGACATTTTTCTGGTGTGCTGCTGGTTTGAAGGACGTTTGTCCTGGACGTTTCAATCAGCGCCCGAGGCTCAGACTGCCTTAGATTAGACAGAGGTTCTCCAGCTTCTTCTCGACCATCTCTCTTAATGCTTCCCACCAGCTTTTAATTGCCTTTCTTTCTTGTCTCCTTATTTTCAGTCTCCATCTTCCCTCCTTCCTCTCACTGCATACTCATTCCTCTCTGGACTTACTCATTCTCTCTCTCTCGCTCTCTCTCGCTCTTTCTCATCCTCTCTCGCTCTCACTCTCTTTTTGCTGCTCCATTCTGAATTATGAAATTTTCAGTAGCTGTGCAGCCTGTCATGCATTAAAAAGAGGAAACCCACATGCAATTTTCCTGCATGCGCGTGTGTGTGTGTGTTTGTGCACTTTATAAAGAGAGTATGGAAAAGGATATTTTTGTCTACATATCAAATGTTTTTTATGCATTTTGTTTTTGTTTTAAGACACACACCACACCACAGCATGCAACTAAACTCTGATGTCACACACACACTGTTGTGTTCGGTGAGCAGATTTTTGACCGAGCAGATCTCAGCATGTAGTCTACGTGGTGGCCTGGTTCATTCTGACCAAAATAGATCCATCTCTTCTGTCTTTAGTTATATATACAGTGTGATTTACTGAGCTGTTTATCCTTAACCCAATTCATTATTGTGGACCCACATTTGACATGGGATGTTGAGTCTATGTGCATTGTGCAACATGTACACTGACATGCTTTGTACTGCGTTGGCTGTGGGTACTAGGAGCTGTCCGTGGTTCTAAAAGGGGGTATTTTTGTGTTCCACTAAACTTGAGTGTGGAAGCGTGACAGGAAGTGTAGTAGTGCATCCCATCGCTGCGAAGCCGCACAACCTTTTATTAAACTTTGATGGCAGCGAACATGTTTTATTTAAATAATCATGAGGTTGTTCTCTGAAAGATTTGATCATGTCAAAAATCCTAAAATCGACAATATGCTGCACAATGACTTGTATTTCACCAGAGAAGTGAGCTTTACATATACAGCCAGGATTCATCTATAGGTATTACCGCGTTGTATCACATTACACGTTTTGGCGTATGTATATATTTATTATATTATATAATATGTATATACTATATATAATTTATTATGCGTCTTGTGCCATTTTCCCTCCAAATGTAGCGGTATATATAGCAGTATATAATCCATTCTTTGCTAGCTCTTTTTATAGTACTGTATGTATGTCTTTATGAGGCGTTTGGGAATGGGGCAAAATGACCTAATGGGTTCATTGTGAAACAGATCCCGCAACCTTATTTATAGAAGTGTAAAACAGCTCACTAATGCTTCTCCAGATTCTCTTGTGTGGTCCACTACTTTGAGTTATGGGAAGCTGATTTATTTTAGGTGGTAAATTCTGCTCCTTTTTTCATACACATTTAGATTTCATATTACTTATTCTTTGCATCATTATTGCCTTGTGTATTATACATTATGCATTGGTATATAGTTTTTGCACTGTGTTCAAAAACAATATAAACATTTGGCTTGTAGTCTTATGTATTTGTATATCTGCTTTCCTACTAAAGAATGTGATTTGAATTATGTACTTTATAAGGTAATATGTCTTCATCGCGATGCCTTATGTTATACAACATATACTCTCAATATAGAAGACGTATTGCTGCATGTATAGTTAATTTCCCTGCTTGCAACTAATCTAACTTTCTCTTTCTCTCTATGTGTCTGTTGTCTCTCTCTCTCTCTCATTTACTTTCTCTCTCCACAGACGTTTATAGTGGTAAATAAAGGGAAAGCAATCTTCCGCTTTAGTGCCACACCTTCCTTGTACATAATAAGCCCTTTTAATCCTCTTAGGCGAATAGCTATTAAAATTTTGATACATTCATATCCTTTTCAAGCTGTTCATTTTTATATATGTTTGTATATAAATGTGAATCTAGATGTATGTATATAAATATGACTGTAGCTAGCAAGCTTGCTAGCTGGATGGAGGAGCTAGCTGGATGGAGGAGCTAGCTGGAGGAGATGGATAAGTGGATAAGTGGATAGATCTTGTAATATCTGCTTTTTTCTGGGGTGCATGGGATGGTCAGGAATAACACTAATGGTTTCAGACTGACAAGTTTTTGTTAAGCAGTCTTTTCTGCAGTGGGTCTGTAACAGCATATTAGTGGGTGTAGATGTAGGAGTCAATTTTAGATGCATGGCAACAGTTTTTGTTTGATAGAGGAGGTTGCCAAATAGAGAGATAGAAAATATGGTGGGAAGGGGGGAGTGGAGATCTGTTGCCTGTTTTCAGCTCGAACACAGGGCCAATCTGCCTGACTAACAGCCCGACACCATGCAGTTTCCATATTGGATGCTTCTATCATAAATACCTGCCTTCAAAGTAACGCTGAGGCTTAACATACTGTAATCAGTATTGTTTGTGTCTTAAATGACTGATTCATTTTGCACCGTGATGTGACCAATACAGCACAATTTACAAATGTCCCTTTAGTGGCATTTGATTAATGTTTAATTTAGATTGCAATGGCACATTAGCTTCTCAGCTTGTTCATTCATAAAACATTTCAATGCAGATGGTCATGTTAATATTGTGCTAAATGAAAACAACAATTATGAAAGAAGCACTGCACTGATATCAGCTGTAGGGCTTTACCCAGCCCCTCTGAGAACAGCTTCACGATGATGGTTGATTTGGTCAGTCTAAACACCCAGAAACATTGTAACTGCCCTCATTAATTTACATTAACATTTAAGCATTTGGCAGACGCTTTTATCCAAAGCGACTTACATTGCATTATACTATACATCGTTTCTGAGTATGTGCAATCCCTGGGATCGAACCCATGACCTTGGCATTGTTAACGCCATGCTCTAACCACTGAGCTACAGGAAAGCTGTATGCCAGATGAGCTGTAACCTGCTTCTTGCTCTGACATTCGTTGTGTAGGCAATCAAAAATGATTGCAGCTTTAAGTAAAAATACTGACTAGATACTGAAGTTGGTTTACGATTTAAATTGTGTTGATGATTGACTAATCTCTAAATTTCCTTAACTGATACCCACAGTATTCAGCATGTTCATCATGTGTACAATTTTGACCAACTGTGTGTTCATGACTTTTAGTAATCCCCCGGATTGGTCCAAACAAGTAGAGTAAGTACTGCTTCTTACCCAGCATGCCTCAGAATAACAGAATAACTGGAATAGTCATGTACACATCCAGTTTCCATCTCTTGCTCTTCTCTCAGGTACACCTTCACTGGGATTTATACGTTTGAATCAGCTGTAAAAATCATTGCCCGCGGATTCTGTATAGATGATTTCACATTCCTTAGAGATCCATGGAACTGGCTGGATTTCATGGTCATCTCAATGGCGTAAGTTCTGCGACCTTTACATCTCAACCAAGATAAATTAAGTGCCGGTGTCCCCCGAGTATTGTTCATGTTTTTGGAACTCTGCTTGAGAAATTAATTATAGAAGTCCTTCATTTGATTACCGTTCGAAGATATAATTATCGGATTCTCATTTTTATAAACTTTAGGATTTTATAATTCAAGTCCAGTATCATATAATGTCATTATGAAACCTGATATCTGATTTGTGAAGTATCCTCTGGTTTTCTTTTTTTTAATATTTGCCTCAACATAATGTTCTGTAGCACTCTTGTTTACAGTATGATATGTAGAAACATTAGTAACCTGATATGTTCTCATGGCAGTCTTTGTGCATAAGATGTGATAATGGCATCTTTAGAGTGTGGATGTTTTTTATTTTCAGATTTTTACTCTCACAGATTGATGATTTAAAGGCAGAAATTGTTTGTGTTTTGTGTTAACTGAGCTTTTGTTTTGCTGGGGACATTTTTATTTGATAGTGGTTATTAAGGTGATGTTATCAGGTTAAAGTCTGTCTCTAACCATATGAAAGTTTTAGGTTGCATCTTTCTGGATGTGGCTGCTTTGCTCATCACTCTGCATCACTCTGTTTTCCTGCGACTCTGTTTTTCTGTCCATCTGTCTGCTGCTGTATTACATTCCTGGTTCCTGTGCTGATCCAGAAAACTCCCTCTTTTCCTCTCCTAGAAGAATTTCCATCGCTTAAATGTTTTAACAAACCAGTGTTGAGTTATTCACTAACCACACAACTCACAGCAGCCTACACAGAAATCTCTCTCTCCCCCTCTCTCTCTCTCGTTCTCATTCTCCATTATTCACTGTCTTTGTTTTGTATTGATTCTGTTATTTATCCACAAGTCCATCCTGTTTTCTATATGCAAATGCCAGACAATTTGCAGTATAAGCTCTGTTCCAAAACATAGCAAACCACCTTACTGCTAACAGCCCAGCTTGTTTTCAAACATCACAGCACCTCATAAGTAACCAGTATGGATCACATCGCATTGCATTATGGGTTATATGTGATGCATAAGATTAAGTTCTATAGGCTGCTCATTAGTTTTTTGGAACAGAGGATTAATGTACATCTGATAATGATATATCACCATATAAACATTGCTTGCTGCATAACTGTTTATAAAAGCTATTAGGGGTGGGAAATAACAGTGATCGGGTATTTAATTTTATCACAGTACTTGAGCCAGGATACAAAAGTGCATTTTGTGCATACGTTGCGTTTTGACAAATATTTGCAGTTTCTTCTTGCAGAGGGCAAGACTGCAAATTATCAGTGTGATTTCCTGTTCACATTGAACAAAATAAACCCACATTCTCTGAATGACATGTAGCATTACCATGCTACATGCAGCCATATACTGTATCAATACCCCCCCACCTCTAAAAGCTATCTATACACACTTTTAACAAATGCAGTCTACATGTGCAAGCCATCGAGTACTAAGTCATGACCATGTCTCCATGTAACTTTGATCTGATCATTGCAGGTATATAACAGAGTTTGTAAACCTAGGCAATGTCTCAGCTCTGCGCACGTTCAGAGTTCTGAGGGCATTGAAAACTATTTCTGTAATCCCAGGTAAGAGAGCGTATGGGTGGGCGGGGTCGGGCGGGGTCGGTGTTAGGTGTGTACGTGTGTGTATTTGGTTTTCTTTTCCTTCCTTCCCCCCCATAGTGGACAGGTTCTGTGAGTGGCGTACCTCCTGGTGATTGGGTGGCGTGGTGGTGGTCTTGGCGTGTTTGTGGTTGTCATTGGTGTCTGTGTGTGATCCTCCCTTATTTCAGATATGTAACAGAGTTTGTGGACCTGGGGAATGTATCTGCGCTGAGAACGTTCAGAGTTCTCCGAGCTTTGAAAACTATCTCTGTCATTCCAGGTGAGAGTCGGTTCAAACACTGAGGCTAACCTTTCAGTATGACCCCCTTTTAATATTCAATTCAAAATCTTTTTTTTGTTGGACTTCTCATGATTTTTTCAGCAGAAATTAATTTGGAGAGGACCATTTAATTTGCTTTTTTCTATTTCCAAAACGATCAAAAATGGTACTTATACATTTTTGATAGGCTTTGCAGTCTGCTGTAAGTTTCTGGAGCTCAGACTCCTCCAGTTTCTACAGCCTTTCTGTCCCTTTAGAAACATCAGACCAAAGAAGATACAAAGTTACACATTTCGTGTGTAAATTTGTTACTTTAATTTTTAAGCATCAGGCCAGGAATAAATAGTTCATTACTTATTATTAGTTCAGTCAGGTTAATTTACTCATATTAAATAATACTTTTGAATAAAACCAGTTCGTTCAGAACAGATCTGAACTTAAGTCTTTGTTAAATTAAGGTTTGATGTTAGCTTGGATGATAAAGCAGATCTCAGAGTTAAATATACATGTATGGTTTGTTTGTATTGCAGATTTTAACAGCAATAACTTGATTTAAAAACTAGATTATTATTAGTATAATTCTACTTTAAAGCACACATCGACGTGTGCAGTCACCATGCAAAGTCAGACTCAAAACCAATGCAAGAAGCCATGGTAATACCATTTAAAAGTACCACAGTGTAGCTGAATAACTCACATACCATATAGCAGGTAATGTGCTAGATTAAATAAAGATATAGAACATGTAGTTTTTCAAACCAGCCTCCCACACCCAGAGCAGCAGAGTAGATATTTTTAACAAGCTATGTTTTGTTCCCCAAGATGAAAACCGCACGGTCCTGAGTGAGATCCCAGAGAACATACATCTTACTTATTTATGAAGACTGCCAAGCCTAGTTTGTGGACATATTCTTTGCTGCATGATGCTTTTACAGTATTAGCCTACTAAGTGCTTGGCTGCCTTATTTTTTTCAATATTCATTTTTTTCACTTTTTTTTAAAGTATAAAACCCACAAACCGCACAAAGCAAAAGAAAATCTGTAGATTAAAATTGGAAATGGTCAAGGATGATGTTAGCTGTGTGTTTCGATGTTAAAGTTTACCTCAGCTGTGCAATGCTTAATTTTCCTCAGGGGCTTTGCACAAAATACTAAGCCGTTAGCTTAACAAGTAGTTTTTAGTGAAATAACAAAATGTCCATTTATTTAGCCGACTAAGTTTTGTCCATCCCATTCTCTGCTATGTAGAGTTATTTTCAGAAAGGCTACGACCCCAAACCTACTCAGCAAAACATTGGGAGATATCTATACGTTTGTTATGGGGTTATGGGCTATTGCGGAGGCTGTAGCTTATTTATACTAAACTTCAGCGTTACGTTTGAGAGCTACAGGTCTGCAGTGCTGAAGGTAAAGCAGTTCCTGTTTGTTTCAGTAAAACGATCAACCCAGCTGGTTTTTATGGGAGGGGTCAAGTGCATTTCACACGATGTTCAGCTCAGCATGTCCACTGGAGTCTTCAGCCCTCAAGCTGAAATGACCTGCATGTGATCTTCACCCCTTCGTCCCTGCCTGCTTTATACTCCCTCTGTTATGACCCTCTGGTTGTGCTGCAGTATTTATAGAGTAATGGATGTTCTGGTTATACTCGCTGTTTAAGGGAGTCCTTCCTTTGTTGTCAAGACATTTGCTTGCAGTTTATCCTCCGGAAAACTGCTTTGAGAGGCTTTGCATGCCCTAAGATATATAGCTGTATGTGTGGGAATGTTTAGGTAAAATGGTAATTATTCGTCTATATATAGTAAATGAAATAAAGGGATGGCTCCTAAACAGTATCTGTTTAAAACAAACACTCTGTGGAGGTGTGGTTCTTATTGTTTACCGTTACATATTCATGATGTCATCATCAGTTCAAACAATGATTCAAGGCATGATTCAAGAAAATATAAGACAAATTGTAGGACACGAGCTACTTTAGCAAATTATCTGTATAAAACACATAATATGTAATGAAAAAATACAGGATGCAGAGCGTCTTCTGCATCATATTCACAAACTCCACCCCCTCAAACACACACAGACACACACACATTCCATAGACTTCTATTGTTTTATACACAGCTAATTATAAACAGTATAACCTATCCCACACTTTAACCATAACAGAAAACTGTATGCATTTTTACAGTTAAAAGAAACCTTTATTTTTGTAGCATTTTTACAAATGATGACATCCCCAAAAGGAGATTTTGCTCAGATTTATCAGGTTTCTACTTTTGGGTATAAATTTATAATATATGGTCAAGTAATCCACCCCCAACCCCCCCCCCCACACACACACATCATGCCTTGAAATTTCTGTCACACACCTCTGGAACTTGAGCACACATGCAACCGTCTGTGCCTTTGTGTGTGTGTTTGTGTGTGTGTGTGTGTGCGCGCGGGTGTGTGTGTATTTGTCATCCTTCAGGTCTGAAGACCATTGTCGGCGCCTTGATCCAGTCGGTGAAGAAGCTGTCAGACGTAATGATCCTCACAGTCTTTTGCCTCAGTGTCTTTGCCCTCATTGGTCTGCAGCTCTTCATGGGAAATCTGCGGCACAAGTGTGTCATCTGGCCAATCAACATCACAGAAAGCTACGAGGCCAATGGCAGCCATGCCTTCAACTGGGATGATTACATCATGAACACAAGTGAGCTTCTGTTTGGAAGTTCATGTAGTGCATATGCGTACACAAACACACACACATATCATGCAATACTAGGACTCAAAGGCCTCTGTCATATTAAGGTTTAGGATATTTTTCTTGGGGTTACAGGGCTGGATAATGGACTGGGGATGTGGGGCCAATGCCCTGGAGTTTTAGACTGTTAGGGGCCTCTAAAGCCTCAGAGTGTACTGCCTGAGACTGCTAAAGGATGCTGAACACTAGGGCCACCCATAGTGTGCAGGCTGATAACAAGGGCCCCTGGCTAGTATTTTTTCGTTATCTAATGTTAGCCTCCTAACCTAGCCTACTACCCTTGTTATTTACAAAAGGGTGACGGGTCCACCAGTAGGGGCAATGTGGGCTGGGGGTCCCAAACCAAGTCTTACAGAACTATGCTCTAGAGATGTCAGATAGATACGGAGTAATGGATTGCAAGAGGTGAATAATCACAGACTTTAGTTTCTGTTTTTCGTTTTAAATGTTGCATCTGACTGCCTGACATTATAATGTTGAGAAGGTTCTATAATAAATCAGATCAATAAGTAATAATAAAAACACTAGGACTGTATGATGTGGTGTAATTAATCTATCCCCTCACTCTCGTGTTTGTCGCCAGCCAACTTTTATTTCCTGCCTGGTCAGTTGGATGCTCTGCTATGTGGAAACAGTTCTGATTCAGGGTGAGTTTCCCTTACAGCCATTTTAATATCTTCCTAACAGACATTTATAAGCAACACAACACACCATAATCAATAAGAAAAATATGTATACTGGTGTCTGAATACATGCTATTGGAATGAAAATATTTGGGCTTTGTGTTTCTTTCCCCTCAGTCGCTGTCCTGAGGGCTACACATGCATGAAGGCTGGTCGCAATCCAAACTATGGCTACACCAGCTTTGACAGTTTTGGCTGGGCTTTCCTGGCTCTCTTCCGCCTCATGACACAGGACTTTTGGGAGAACTTATACCAGCTGGTAAGGGCGTGGTCTTTTCCTTTCTAATCATTTTTCCCTTAATTTAAAGATTTGCACTAAATATTTTATTTCATTACTAACCATATGGAATTTTTGGCATTTGTATCTACAGAGAAAAAATTACATAAAACAATTAAATAACATATGTAGCTTGTAAATGTAATTGTCTGTGCTGACAGACTCATTTAAAGCTGCAATTTATAACTTTTGCCTCTCTAGTGCCATCTCTGTTTGATATATAAAATTGCAGGTTACATTACATACTTTATGACATAAAATCTTACAATAAATTGGACCCCACAGCTCAAGCTGTAAATGTTTGTTATTATAAGCTTAATGTTAAGAATCGGGGTAGGGCAAAGAGACAGTTTTGAATACTGATCTGCCATGTGCTCAAAAACAGATTTGTTTGTTTTTTTATCAAAAAAAGTTAAGGATTGCAAGTTTAATTAGAGAGCTAATGTTGGTGTCTCTGAATCTTCAGATACTCATGTATTTTGTCACAGCAAGTGACATTTACATTCCTTTCAGTTTGCTTCACGGTAATGAATGTGTAGAGAAGCGTTTAGGATAAGCCACAATATTTATGCTCCTGCAGACGGCCGTCCTTCTGCAGGGTGAGCACAAACACACTGAACCCCCTGGGAGCAATAATGGACAGCTAGAAGACCAAATAGAGGAAGGCTAAATATAGCCTGAGCTTTTCTGTGCTGTTACAGTGTTACAGTGTCCCAACGCGCTCGGTAGAAGTGATCAAATCTATACTGGTTCAGTGTGGATCAAATCTATACTGGTTCAGTGTGGATCAAATCTATACTGGTAATTGAAATGGAGTTTCATATAGAAGCCATCAATCCTTTTTTCAGAAATCCACAGAACAGAATTACATATTTACATTCACACAGGTTACTGTGTTGTCTTTGTCAGCCCTTGTATTTCTTATATCACTTATTAAGTCCTCATATAATTCTCTAAAATTTTATAAAACAAATGTTAATAAAGGTAAAATGTACAGTTGTTACCTCAGATACCAAACCCCTAATGCAGTTAGATTGATTTAGTCATAAACATGAATATTAATATAAATTCAGAATCTGCCACTTGAAACACATTTTTGGTATAATAATAATAATAATAATAATAATAAAATAAATAATAAATGCATTTGTTCCAGGAATATTGGTATATAGTTATGCATATTATTTTCTCTATCTAACCAACTGTACTGTTGAAAACCTACTGTACTGTTGAAAACATTTTTCTGTGCATTTCATTTTAAATTTCCTGCTCTAAACAGTCTGCTGTTTTGTTCATACACCAGCGCATCAGCGTGCCAGTAACTGCCTTCAACCAGTCTGTTTAATAGAACGCATGCATGCGTTCCATGCATAAGTAGGTCAAATAGATTCAACTGAGGCTTGTTTTAATGAATTGACATTTGCATTTTTCTAGCACTAGAAAAGCCAAAGTTTCATCACATCTGTATGTTCAGTATGTTCATGTTCACGGCTCACACAGTCCATGTTGTGTAGTGATGTCTGAAGATGCTTTGGATCTGTTCCTCATCCTCAGACCCTCAGAGCAGCAGGAAAGACCTACATGATTTTCTTTGTGCTGGTGATCTTTGTGGGCTCGTTCTACCTTGTGAATCTGATCCTGGCTGTGGTAGCCATGGCTTATGAGGAGCAGAACCAGGCCACTATGGAAGAGGCGGAGCGAAAGGAGGCGGAGTTTAAAGCCATGTTAGATCAACTGAAGAAACAGCAGGAGGACGCGCAGGTCAGGCGCCAGTTTAATAGTGCTAATAACGGTTCTTTGTGCAACAATACACACTAATAAAGAACCATTGAAGAACACTTATAAAGGTGCCATAGAAGAACCATTTTTTGATATATGGTTCTATAAAGAACTTTAACATCTGCAGAACTTTTCTGTTTCACAAAACATTCTTTGTAATGGAAAAAGGTTCCTTAGATGATAAAAAGTAAGGTAGGAATGGTTCTGTAAAAAATAATTTGTAAACCTACGAATCTATGTAAATCTAAACGAATGACTGATTAGTGATGTCACTGAAGTCTGTTACTTTTGTGATGTTAGGCTAATGCCATGGCAACGTCAGCCGGTACAGTGTCTGAAGATGTGGTGGAGGATGATGGTGATGGAGGGAACCTGTCCTGCAGTTCTTCCGAGATGTCCAAACTCAGCTCCAAGAGTGCCAAAGAACGACGCAACCGCAAGAAAAAGTGGCGGCAGAAGGAGCAGGACAAGGAGAAAGGAGACAGTGAGAAGTTTGTCAGATCTGAATCAGATGACGGGAGCAGAAGGAGCAGATTCCGTTTCCCTGACAACCGGTTAGGACGAAGAAGCTCCATAATGAACCAGGTGAAGAATGACACCGCAAAGTTGCTTCTCATTTCATTTTCTTCTTGGTTTAGTTATTTTCTAAATAAATAAAGATCAATATTAATTAGACAGAATATGTATTCTAATATCTAATATACTAAAAGATATCTAATGATTCTCACAAAAACCACACAGGATTAATGCCTCTTATGCTTTATAATAATAAAAGACATCAATTTGTACACAGTTTGTTTTTGGAATGCCAAAGTCCAATATAAGACTGTTGAGTACAAGAGGGTTCAAACCAAAGAAGCTTGAACCGTCTCTCTTTCATTCCTCCAGTCTCTTCTCAGCATCCCAGGCTCCCCGTTTCCTTCAAGGCGTAACAGTAAGAGCAGCATCTTCAGCCGATGTAAGGACGGCGGCTCGGAGAACGAGTTTGCGGACGACGAGCACAGCACGGTAGAGGAGTACGACGAGCGGCGCGACTCGTTCCTGAGCCCCCAGCGACGTTGCAGCTACACTGGTTATTATGGCAAACGCAACAGCACGGTGGATTGCAACGGGGTGGTGTCGCTGATCGGCCCGGGGCCTGGCGGACGCCTACTGCCTGAGGTGATAATAGATAAGGCAGCTACTGATGACAGCGTAAGGAAGTCTAAGAGTAGATCAGTCTAGGCATGGGCATTCCCTATCTCTGAACTATCTCTTCCTCTCTGTTTGGCCCTTTCTCTTTCTGATGCCTTGGTGTTATGGTTCATTTGACTTTGCTCTAAATTTCGCTCCTCAGTTTGGAGGTCTGCTGTCAAAGCCTGTGTGATATGCTGCCTTCCCATGCCATATCTAAAACAACAGAGATCAAGTCACTGATTACAGGAAGAACTCATTAAATATAACTGCTAATATTTATAAAAGATTTATAAATGTATTCATACTTAGTAGTTATTTTTTCTAGATTCCTCTTGATACATACGTCTCTGTTAAAATAGTGTGTCAGTTATTTTTGTTTTGTTCATTAACACTTTGTGTTGCCCCGCCAACAAAATTGTCCCCGTCTCCATTTAAAATGTTTGTTTTATTTTAGTTGACAAATATGTGTAGTTTTGTGTGCTTTTAATGTTTGTGTCCAAGTTTTCAATATATTTATATTCTCAGTTTTATGTTTGTTTATATGTGTAAAGATTTCATCATTTCTACCCTCATTAGAACCGTCATTCAGTTTATTTCTGCATTGTGTTGTACTATTTTTTATTTTTTTATTATAGTTTATACTTATATTTTGAATGGGCAGCAGTTGCATCACAGGTTTTATGATATTACTGTAGTTAGCATGGTAGTCTGGCAGCTTTATGAATCTTATAGAGGTCTGGTATACTGTAGCTTATCTTCAGCATGAGGTTAATGGAATACAGTGTTTCTGATTTCCCTCTCTTAACTTTGATTGAATGCATGCTGATGCATGCTCGCTGGATCTCCTAAAAGCTGGAGATGCAGGGGCTTCAGATGAGAGGAGAAGAGGAACAGAGGACAGTGGTTGATTTATAATGTAACTGAATCCAATTGGATGTTTACTTTCCAATGTGCGCTGTTTCAAAGCTAAACTAAACAGACAAGGATGAACTAAACATATAAGATCACATGTTAGTAGCCATAAGTCATAGTCTAAGTCTATCATAGGTTTCAGCATACATTTATAATGTTTTGTAATTATATATGTTTTGGTAATAAATGCCCATATGAGTTCAAAGCATTCAAGCTGTTCTAACACGTTAACACCATGTAGCATGTGAATTATGTAACCGTAAAGCCAAACACCATCAGTCTCTGCCTCACCTTCTCTCATGCAAGCCCAGCATGTTTCTGCTTTCATGCATTCAAATGAAAATAATTCCCTTAGACCAAATGTGTAACGTGACTTTCCTCCTAACCAGCCTTCCTCTAGCGGTCCCTCTGATGCCGATTTTTGTCCGGCCACTAGTAGCACTGTGTAACGTCGTGATGACCTCATTGCTAACCTCATTGTGTTCCTCCCGACAGCCAACAACTGATTGTGAGCTTAAGAAGAAGCTCTCGGGTTCATTAATGGTGTCCGTGGAGCAGCTCAACGCGTCGTTCGGCCGCAAAGAGCGAGCCAACAGCGTTATGAGCGCGCTCACCAACACGTTAGTGGAGGGTACGTTCACATCTTCCAACCTGAACGATTCTCTTGCTTTTCAAAAGGGAGGACATCGGTTGCCATGGTTACCATCATTTTCTCCTTGACCGTGTGTCTGTGCTTACTGTAGAACTGGAGGAGTCTCAGAGGAAATGTCCACCGTGCTGGTACAAGTTCGCCAACAACTACCTTATCTGGGAGTGCGGCCCTGTTTGGATGAGGATTAAGGAGATCGTCAACCTGGTCGTGATGGACCCCTTTGTGGACCTGGCCATCACCATCTGTATCGTGCTCAATACTCTCTTCATGGCCATGGAGCATTACCCCATGACAAAACATTTTGAAGATGTGCTAAGTGTTGGAAACCTGGTGAGGATTTTACACGCAGCTCCAGAACATCCTTCCTGTTTTTAATGACCCTCTTAATTAAATATAAAGAACCAATATAAAGAACTTTTCTGTCGCGTAATAACAAAATCACACCTCTTTGTCTCATATTTTAAAAGCACCTTCAGGGACAGTATTGGAGCACTCAAAGCCATTTTTATGCCTGTTGTAGAGACCGTAAGCTCAGGCGGTTTAAATGTGCCAGCGCAGAGCCAGCATAAATATGTAATGTAGCCTAATCGATGAGCAGCTGTAAAATGGTGGCAGTTTCACAGTTTTGAAGCTCGAACCTGTGCAGTTTTCCACCTGCACCTTCATGAGCATCAACAGTGCTGCTCTGTGTGAGCCTGCCATCAGGGCTGGGTGATGTAATGAATATTCATGAGATATTTTTTAACAAAAAGCAAGCACCAGTTGTTATATTTGAATATAAATGACAATGGTTAATTGTCAATTAGGTTTTTGTGTCCATTTAGTAAATAAACTTAGGAAAAATATGCCTTAATTGTTTTTAACCAGGTGTTTATTGTATTTTATTAATTGCTTTAATCATTGATCCCAAGCTGACTTAAAATGTTTAATGACCATTATGGTATTAAAAAATAAAGTTTGAAAAATACATGTATATTAAAATATATATAGATCACAGGATCACCCAGCCCTGCATGCCACAAGGTTTTCATGCCACATTGTGTTGCATGGTCATTAGGCGTCATAAATCCACGTTGTCAGTGCGGTGATGTACACAGGCTGTAAATCGCATTATTCCAGGTCGTGCCTTGTGGACTGAGGCATATGTGAGGCACATCAATGATCTCTTTCGATAAAGGTTCAGTTCTGCTTTGGCTGTGATATAATACAGGTATTTAAACTGCTTCGGTACACCTGTCAGGGCTCTGTTGTCATGGTAACATGAGACGTACAGAATAAAGGGATGGAGCAAGGCTGTGGCCGTGCAGGCGGCAACATGACTCACATTCTCTGGCTGCGCAGACACACTGCAGGCCTCAAGGAGTCAAGGCCACCTTGAACCCTCCCCCATTCACCCACCTGCAGAGTGATTTAAAGCTACCGTCCGCTGTGCAGAGTGATATGTTTGACACTTTATCACCTTGTACTGTGGGGATTTGTCAGGCAGTTTTTGCAAATACCTGTAGACCGTAATTCTGTGCCGTGGAACATCTTGCAATGTGAGCCCAGCTCACAATTTTAGGTTGTAAGAATGTTTCCCTAACATTTCCATTAAGTAACAAAAATGATCAAAATGCAATTTTGAATGTTCTAGTAACGTTCAAAACATCTTGTTTTTTTTATCGTTACTGGTTGGTTATAAGAATGTTATTAAAACTTTTTTGTTCTGGAAAGTTTTTAATACATTCCACTAGCAACTTGATGGTTAGTGGAAACAAAAATGTTCTACTAACGTTACTGCAGGAATGTTTTTTGATAACATTGAAAGAACTTTTGGGGAACATTAGCCAATGTTCAGAGAACGTTTCCTGTTAGCTGGAAGTGTTCCGCTAAGGTGCTGATGTAAAGTAGATCAAATGTAGCCCACAATGGCTGGTTTGAGTAATCTTTACAACGATTCTAGTTTATTTGACTATTATCAGTTGACAGAAATCTTTAACCTTTAACAAAATTAGGTCAAATTAGTCTTGAAATTGTCTGGGATTTACCGAACCTTACATTTTTTTTCCAGGTGTTTACTGGTATCTTCACTGCCGAAATGGTTGCCAAACTGGTTGCAATGGACCCTTACTACTACTTCCAGGAGGGCTGGAACATCTTTGATGGCTTCATCGTGAGCTTGAGTTTAATGGAGTTGGGCTTGGCCGATGTGGAAGGTCTTTCTGTGCTACGGTCCTTCAGATTGGTAAATAATTTTGTTGTTTGAAGAATTTTATGAAAGAACGTTGATTGAATTTCTGACCTTGTAATCTTCGTAATTCTCCTCATACTTAACAGCTGAGAGTGTTCAAACTGGCGAAGTCATGGCCCACCCTCAACATGCTGATAAAGATCATTGGTAACTCAGTGGGAGCTTTGGGGAACCTGACCTTGGTGTTGGCCATCATAGTCTTCATCTTCGCTGTGGTGGGCATGCAGCTGTTTGGGAAGAGCTACAAGGACTGTGTGTGTAAGATCTCCCAGGACTGTGAACTTCCTCGCTGGCACATGAATGACTTCTTCCACTCTTTCCTGATCGTGTTCCGGGTGCTGTGTGGAGAGTGGATCGAGACCATGTGGGACTGTATGGAGGTGGCTGGACAGGCCATGTGTCTCATCGTCTTTATGATGGTCATGGTCATCGGGAACTTGGTGGTAAGTGTGATTAGCTGCAGAAAATGCGTTTTTGTGCAGTCACCCAGTGAACACCATCCCTACTAGCTACCTGGATTAAATTTTTTCTTTGTAATTGCATTTTTAAGATGGCATACCATTAGAAATAATCAAACTTTTAAAAACACGTCTATTCTATTTTGCTATGTTTTTTATTTTAATAATTTTTTACATTTAAGTAATTGATATAAATACCTTCTAGGAAAGGCATCTGAATGAGGTCAGGTAAACCCTAAACCAGTCTGATTATACAGGGTTTGATTCACCACTGATTGGTTTACTAGTTGTTCCGGCAATCCACCATCTAGTCAATCCACCAAAATTAGTTTTCACGACCAATAGTTGACGAATTCTGAGACAGTTGTACAGTATGTGTGAATGTTGTGAAGATGGTTTAATATTAACACTTTTCTCTTGTTGATCAGGTCTTGAATCTGTTTCTTGCCTTGCTGCTGAGCTCGTTCAGCGCAGACAACCTGGCAGCTAGCGACGACGACGGCGAGATGAACAATCTGCAGATCGCGGTTATCCGCATCAAGAAGGGAATCGCCTGGATAAAGTCAAAAATTCGAGAACTGGTGAACATCATCCTGAGGAGGAAGACCACGGACGAGGCCAAGCCGCTGGATGACATGTACGACCGGAAACTGAACTGTATAGCCAATCACACAGGTGTGGACATCAGCCGTGACCTGGACTATCAGAAGAATGGCAACGGTACCACAAGCGGTATCGGCAGCAGCGTGGGCAAGTACATGATTGACGACGACCACATGTCCTTCATCCACAACCCCAACCTGACCGTATGCGTGCCCATCGCTGTGGGCGAGTCAGACTTTGAAAATCTTAACACTGAAGATTTCAGCAGCGAGTCTGAAGCAGAGGGCAGCAAAGAAGTGAGTATGCAACAGAGGTGATGTTGCGATGCATGAAGCATACATACATTCATTTAAAACCAGAGCTTTTAGGCTTTGACCTAGTTGCTGCTGAGTGAAATATAATGCCCTATGACTATTGATTTGGCCTCAATAGTGGATGTTCATTGATTCTAAACGGACGTATTTGCTATTTTTTGTTGCGTGACATTGATACGTATGCAGTAAGGTCTGGTATACTGTTTCGGAGTGGTGTTCAAATGTATGCATGCCTTTTAAAACACTGTACTGTGAAACATCCTTCCTAAGTGAAAAGACAAGCATCGGTACTCATGTACTCTTTTTTTGACCTCTCCTTGATTAGTTGGATGAGATCAGCTCATCAGAGGGCAGCACCATCGATATTAAACCAGAGGTGGAGGAGGCCGTGGTGGTGGAGGCAGTGGAAGAATATGTTGATCCAGAACCTTGCTGGACTGAAGGTGAGACAGCAAAAGAGACTCGTACTGTACATATGTACTGTACATACTGTACAAATGTTTTTTATTTAACACTCAAAGAAACGCTTTTAAATCACAATTAAATCAGTTTAAGCAAATCCTGTTGAATACAATTCAACAAGAAATCTTTTTAATTGAGAACTAAATTCAGTAAACCGTAAGGACAGATGATGATGTTAGATTAAAAATCTTATGTTTGATATATGTCTTTCAGAATCCCTGTTTTTAATTGGTTGGTACAAACTGAAATGGAGTTTTTTTGTTGAAGTTTTGTGTTGAACAATTTTGTTGCAAGAATACATTTTATAAGCAATAGATTAAGAGACTGACTAACACACGTGCTGTTCTGCAGCCTGTGTGGCCCGCTACAAGTGCTGTGATGTGCCCATCACGGAGGGCTGGGGCAAAAACTGGTGGTTCCTCAGAAAGACCTGCTATCTTATCGTGGAGCACAACTGGTTCGAAACCCTTATCATCTTTATGATCCTCCTCAGTAGTGGAGCACTGGTGAGAATCTACACACACACACACACACACTGGTTTTCATGTTTTATGGGTACATTCCATAAATGGTTTTTATATGCACAAACTGTATATTCTATCACTTTACACTAACCCTACCCCTAAACCTAACCATCACAAAAACCTTGTCCTTACAAGGTCAATGCACTGCTATAACAATACTTTTGGGCACAGTTGATCCCCACAACATAGTGGATACCAGTACACACACACTCAACATTTTATTGAGTAATTAACTATCTGGGTACTTGTTAATTGTTACAGCCGGGATTATCTCAGGATAGACAGTTATTCTCTGTTGGTAGACATGATGTTCAGGTGTGTATAACTTGATGGTTCAAGCAGGAATTGTAGAGAGCGGAAGCTAGAGCTGTCCTGCTGAGTCATGTGATTAATGGACTATACCATTCATCCAGTGGGGATCTATTTCTGGCACTGAAAATGGTCCTCGTTTTGGCACTGCTAATGTTGCCAAAAAAGGAATGTAATAGAATCAAGGACTTTGCCTCAATTGCTTTTTGAAAGCTGACTCGCATTTTAAGTGAGTTCATGCACATTGCACATGCACTTTTTGCATTCTGTTTAATTGCGTCCAAATTCAACAGGATTTTCTTATTCTCGATTTAATTAGAATCAGTTATAAATTATTGTTGTGCTGTGATATATACGTTTTAAAATTAAAATATCGTATTTGATTCGCAGCTTTAAAACAAATACAAACCCTTAAGAAAAGGCACAAATCTTAAACCCATCCGCTTTCAAAGCCATTAGTTCTTAGAAAGTCAGGGGAATTTCAATCAATCTGAAAAGCGCCTTTATTTGCATAAGCTGCGTGCATTGTTTAAGCGCCCGAAATTATGCAAATTAAGTCAATAACTACGTGGTTTATGAATGGGGAACAATCTATACTAAGCCTAATTTACATATAAACGAGGCACGTTTGTGCCGCAAAGACAGAAAATGTCTGAATTTAAATTCTTACGGTGCAGCGCTAATTCAGCACAGATAGTTCCTGCTTAAACTGGATTGAGGGTGATTAGTGAATGAAACCCAGTCTTCAGTGGTGGAAATGTAAACACACACTGTCCGCTGCAGGCCTTTGAGGACGTGTACATTGAACAGAGGAAGACTATCCGGATTATCCTGGAGTATGCCGACAAGGTCTTCACCTACATCTTCATATTGGAGATGTTGCTGAAGTGGGTGGCCTATGGTTTTGTGAAGTACTTCACCAATGCTTGGTGCTGGCTGGACTTCTTCATTGTTGACGTAAGTCTGCTTCTTCAGTCGGGTTATGTTTGTTGTCAGTTATATAAAAGACCCGCACATGCATGTTTTGTTTATGGGTTCCATCCTGCGACCAAAGCTAAATCTGACTGATCATACGGATTACATTTGCCGTTCTTGCTCTTTGCATCATTTATTGCATCAGACGTTGTTTATGAAGTGCAAAAGTCACAATACACAGTATCTGATAAATACACTGTACAGTCGTTACATATTTTAATAAATTTACAAACTGCCTGTTTCATATTCATAAGCTTTTTAGGACTACGAACAAGCATATTGGCATAGAAAAGCAGTAGAATTAAACTAGGCTAAGAGTTTGTTATCTGATTACTGTTTCAGACATCAAGACCGTATTGCCTCTTTGTTCACAGATGATAATGGTTGCCGGTCAGAGCAAGGTAGATTTAAGAGACGGTTTAAAAATAGCAGAAGACTGCTGGAGCAGTTCGTTTGAACTGTCAGTTTAAAGAGAAAGCGGTGTAGCAGGGGAGATGAGAAGACAAATATCTGCCCACTGTCCTGTTTCCATGCAGATGAATTATGTGATAGTCAAGGGCAAGCAGGATGATGAACAGGATGGTTCCCTTTTATAAACAAGACGTGAATGTGTCGGGCAGAAAAGACTCCAGTGTGATTTTTCATATGAATAGTAATGCAGTGCTGTGGTATGCAGGGGTGAACAGAGAAAATCTGTGTGCCTATCTCCAATATAACTGCTTATTCTTATGTAATATATTCTTTGTGTCTAAATCGTGTTATTTCCCAAGCTTACATCATCTCTTTATCTATCACCCATGCATAGCCATGCAAAAATGCTATATTTCTGTGTGACCATGGGATGCTTGAATATTCACTGTAAAGAATTATATACTGGCTATAAAACTCAACAGTATCATGCTTTGAGTTGTTACATGAAGATTAGATTGTCTTTCTCCCTTTGTGCTGAGTAAATAGTCATTTCTTTTGTATGCAGGTTGACTGAATACATACAGTATTTATCCTATGTAGCATAAGTGTTGTAATGGAAATGACTTGCCAGAATCTGTGTATCAATAATGAAGATTATTGATATGATATTCAAGCATTTCTCAGTCCGTAAGAACCTTGTTTTGAATTCTTGTACATATTTGTATGATTTCTTACGCTGTGTGAACTATAAGATGCCTGTAGCCTCCGATTACCTTCATTTTCTGCCCTTACAGCGGGAGACACCAAGTGTAACATGCATTTATCATCAGAAGTCAATTATAAGTTAGAATCAATCAGTTCTTCCATAAACCCAAATTAATATCAACACAGAATAGATTTTATTAATATGGCTAAAGCTGTACATTTAGATTACGAACTTATTGATCAAAACGAACAGTTTATATGGTTGAGATGCTCACACTTGGACTCCTGGACTGAGGGATTCAGAAAAATGTTGTGGATGTGCTTCTCTCATGATATGTGGAGGACATGTTACAAGGACAGTGATCATGTTAAGAAGCTAAATGTTTGTTGGTGTTCTGACCTTATTCCTGAACTAACAACCTTTTAGGAGAATTTTGGGAAATTATTAGTTGCATACACAGTCCTTTTACTGTTTTTTTTATTATATGTAACAAAAAGTGAGCATTTACAATGTTTATCCACTTGTGTGCCAAAAAGCACATACAATTACCAGTCTCTATAGGTTAACATTATAACGGCTGAAATTATATACATTGATTTAGAACCATATGTAAATTATTAGTGTAGATTTGTTTTATGTACCACAGCCCGGTGTCTAAATCATAGCTAATGCTGCGTTCCATCAAACTCAGAAAGTCTGAATTTTTATCTTCCTGCTTGCATATCAATTGCAATTAGAACGCCACTCGTAGTCAGACTTCCAGTCAGAATTCCAGTTCGGAATTTAGAGCAGTATTCCACATCAGACTTTGAATGGAACGCAATGGAACTCTGAGTTTGTTCTGACTGTGGTCACACCCACCCTCTGTGCACCAACCCCACCTCCTGATGGGAGCTGTAGTCTTATGTGACTACAGGTAAATTCCATTTGAAAGTGAGCTCATTCCTGCCTTTAGTTTTTATGATTGCTGTAGCAAGTTTAAACTGAAATAAGCCCCCATGTGTCATTGATTTTAATTGGCTTGCTACCTCACTATGTGGTCTCTGTGGAAGCCAAGCAAACACATGATCAGGTATGTTATATTAATGTCCAGCATTACATGAGTGTACAAAAGCAAGTTTACTATGAATTATCAGGGTGTACCACCCAGGATCATGTGATCATAAAGGTAATGCCCTTGAATGTACCCTTCACCCCCTGCTAACAGGGAACATTCTCAAAACATTGGCTAATGTTCTCTAAAAGTTCTCCGTTATCAAAAACATTCCTAGAACATTCAAAATAACATTTGAATGTTTTTGTTACTGAATAGAAGCGTTAGGGAAACATGCTTACAACCTAAAATTGGGAAGCTTACTGTGTAGAACAGCCCTTTGTAGGGATTCGTTTGCTCACTTTCATATGGAATGCTCCTATGAATAGCCTGCTCATCTCATAGCGCCCTTCAAGGGTGCAAAAGTGCCATTTGGAATTCGCCTCTTCCTGGGGTTCTGGACTAACACTTTAGTTGGGAAGAACTGCATATCCCAAGATGGATCAGAGGTTGAATCCTCCCTCCCCCACTCACACCTGCTCTTCCCTCCCTTGAGGTAGTACTGAGATGTGTTGATGTGAAGGACATACAGCAGTCGGTGAGTCGTCCTCCTGGTATCTGCTGTTGATCTAGTCTACACTCACTGTTCCTCCACTCTTCTCTGCTGTAATGGGTGTGATAAATGGCTTTCAGAAGGGGCCTGCATCATATCCAGCATGTGTGTGTGTGTGTGTGTGTGTTTTATGTATATATATGTACTATATATATGTGCCATTGTTCCCTATAGTCTTTATCATACTATATATCTGTTTCATCACCCATACCGTTTATTATTTGACCTCTCTAAGCTCATATTTCAAATTTTGTGACTGTTAAGGGAGTGTGTGAGTTATGATCCATTCAGAAATATTCTGTAGTGTATTTCATTTGGAGAAAAAAGTAGCACGAGTGTTATAAGTACAGCACTCAAAGCATTGATCACGTAATCATTGGTATGAATGACAAACATCTGCCATTTTTGATTGTTTTGAACCAGTTCGATTTCAGTTGACTATTTTGTTGGTTTTATTTATTTCGCTGTCTTCATTTGGTCACAGCCACACATCTCATTGACCTTGCCTTGCAGAGCGAGAGTGCTGACAGATGAAGAAAGCTTACACTGAGGGGCCATCTCAGCCGGCTCAGGGGGCCCCGGGGCCCTCCGTAAAGGGGCGCTTGTGGGTTACAACTGAGGCTAAAGGTGACAATTACCCCCAAAGATCACATGATCTGTAGATGAAGGAGAAAGCTTTATTACACAACACAATCATTTCATACAGTATATAGTGCTCATACTACTATACAATATGGACTCCTTTGTTGGAGTGAAATGTGTAATATACAGACAGTATTATACAGTAAAACAAGAAATTTAAACAAAATGTATTTAATAAAAAAATGTGGTCTTATATTTTGAATTTTTTGAATATGTGAAGCAAAACTGTAGTCTGCATAATATCACCAAAGCTAAATCTGCTGTACAGTTTTTCACAGGAACATTTAAAGGCATATTTTACCCAAAATTAAAAATTGTCATTAATTTTTTACTCTCATTACGTTTCAAGCGTGTATAACTTTATTCTGTGGAACACAAAAGAAGAAATTTTGAAGGTCATTGGCATGGTGGGGAAAAATGACTTGTGCATTCTTTAAAATTTCTCCTGTTGTGTTCCATTGAAGAATGAAAGTCATATGGGTTTGAAATGAATGTGAGCAAACATTTGACAGAATTTCCTTTCGGGCAGACTGTTTCTTTAAAAGCAGCTGTCATGAATTCTCTGTTCAGTTGATATGCTCTGAGGTCCTTGTAGCTTATACCTTCTGAGAACTGACACAAACACTTGGCTTGTGGTTCCCAGAATCAAGTGACGGAACATGATGTCATAGTTCGTTTTAACCACAGAATTCTGCATTTGAAATAAAGCTTTCACCTTTAATAGATTCCCCTCTGTGAGTTGGTTAGCTTTCAGTGTTGTGGACTTGCTGTGTTTTTATCAAGTCTTCGTCAGTGGCTGGTTGAAGGTGTGAAGGTCTGTTTGTATTTACCTTTTATAAGGGGGCTCAAACCCGGTCTCTCAGTAACACGGCCTGTCCATTGACATATGATCCCTCATATATAATAAATATCGGCTGTAGAGCCTTAGAAGTTATTCTTGGTAGTCCCTGAGGTTTCTTCAAAATCTCTTTCTCATCGACACCTTTGACACAGAAAAATCAATGAGAGTGTCCGATGTTGACCAATGTGACCTCCCCGCTCATACCGTTTTACTGTGTTTACATTAGCTTCGTGCTTCTAGCATGAAGGTCGTTCATTTTGCCACAGTTTTCATCGATACTTGGAGATCAACCGGGGTTTGAGTTCCCGCAGAGTGATTTTTGTCCAATGTCCAATACTATCTGCGATCTTCTGATCTCCCCCTCTGCTGTCATATTGTCAATGTGTTGCTCTTGAAACCGTATAATCGATGTGATCTGCAGTTTGACGTTTGTACATGTTCACCTGTATTCTTTCTCGCAGGTTCCATTAGTTTGTCTGTCTTAAATTATATGGGATTTAATGCCTCAGCCAAGAACGTCAAGGAGAGACATTGTTAGAAGGGCAAGGGTAAGGTTCTTGCAGTATGTTGGGGGTTTTGATGCACCTGCAGGGGTCACCTCTGTCTTCTAAGCCCTCCTCCCCACGTCCCCAAGGTTCCCCTAATGTTCTACATCAGCCGTGTGTTCTGTCTTCTGTTCTGTCTCTTTCAACCACAACGTTTCTCTGCAGGTGTAAGGAAGCTCGCGAGCATTGGCGACATCTCAAAACTAACAGAGAGTGAAATCCCGGGTTTATCCTCAGCTTCCAAACCCCTCTCTGTACCTGTAACCAATACTAAACATGAGTCTTTCTCTCCTTTTTGGGGATATATACATGTATAAATGCAGTGTTATATATGTATATAGCCATCCGAACTGTTGTGTATGTTTGTGAACCAACATTCCAGCAGCTCTAAAGAGGCCTTCTGTTTCCTCAAGAGCTTTCTCCCGTCTAACAGTATGGATCCTGTTTTGCTTCTCTGTTTCTGTGTAGGTGTCTATAGTCAGCCTTATAGCTAATGCGCTGGGCTACTCCGATCTAGGGCCCATTAAATCACTCAGGACACTAAGGGCCCTGAGACCTCTCAGAGCATTGTCACGTTTTGAAGGGATGAGGGTAAGACACAAAGCTATAGAGCTGATCTCTCTGCATGCCCATTCAGCAGTTACAGCATGCTAGAACTGATCGAAAAAAACCCAAAAGACCGGCAAGGACTACCAAAACCATACCGGGGGATTTTTTTTACTAAAGAGAGCCACCAATGAAAAGGACTCACCCTTTTCATGCACACCTCTTCTGTATCACATCAGTCATGACGCAGCTGAGATAACTGTGAAAATATGAGGCGAAATGCATCGCTTTGGAATGCAGGTGTTCCCCGATTTAACAGAAATCGGGTGCGCGATTGACTGCTAGCTGACTCGATTGTCTTACGGAAAGGAAAGTGTATCAAAGCTGCCTCATTACGAATAATGATGTTACGAATTGGCCTCGGAGAAAAACAGCATGAGAAACGATTTACACAACAAAACGCAACACCATTCAAATCCCCTCTCATTTCACACGGCATTTGGTCTGCAGTTGGCTGCTCATTTGGCCTGACTCTCAACTTCTGCTTTTGATGGAGAGCCCCGCCCCCCTCCTTCCATTTCCCCCCTGTTACACTGACCCTGTCTCTCAGAGAACAACCAGCAGCACAAAACACCAGAGGCACCATTACACAAGTTACACAGCATACTACTGAATATACCACACACAGAGCACATTTTAAACCACTGACCATTTGCTAAGCTCCAGCCGGTTAACACAGATGTGCAGGAACGCTGTGTTTTTTATTTAATAAATTGTGGTTGTAAAGTGTTTAAAATGAAATTAATGTTTGTGACCGAGCGTAACGGCAAATCATTGTTTATCTGCCATTTTCTGTAAAGAAATTAAAATACGCAGTAACAAAATTAATAGCAAAGCAGCAGCAATAGTCCCCAGCAGCTGTTTATTGTATTTTTGCGTAATATCTGTAAAACTCTGTTTCAAACTATCTTAGCACAAAGGACTTGTATGGAAAAAAAACAACATGGTGGACAGCAACTGTTGCTAAGATAGAATTGGCCAGTAACATTTTTAGGACGGGCTTAGCAAAGAGTCGATTGGTCAGAGTAAATGTGCTGGTTTCTCATACAGTAATTTACAGAGCAGGAATAAATCACAGTTAGATTATATCTGACAGACCTTCATCAGAAACAACACTCACACACAGTGCTGAAACACCCGTGGCTAGCAAACAATTGCAGTTGTTTACATATAGTCATGTTGTTGATACATTTAAACAGATAGTAGGCAATTGTCCTCTTTGATGGTTGTGAACAGTTGCACCTGGTTGTTGTCATCTTCAGTCACTCTTACCTGTGGACTAGTTGCCCTGAGCTTCTCTTCCCTCCTTTCACCTTCTCCCCTGCCCCTCATCAGCAGCACAGTGCAGCTCCTCCCTCCCTCCCTTCTCTCATTTCACACGGTTCACTTCAGCCCACGTGGCTCCTGCGCTGCCCAGCCCAGAGCAGTGTTGAGAAGCCAACCCTGCCGGAGGCTCACCTCACCTCTCTTTGCTTGTCTAGGATTTGCACATGGGACTGTAAAACCAAAACCTCACGCACACATGATTGTGGGTGTGAGAGGGAGATATTTGCTAAGCTTCTGTATCGCTCTGTGTTTGCCGGCTGGTTAATTCCTTTAGCAATGTGGAGCGGATGGGACGTCTTTTTTAGATACAGGGAGATTTATTTGAATAGTTTGCAGTCAGCTGGTTAGTTCTGGTCAACACAGAAGCTTAGGAAATATGCTTGTAAGACAGTCTTATGATACTAGGCATTTCTGTTGGGAAAAATAGCAATAAGTGAGAGGTTTGTGCTACAGACGTTTTCATATAAAACAGTAAAAAGATATTCGGTGACCTCACACTGATGCTATGACTTTAGGTTTGCCTGGTTTCAAAAAGTCAGAAGACCCAAAAATGACAGACAAGATTTCCAAGTAGAGGAGCATTTAAAGCTTAGATTTAAATCAATGGTGCTGGAAGAGGCCATTAGTCACTGTGTAGATATGCAAGGGCCAATATTTACATTAGCACTGTTTAGCTTGGTGGTACTTAACTCCGATCCTGGGGACCCACAGCACTATAAATTTTGTCTTTATTAAGTCTCCTTTATTTAACACAATTGATTCAAATCATGAGCTTAAATAGGAGGGAGATCTATAAACTAAACTGAGTGCGTCGGATAAAGGAGACATACGAAACATGTGGTGCTGTTCCACAGGATCGGAGTTAAGAAAAATCTTACAGAGGCTAATTCTGATTGTTAGACTATTTAATCATTATTTAAGTATTGTCGCTTGCATCGTCATTTTTGGGTTAATATAATTTTTTTCTGTTTTAATGGAATGTAACTATAATTAGATTCATAGAAGTGTGTGTAAAATAACTATTTTATGTAACCTGTAGCAGCAAGTACCACGAGAACAGGTTTTCCAATTCTGACCTTCGTGAAGAATCAGTTTCAATCTTCATCAACTGATTTTCTGTTTTGTTTGAATAAAAAAAAGTTAAAAATGAATAAATGACTTGATATGAAAACAGCGGTGGAGAGATGAAATGTAAAACAGTGTATTTGTCATTTTAATGGATTTTCTGGGTACATTTATACAGATACAACAACCAGATGGAATTAGTTGGATTAATGTTGTGATTAACCGATACCTTGTTCATGTTCTTCAGTTATTCTATCTTCGATTTTATTAACCACAAAAGATCAAACCAGGCCGTTTGAAAAGACACCAATCTCTCCACACGACTGCATCCTGTCACTTCATTTATTGATTTTAACGGTTCTTGAGACTGCACAAAGATGTCATGTAACACGCATGTTCAATTGCCAATGCACATTATGCACTTTCGAAAAAGCCATTTTCCCTCACTTTAATATCTGTCGATTCTCACAAAGATATTTTATGTCTATGTGACATTTAAACCTAGTAGTCTATCGAAAGATGGACAGCGATTCTCCCGACAAATGTTTTTCAACATACATACAGTATATACAGTACATGAATCTTAAACGCTCCAAATTGTTATTCAGACTGTCATTATTACTTCACATGATTGACATATTTCTTGTATATCTTGTACTACGCACACACATTTTGAAATGTGTAAAGCACGCTGCGCCTTTAACTCGGTGCTTCCAAAAATATGGTTCATACCGTTCCCAAGAGCTAAAATCAGCTGCATTTGCCGAGAGAATCCTGTCGTCCGCTGTGCCTCTCTCTGTGTTTAAGGGGGGAATATGGCTGCACTTTTCAATCTGTGAGAGATCTGCATGCTCAGCTGCCTGCCTGAGAACTGCGGCTCGGCTGCCTGACACAGTTAAAGAGCGTCTTCACACACGCTCTGCTCATCACTATACACTGACGGACGATGTCCTGAGTTGGACCGTGGGGGAGGGGCGTGGAGGCAAAGGGGTGGGGTTCGGGTGGTGGGGGTTGATGTAATATGTTTAATGATGCTTAAGCTTGCCAAAGTTAAGGTGGGTGGGAAAGTGTCTCGTAGCTTTCAGGGCGAATGTTTGGGGACGTAGAAGTCGTTGTGTTGCGTGTGTGTGTGGCATATTTGTATGGAGGGTGTGTTTGACGCTTCTATCTTTAGAAACGTTCTGCGCAGGAACATCAGAGCTAGTATAGATGGGCAGAGTTACTATTTAAGATGCTCACTTGCAAGATTGAATGCAATGATTGACTATTTGTTACAAGCATATGGGAATAATACTGTTGAAGTCACAGGCCACCAAAGAATAAAACAGGTTTAGCTTTAAAGCTATTTGTTCTGAGAATGTTCTAGAATTTTCCCCAACCTTTACTCTGCTGTATGTGTTTCCTACATTTATTACTACCTACAAGAGATTTTTTTACAGTATATTTAGTATACAAATCCCTCTAAGGTAATGCTGATTTGGGAATATTAATTACCTTATGTGGCATTCACTGATCTGTATAATTGCATAAACTGCATTTCTTGTATCACAACCAGCCTGACCTCTTGTTCTGGCTGCAGGTTGTTCACTGCATTCAACAAGGGCAGTGGGGAATTCTCCATCAGGCTGAATTTTCAAGCTTTAATTTTATGTACTAAGCATATTATTAACACGGCACAGGACTACATAAAAAAACAAATAGGTGACGTACTGTTCAGATAAATTCATTTTTGTAGACACATTCTTGGAGGGCCGTGTGACTGAAACATTTCCAGGTAGTAGACAGCAGAGAGAAAAATAATAGTAAACAAAATAATGTTTGTTTACACATTGTGTAGAATCTCAATTTAATGTACTCATTTAAAGACTCATTCTATAGCCTTCGAATATAGAATAACTGATGTCATTGTCGTTTATAGAATCTTCTAGATGTTTGTTGTGCCGTGCAAATATACAGCCACAACGGTCTGAATGTTGGATGAATGTTTGGTGGTACTCGAGTGAGTGTTGCTGTGTTTGTGTGTTTTCTGAGGCGTGTCCAGTCTCTTACACTATAATGCCTTGTTTCTCCGCTCTGCTTTAGGTGGTAGTCAACGCCTTGGTGGGTGCCATCCCTTCCATTATGAATGTGTTGCTGGTTTGCCTCATCTTTTGGCTGATTTTCAGTATCATGGGTGTCAACATGTTTGCGGGCAAGTACTACTATTGCTTCAACGAGACATCTGAAGAGTATTTCCCCATCGAGGTGGTGAACAACAAATCGCAGTGCTTTGAACTGATACACAGTAACTACACTGAGGTGCGCTGGAAAAACGTCAAAATTAACTTCGACAATGTGGGCGCTGGATACTTGGCTCTCCTACAAGTGGTGAGACGGCCTCTCTGTTTCACGATCACTGCCGCTTTTGATTTAATTGAAATGTATTTAATTTTCCTCAGCATTGACATCCCTGCTAACAGGGAATGTTCTCAGAACATTGGCTAACATTCTCTAAACGTTTCTCTAAAACATTCTTGCAGTAATGCTACTAGAATTTTTTCTTATGTCTCATATACCAAAAACATAATTTTTAAGTTGTTAGTGAAATGTTTTCGAAATGTTACAGCATTAAAAAAAAGTTTAATGTTAATACATCTAAAAAACATGGACATTTTGAGCATTTACAGAACTTTCAAAATAACATTAACATTTTTGTTACTTAATTGAAACATTAGAGAAACGTTCTTACCGCCTTCAATTGTTAGATCTGTAGTAACTGATTTCCTTTTATCCTCAAAGGCAACATTCAAAGGATGGATGGACATCATGTATGCAGCAGTTGACTCACGAAGGGTGAGATCTTAACTGCCACATCAGCAGGGCCGCTGTAACGGGGTGGAAAGTTGGGGTCATTTAGGGGGCCACATGAATGTTGCTAAACGTTGGAATAATATAACAAATAAATAAATAATTACTATATTTGATCAGTAGGAGCCCAAAATATTTAGAAATTTTTTGGGGTCCAAAAATCAAAGCGCAACCCCTATACCTTAGTCAAAGTATCCATTTGCTAACTCCATGCTCTCCTCAGGTGGAAGAACAGCCGTTGTATGAGGACAACATCTACATGTATATCTACTTTGTCATCTTTATTATATTTGGCTCTTTCTTCACTCTCAACCTCTTCATTGGTGTCATCATCGATAACTTCAACCAGCAGAAGAAAAAGATAAGGCTCTGCTCTTCGCTCCTAATTTCAGTTTGACATGTTGGATCTTAATTCTACTTTGTTTACTTATTTTGATCAGTCATTTTTATTTTAGGAGATTGTGTGAGTGGATTTTAACCAAATTTTGTTTATGGCTATACTTTGGAGGTCAAGATATCTTCATGACAGAAGAGCAGAAGAAATACTACAATGCCATGAAGAAGCTCGGTTCAAAGAAGCCTCAGAAACCCATACCTAGACCTCAGGTACATCACTGCTCGGCTAATCTTTATTTTACTGTGACAAACGATGATGAGTTGCAAAATTGAGCGCTTTTATACATCATATCTAAACTCAAATATGTGCTTTTCTACACAGAACAAGCTCCAGGGGATGGTGTTTGACTTTGTGACCCAGCAGGTCTTTGATATTTCGATCATGATCCTCATCTGTTTGAACATGGTCACCATGATGGTTGAGACAGATGATCAGTCACAGGAAACCGAGAACATCCTGTACTGGGTCAACTTTATCTTCATCGTGGCCTTCACCTCTGAGTTTGTCCTTAAGCTCTTTGCACTGCGCCATTATTACTTCACCAATGGCTGGAACATCTTTGACTGTGTTGTGGTCATTCTATCTATCGTAGGTAAGATGAGGTCTTACAGACTCGTTTTTTTTTTGCATCACATTAATTTTTAAATTAAGTTACATCTAATAGCTAAATTTAACCCTTTTTTTCCTTTTTCCCTGTAGGTATGTTCCTGGCAGACTTGATTGAAAAGTACTTTGTGTCACCAACATTGTTCAGGGTAATCCGTCTAGCTCGAATCGGTCGCATCTTGCGTCTGATCAAGGGAGCAAAGGGCATCCGGACCTTACTGTTTGCCCTGATGATGTCACTGCCTGCCCTGTTCAATATCGGCCTTCTTCTCTTCTTGGTCATGTTTATCTTTTCCATTTTTGGCATGTCAAACTTTGCCTATGTGAAGCGAGAGTCTGGCATAGATGACTTGTATAATTTTGAAACCTTTGGAAATAGCATGATCTGCCTGTTTATGATTACCACCTCAGCGGGTTGGGACGGTCTTCTGGCACCCATTCTAAACTACCCACCGGATTGTGACCCAAATAAAGAGAATCCAGGTACCACAGTGAAAGGTAACTGTGGAAACCCTTCCGTGGGCATCTTCTTCTTCGTCATGTACATCATTGTTTCTTTCCTCATTGTGGTGAACATGTACATCGCCATCATTCTGGAGAACTTCAGCGTCGCCACGGAGGAGAGCGCCGACCCGCTATGTGAGGATGACTTTGAGTCCTTCTACGAGATCTGGGAGAAGTTCGACCCTACTGCCTCTCAGTTCATCACCTTCGCCAAGCTGGGTGACTTTGCCGACACTCTGGAACACCCGCTGCGCGTTCCCAAGCCCAACACTATAGAGCTGATCGCCATGGACCTGCCAATGGTGAGCGGCGACCGCATTCACTGCCTGGACATCCTGTTTGCCTTCACCAAACGCGTGCTGGGTGACAGCGGAGATCTGGACATGATGCGTCAACAGATGGAGGAGCGCTTCATCGCTGCCAATCCTTCCAAAGTGTCTTTCGAGCCCATCACCACTACACTGCGGCGCAAGCAGGAGCATGTGTCCGCTTCGATCATCCAACGCGCCTTCCGCGCCTATCTTATCCGCAGGGGCTTCATCTGCAAGCGATTGCTAAGCAGCAGCAGGCTGGAGAATGGCGGGACCAATCAGGACAAGAAAGAGGGGACGCCTTCCACTGCCTCGCTGCCGTCCTACGACAGTGTGACCAAACCTGAGAAGGAGAAGCTGGACGAGAGCGAAAGCAAAGGCAAGGGCAAAAACCAAAAAGATGTCAAGGAATCAAAGTGTTAGGAATGATGGTGCAGAGAGACAGAACTAAGTTGAGTCTAAAACTGTCTGTTTCAACAAATGTATAGAACAAATCATTTGCAACCAAGTCACAGAAAATCTTTGGGGAAACAAAAGGTTGTTTACAGATAACAAAACTGTTGTTCGCACACGTATGTGTGCAACAGAAAGCAGCTTGGTTTTTACCAATTGAATGATGACCAAACAAACCTTATGAGTTACTACATCTGTGCTTAGTGACCAAGATTTTACTGTTCCAACCGCAGCCAACAAGGCGCATGCAAGGAGAAACAAAATAATGACCTCTGGCAGATATATTTGATTGGGACCACCTGCCGGAGGACCAAGCAGTACAAAGAGATAGAAGCTCATAAGATAGATTCCTGTGGACCACCATGTGTGGAGTTCAGCATTCCTCCACTACGGACAACGATTTCAAACGCTACACTGCCGAAATCCAACGCAAACCTCCCACTCATCGCAGGAGGATTCTGGGACGTTGTATTTTAACCATAAGACAACCAGTAATAACGATGTAAACTCAATCGTGTGGAGTGTCCGTGATAAAAAACTGACCATTATGCAAGGGTTTTCTGTTGAATACATCACCTTGTTAGACCCACAAAAAAGTAGGGAGAAAGCTCTTCCCATGTCGTCCATCTTGCCATCATCTCTTTGTTATACTTGCAGAAAAAAAAACACATTTTATACGTGGACTTCACATTGTTAGTGGGTTGGGGGTTTATCAGGGTTTCGACTTGGGCTGAAAGGGACTTACCCAGACCGAGTTCCGGATAAATAAATAAATAAATAATTGTGCTCGTTCAATGCATAGAAGTGACTTGCATGGTGGCATGTTTTGATCAGGAATCATGCATGTATAATCATAGTCCGCTGCTACTCAGACCCCATCGGTGGCTTGACCATACATTGGCTACTGTCCACTAGTGTTAAATTTAAATAGATATAGCTGGGAAATGATTGGTCAATAGTAACACATTTAGCTACTGGCTATGACGAGTATATTTGTACTTACCCCTCATGAAGCTTGCTTCCTGATTAACCGACTCTCACAACATGCGTCATGTGAGTATTTTAAGGTGATTGATCAAAGCTGTTTCTTTGTTTGGATGTACAACGTGGCAAACGCAAGGAGCCGAAACTCATTTGTACACCCAAAGAAGTGTTTCACTGCCCTAGACTGGAGGAAGGGGTTGGAACATTGGAGCGATGAGCTAATTTGAAGAAATATTTCACTGAAATCAAATCTTGGGTTCATAAACCTTGATTTGTTGTTGATTTGTGCACCAGCAATACAATATGATTCAACTGCCTGTCATTGTGCAGCTGAGGCTACAGTAGGGTTCAAATGTTAAAGCCACCATGCCATTATACCCTTCCAGTGCTCCTCCAGTTGGGACCAGGCCTCAATGGGAGGCAAGCTCTTCAATGCAGATCCTTGTGGTGGTAGATGTTTCCAAGTCAATACATACTCATGTTTACCATTAAAAGGTTGTCAGTTTTGGTTTTGTTTCGTCTTAAGATGTTGAGGAAAGCAATCGAGTAGCCATTTTGAATGCATCCCCTAGATGTTGTTAATACCTTTCTCCCTATTGAATGAAAGAGTGACTCAGTATTTGGTGTAGACCACCGATAGCTTGGATCACGTATGGCCTTACACAGCAGAAAAATAAGGCGGATAGCAGTTTCAGTGTGAACTGATGGGTACATGTGTTGTATTGATGGCATGCCGTTTATATTTCTGAGTAATAATGATAATATTACAAATTGGCGTTTTTACCGTTACTGCAAATTAACCTTTTTTTACATTTGACTGTCACACACACAGAGCAACGCTACAAAACAAACTTGTTACCTCCTGAGCAAACTGCCACCTCTATTTTCTCTTGGTGCAATAGAAGTAGATTACAGTAAATGAGCAACGGTACAGTATTTTACAGTATTCCTCTTGTTTACAGTATTTTCATTTCCTTACCTTTTCTGTAAGGATTCATGCTTACTGTGGCGAGGGCTAGCCCAGTATCTGTGCATAAAGTGTTACAGTGGACCACAGACAAGATACAATGCTGATATTTACAGTTGGTAGAAGTAATTGCTTACCAAGCCAGTGTGAAGAACATTATAGGACAGCTGGGTAAGCATGCAAGACAGCACACAAACCGTTTACAAGCCCAGTTCCTCTATCTCTGTCCCTGTCTGCAGGTCTGCTAACTGCCTGAGGCCTCCAAATCAGTGTGGGTGCCGTGGACCATTTGAAGCCCAATTAAACACACTACCATAGTTTCCCCATTTCAGTTCAGATGTAAAGGGGACAAAATGAAACATTCTCACCAGTGTAATGACAGTTAACGTGTCATTCTATATACAGAAGGGGGCTATGATGTACATAGCACAATTGCTGATAAAAGAATGAACTTTTGGGGGAAACCTATAAGCATTGTAATATATTATTTTCTTTTAAATGGCATGCTTCGTTGTGGGTTTTGTAAATACAGAATTTTAAAGAATTACTGCTATTAATCTAATAAATTATAACGATGATATAGAATGGCTTCCAGCTGATGCCCTTATGTCACACATTTTAGTTTTTTTCTAACACTGTTCACTTTTATCAAAGAGAATTGAATGATATACCATATCAAGGTTACCCTATTAGACAAAGTATATATACATATATATAATGTATGTATTATATATGTGTATATAATGTATGTATGAAAGGATATACGAACGAGCACTGTAACTTTTCATTTATATGCAACATGTCCAGTGGATGTCAACTAATTTATGTTGGAGACGAACTCGCACGCGATTGTTATCAGCGCTGCTTAGATATTTTAACCTGATACTGTATAACGAGAGAGTTATGCTACCAGCACACCTACCTACAAACACATTTACACAAGAATGCACATGTATGCTTCGTCCTGCCTATGGGCATTCTGTGGTCACCCACCCAAGCCTGAAAGTCAAAACATTCACAGAGCCAAACATGTATTTTGCTCTAAAAGCCTCCCCAACCAATTCAGTGCCGTTTTGTTGTGGGCCTGAACAACACTTTTGTATGCATTTCGTATCTGGTTCTTATGTGTTCAGTGGTCTGTTTCTAGTGCTACTTCACTAATTGTTGTGTGCCTTTTTCTGCATTTTCTCCATGTTCCTACATTTTCTAAATTGCATTTTACCGCAATTTCAGAGGATGGTGCCATATTTGACGTTTAGTTTATGGGAAAAGAGACACGAATGCAAAATGGAGCACAAAACAAATCAGGGACTATCGCGAGAGCAAGGCGTCTGGTTTTTACTGCCGGAGGAACACCAGAGCAAACCAAGAAACAAGCCCACTTCTTCCAGATTTGACGTTACAGGATCTTCTGATGTTCTGTTTTCTGTACTTTGTGTATCATCCACTCGGCTTGTATAAAGAATAGCTTTTGCCTTCAGACTTTTGTGTTCTTGCCATCTTTGAAACTCACTTTTGTATCGATATTCAGTTATTGGACTTCCATTTTTAGCATGACTAAAATGTGTTTCCATTCTGCTGAAAAGAATTCAAAAGTGCTTTTCAAAACTGTTGTTTTGTTTCACCGTGTTGTAGGAGGTCATATAATGGTGTGTATGGCACAACCACTGGAACTCTTAGTAAGAACATATAAGAGATTGTCTTCGTTTGAGCACGAAACTTTTTATTAACAATAAAGCAGCCTTCCAGTTGCACCGAGTCTTCACTGATTGTTTAATTTGAGTGGGAAGCCGCACCTGCATGACGAGTACACGTCTAATGTATACAGTACGTCATTGTTTAACAATTAACACTGCTTTATGATTCACACTGAAATACTTTTATTAGTATTAGTTAACAGTAGTAGTTTTTCGATATGCATATAGGTTTAGTAGTTTAGGGCTAACAAAGAATGCATGAAGAAAAAATTCCGTGTTTGTTTAATGCTTTTACATTTGTGTAATGACATTTTCCTTTTCTGAAAAGGTAAGTTGTAAAAGTTTGAAATGTATCACGCTGCATGTCAAAAAGTACAATTTCTCATTTTAATAGTTTAATAGAGACACTGATAGAAAAGATATTTTAGATAAGTTCCTGTTTTTAATGCCGTTAATTAAATGCCATTAATTTTCATTTTTATAAAAAACACTGACTTACAATAGTAATCCTTTTAAAAGAATAAAAAAAACGCTGTTTACTATGAGAGAGAATGTTTATGAATGAGATCATGAGCACTTAAACACGGACTTCTTAACTAGCGTCACTGCATCATACTGCATGCAGATGATGGCAGGAAATGTCCCTCTGCTCATCTACCAAGTCACAGTTTAACAGAGAGATCAATAGAAAGCTATTAGCTCTGGGCTTGAGTATCAATGACACCCATCTGACTACCTCGCCTCATGGGAACCGCTTTCGGGTCACCAACTCCTGGCAGAATTGATTAACACTTTTATCAGTATATCGCTGTTTATTAGAGAATGACAGAAAACAGAGGAACGAAAGCGAAATGAGAGCAAACGATAAAAAAAATGTGCAGAATTTGTTTTTGTCATTTGCATTGTCCTCCATTTGACAGCTGAGCAATTTGTGCATGCTCCTCCTCTTTTTCCTCTGTTACGCGCATCGTCAAACCTTACGACGCGTGATTTCCATCCCTCTTCTCTCCTCACATCTCGACAGCCATGCATGACACAGACCTGGTCTTTATCTTAAAATGTCTGTCTGAAACCCCACCCTCTGCTTTTTCAGTATGTGCTCGGCGAGATGGAGAGAGAGAGAGAGGGTGCGGCGGAGCACTGCAGTGCAGATAAATGAATGCACCATTGCCGGCTGAGTCAGCAGCCCACTCCCAGTTTGGCCCGCTGCCTGCACCAACTGTGTCTGAGGAGAAACAACATGCGTGCAGGCAACACACACAACCAGTCAATATGTCTTCTGCCCGATCGAAGATGGACGGCGCTTTATCGCGCTCGACGGTTTATTGGCCGCATAATAAACGCGCTCTTTGGCGCAGGGAGTGTTCGAGGCGCGCCTGGAAACGTACAGTATTGACCTAATTCCCACACAGCTCTATCAAACGTGCATAAAAATAAACAAAATCTGTTTCTTTATTTCAATCTGTTTTAGACATATTGCAATAATTGTAACAAATGCGTCATGATACATTTTACGTTTTGAGACTGTTCCAGATATCAGTGAGAAGTTGTGGATGGTTTATTTAAGATCTGTCTCTTATTTCGTCACGAGCGGTTTGGTCATCTACAAACCAGCTGCTTTGATTTATGGTGCATCAGACTCCACCTATAAAGTCCCGGGAATCAATAACGGGGGAGGGGCTTATATCACTGCCAGCTCACTGAAATTCACCAATGCCAAAACACCACGGCTTCTCTCACACTCCGCCTCGGTAGCAGCATCATTACATTTGCAAGAACGACAAACATAATGTAGAAATGGGATAATCGGGGTAAATTTGTCGGATGTTGTGAATATTGTTGAGACACTGAAGAGTGTATCTGCCTGTACTGACGTGTAATGTAGCTCACTGAGTGACAGATGACGTGTTGTTTAACTGTCCAGACACGCAAAACTGTTCTTAAGACAAGATGCAAAGTATTATGTTTATTTTCTTGAAATGTTTTATTTATCACTTAAATGTTTGCCCAATAATTACTAAAACGGCAACAGTTTAAAAACTCCAATTAGTGTTGTGATTAAGTAAATATCTGGCTGTGAATCCTTGCGTTTTGTGATGTTGCGCATTTGCTCACCTTAATGTGTCTTTTAAGACATCACGTAAGATCTATAGCCAAACAGTCACTAATATTTAAATTTCCTTTCGGTCCGTCAGTATGAAAGCTAGCTTCATGTCTACGACATTGGTGACCGATAACATAGGCTAAACGTTACGAAGTAAACAGCGCCAGCTAGTGGTGACTGTATTTTTGTGATTATGTGATTATTGTGACTGTATTAGTCATATGTCAAAGTGGTGTGAACAGCAGGAAGTACTGATATCTCGCACCAGTTTATAGCCTATGAGGTTTTTATAGGGTTTCTAAACATATCATTTTATTCCTCCAAATATTTGCGGCTGTGGGGTATTAAAACCAGCAATTTATTTTGCTCTTACTGAAACACTCAGAATGTTACTTAATTTGATTCTCGGGATCACTTGGTTATGACCGGACAATAGATATTTCTAAATAATGAACATGTCCATAGCAACACTCTAGCTAAACCTGACCTACATCTAAGAAATTTACCTACACAGCTGTCTCTCATATAACCGCAGTAAAATTATTTCCACTAAGAACTGCAATCCGTAACTTTAGCAATAAACAGAACAGAACAGTGTTCAACGTAATCTGCAACGTAATGTGCAATAATAATTTATAATGTCCGATTTACCGGGAAATGTCAGTTTTGCTTTGTTTGACTTCAACGTGTAAAGAAAACCTGCAATTTTATGTTTTAAACAGAGATGGCGATAGAGAAGGAAAGGTTACGGATTGCAGCTTTAAATCAATAGCTCATATTTATGCATGTACGTATTATGGTAAGCACCCGATGGAATGTAAAGTAGATATATTTTCTGATTTCTCATATTTAATAATAAGATTGCATACTTGCGTACTTCGTAGTGTGCTGTCTGATTATGGTGTCTGCTCTCAATCATAGGTTTTGTGTTTCATCTCTGCTTATTTTTGGGATTTTAAGCATCACAGGTGGATAGTGAGGGTTCTTGTAACAGTCAGGTAGCTCTTTAAGGTCACTTTAAGATTCACTGTGTTTTTGCAAGAAATTATTTGAAAGCAGGTCGTTTTTAAGGATCCCTATGAACTTGAAATACCACTGTGCATATGTAATGTCTTTCAGACAGCTGCACAACAGATGCTTGTATTAACAAGCTGTACGTCCACAGTGCACATGATCCATACTAAAGTTCTTACTGATAGTTCAATTTATGCCACAGACAGGCTATGTTCACGGTATATGACTGGCAAGGACAGAATTGTCTTCAACAGTTATGTCTGTGGGTACAGCAAAGGATTTGGGTGCAACAAAGTATGCAATTGCATAAGAATGCAATACGAGAAAATAGGTTTATAGGTGCAATGCCATAATGCAAAAATAGAAAATAGGTCATTTGAATAATGTACAGCAGCCTCTGTGATCGATTTTTCAGACAAGCATGAATTATGACAGAATGTGTTTGGAGTTTGTGGTATTTTAGTTTGCAACAGTCGGCTAACAATTTTAGGTTGTAAGAACGTTTCCCTAACATTTCCATTAGTAACAAAAATGTTGAAGGAATGTTCAAAGCGTCTAGTTTTTAGACGTGGTATTAATGTTGTTGTTTGGTTATATGCAAAGAAACTATACGAAGCTAAACTTTATATGAGAAACTAAAGGTAAAAATTCAGTAGGAAACTGAATCTAATCCTCTGTTGGGCAACATTTAGACCTCACATTTTAATCTTAATGTAGATATCTGCTAAATAATAAGAGAAGGTATGTATATCAGGAAAAACAAGCGTGATAGGTCCCATCTTGCCAGTACTACAAAAAATGCATGACTGTGCTGTCAGTGAGTTCACACCTAAATAATCGCTTAGAAACTTTGTGTAGAAAACAAAATGACGAGAAACAGATTCCTTGAATACCAGACCTGACCACATACATCCAGGCCACTAGGCCATGCCCTCGAAACATGCCGTTTGGACGCCGTACCATTACCTTCAACACCCCTAAAGTGACACAACAAGAGAACAACTGGTGTAACTTGTGGTGGGGCTTTTATCAGGCAAGCATTTTTAAATATAATACAATAAAACAGTTAAAAGTTGAGAAATGTTTTGCTTACTGTTTTTAGCCAGATTTTAAATATCAGGTGACGATAAGTATTTATCGGTGACTCCCACAAGAGGGCGAAATCTACCATTTTAAAATCTGCTTGATATTAAGTATTAAACTCGCAGCTTTGTAACTGTTACATTGACGACTCTTTTATATTTTCTATATTCGATATCATATCATCGTTTATATTTGTTTTACTTTACAGTATGTCACGCTAACTAAGGAAATGAGCGTTGTTTTGTGCTGTTCATAAAAAGCCCTGAAGATGGCGTAGTTGCTCTTCAGAGGTGTGAGTGTTTGGCGCGATGGCTGTTTTCAATTCTGATTCAAAGTCCGCTGTCTAGATAGATTCAAAAGATGTCGTGCCAAATTATCGGGCATGTTTAATTCACCTTATGACTTATTTAGCGCATTTTCTTAAATTGTGTAGTTATACAAGCTCTCCCGTCGTTGTTTGTTTGTTTGAATTTGCTGTTCTTGTTTTACCGTTTAGTAGTATAATCATAAAACATTCGCGTTTATATATGCGTGTTCTTTACTTCGTTAACACACACACACACATTATTGTAGTAAATTTTTGTGTACTTTTGCATTCGCATGCATGTGTAAGTATTTTTAAGTATGTGTGCGCGGTGTAGCAGTATTAGCGTGCGGCGCCTGGATGTCCTTGCTGGATTTGTAATAAGCAGACGGCATGTATTATTCAGCGCTGTGCGGACAGGTCCTTCTCTCTCTCCTGTCCCCCAGGGACCGAACGCCTAAATTACTATTTCTATTTGATATATTCCCATAGCTCAGCCCTTAAAATGCATAAGGAGAAAATAGTGTGTTCCGCGGGGGTCAGGATGTAGCGGTCACCCTGCATAAGTCAGAGGTGGACTGGTGGATACAGATTTATGCATTCGTTTCTGTGATATCGTAAAACAGCAATGTCATCTTCCTGAAGCGGTCAGAGAATTGCATTCTTTATTATTAGAGTTATCAACAGTGCGATATTTTAAAACATAAAACTTCTTGAATGAGACCCTTATTAGGTTGGAATGGTTTTGTCTGGTATTATTTTGTGTGGTATTTCTCTGGTATTACCTCTGCAGAGTTCCTCAGAACTGGACTGCTGACAAAAAGTTCTACACACACGCCTCCCCATGGGTAGCATTTGTTATTCAAGTATTTGATTGTGCTGTCAGCTGGCGACAAGATGATGCTTTTCCTAACTAGCATGTTTGAATAGATTATTCTCTTAGCTGTGTCTGCTAAGCAAGATCTGTAAAATAATTGTTACAATCTTTGCCCAAAAAAGAAACTGTTGTTGTTCCATCTTTAACGTATGTCTTGGGCAGCCCTTAAAAAGATCCAGGCCCTTTTCAAGTAAACATGTTTTAGACCCTGAAGTAGTTTCATTGGTTTCTCTCCAGATGCCATTTCATAGCCTGAGCTGTGAGCTAATTACACCTTTGTTGCTAATGTTCCTGCCAATAAACACTGTAACTGAGGTCAATAGTTTAGAAGCCCCTTTTTTCTCCATTTATTTGGTCTGTTAATGATAGGATATCAGATTCCGATCTCTTTTTCCTGTGCTGGCCCCTCTTCGCTCCCCTGCTCTCTGCTATAGCCTGGAGGAGTGTGGAACTAAAGCAAGCATCTGGGGGAGGCCCGCTGAATGAGGCCCTTTCTTGCAGCGGCCTGCGGTCCAGCGAACATGCTTGCTGTACGGCAGCATCTCGCCGGCCCTCGCGAGGTGGCGGCGAGAACGGGCCCTATCAAAACAGCACCTTGAGGCTCGTTTTCCACATCCCCTCCTTTTTCCTTTGTCAACTCAGACTCTTCCTCTTCTGTCATCTCCTACTGTTCCATTCTCACCTTTCACCCTCTCGGTCTCTCCCCCGGTTCAGTGGTTAGAACCTTCGGGTTAGTTCGTGTAAATGAAGCGCAGAAGATCCGCGGCTCGGATTGGCCGGAAAGATTTATTGAAGAGGCATGGTGGTCCAGAGGTCCACTGAGGAGGTCAGATAAATGAAAATGGCTCGGCTCTCTTGTAACAAGATCATAAAAAGCGAACAAAGCTTTACAAAAGCCATCACTCGTTCGGCCTTCTGCAGGGGCGAGGGACATATTGCATGAGACGCAGATTCTTCATCCAGTTCTAGAGCAGCTGAACTATTGTCTCAGGTTCGAATGATCTGTCAAATGAACAGAGTCATGAGGCCCCACCCCTTGGTGATGTGTTGGTGCATTTCAAGGTCACATCTCGGGAACAAAGATGAAGCGAATAAGTGAAAAATAAAAAGAAAGACATTGTTTTTTTTTAAACACAACTCAATACCATCCAAGGTCTCTATTGTTATTAATTCACATTTTGTAAATTACGTCCCCCCTCTATTCTGTGATGTCCAGTGCTTCTAGATCCTGTTGTGTATTCATTTTCATAGACACAATGTAACATTCTGGATCTGTACACCTCATTCCTGCCAGTATTAGTGTTTTTAATACCTGTGAAATTTAAGCTCCTCCTTCAGAAGTGACTTCCTGTGTACAGCATCCGATGACACGCCCTCCCTCAGCAGAAATCCTGTTAACCCGTGACCCATCACTTGACCCAGTGAAGTGTTGGAGGGAGCTAAAATCAAGAGTGAAACAATGAAACGCGAAGAGTTAAAGTCTCACGCTGAAGTGGGCAGGTGAAAACCCAGCTGACAAGTATAGGTTGTAGGAAGGTTTCCCTAACATTTCTGTTAAGTAACAAAAACGTTTAAAATGTTATTTTAAATGTTCTAGAAATGTTTTTTTAGTTGTATTAACCTTTTTGGTTGATTATAAGACGTTATTCAAAATTGTTTTTAATTCTGTAATGCTTTAAAACACTCCACTAATTAACAATTTAAGAATAACGTTATTACGTTTGCTGTAATGTTCTACTAACATTACAGCAAGAATGTTTTGTTCTTAAGAATGTTAGCCAATGTTCGGAGAACATTCTCAGCTGGGATGAAAATCGTTGTTTTTGCCATTTTTCAACGCACAGTCTAAACATTGTTAAGAATGCAATGTTTATACACGAAACATGGTAATTACGTTCTATTAACGTAGAATGTCGTTCAGTGATGACACAGATCGCTTGTGGTTGAAGGTCTCATCTCATCAAGGACACCAAAGCACATCCCTGCCATTTCACCTGTCGTTTGATAGCTTGCTTGTTGCACCTCCACCTTCTCCTATTTTAGGTGTTCTACAGCTGAAGGATAGATAAATGCTTATGGCGGTAAATATGGGTCTTCTATACCCAATTACTATAGGCCCTTATGAAGGACCTTTTGTGTCTGTATTTAAAATTATTTAGTAATAGCCCACAACATTATGTACAGTTGAACACGGCTCTCAGCATCTAATCAAAACAGACCACATTACCTCCAGAGATTGTGGCGTACAGTTGCGGGGCAAAAAAACAGTTGTGGTTAAATGCATATGAGGGAATAGACAGACGTAGCAGTTACTGCAGTACTTTGTGGACCACTGATAAAGCTTATCAATAGGGTACAGTATGACAGGCCTATATCCCTCTACTGTAACACTTCCGTGTGTAAGTCGTGTGGCCCTGCATGCAACACAGACTCATGGCATGGTTTCAAAATCTAATGCTGTGTTTATATACGTTCTATATGAGAGAGTTCATTAATTATCTCGTTTGAATTTAGGAGAAAAGCACTGTGATGTCATTTTTGTTGTTTTTAAAAGTTCATAAATGGTCATTTACGATATCCCTGGAAATACGTTTCTTTGTTGACGTGCATAAAAGTGTAACCAATTAACAAACTCCATCGGCCCGGGTGATACACGGAAAGCCACTTCAAGTGGCTGCTACACATGTACTCCACAGTGATCTGATTTTCAAGGCCGGGGATGGCAGATTAGAGTTATATCCCCGAAGTAGGTAATCCACTCATCTCAGTGTCTCATGCATTGAGGAACACTCATAATTGTAGCTTGGTGATAAAGGAGCAGCAGTACCCAGCTTATGGGCCCGTAAAGAAAAGGCCGATCTGCTGGAACAATGACAATCGGGCCGGAGAATTAAACGCATCACCGACTCGAGCTTTTCCCATGTGCACCTCGTTCCATTGTGCTAGGCTGATTGATTTTGACTGGGGTCACCTAAGCTCATGCTGGGAGGCATAGCACGCCGCACACGGGGCTAAACGTTTACACGCATTCATTTAAACACACATGCGCGCAGGCACAAATGCGTGCCAAGGAACAGCCCGCAGAGAACATGCTTGAACGTGCTTAAAGACACAATAAAAATCTAAATTCGAGTTTTGTTTATCGTACGTTTAAGCTTTGAGGCCACCTGTATTCTAGTGTATACCTAAATGTCGCCAAATTTTAGCCCCAAAAAATGTATTTGTATGTAAAAAATGTTTTTTTATGTACAATGTCAATAGACGATCATTCTCTTGCAGAATTAAAAAAATATAAATGTTAAATATATTTATATATATAAAATATATATATACATGGGGGCTTCAGTCCCCCATGACCCTGAAGAGGACAAGCGGATTTAGAAAATGAATGGATGGATATATACTGTATATTCTCTAGCATGTAACAGGGGAAACATGCCATACTGAGGTTTCCATATGGCACATAGTTGTTTAGTATGCATAGAATGTCCCTGTAAAACACACTCTGCAGTACGTTTATTAGTAATGTACATTACAGCCAGCAAACAGCGGACGGTCCTTAACAAAGATTAGAGATGCGTGTGGGCTGGCAATGGCCCCCACTCATTGATCTATTGATCTAAAATCTATAGAGGTGAAGTTTTCCAATAAACCATCATGAATTCTAGACTGTCCTCACAGGAAGTCAAGTGAGCTGGAAAAAGAGAGAGATCACAAAACCTCAACTGAAAATCTTGTTTTATATTAAGTTACTGTGCAGTAACAATTAAACATCAGTCAGGCTGTGCAAATATTAGTGACTTTAAGTATTAATTTACCTCCATAAGTGATGATGTAGAGAGATCTTCTGAGGACATGGCTTGTCTAAGAGGATGTGTGTGTGTGTGTGACCCTGTCTTTGTCCTTTCATTAGTCTTTGTCTCCTTTAAGGTCCACAGCAGTGCAGAGCAACAGCTCCAGTGCTGGAACAGAACACATGATGCAGTGGTGCAGAACAGCAGCATCTGGATCCTAATACTGGACACTAATACTGCTGTATGTTTAATCCTTATTCACATTGAATTTGAATAATACAGTGTTGTTCTTGTTTTCTGGTAAGCCAGCTAAACGTTCTCTCAACGTTATGAAAAAAAACATTCTTGCAGTAACGCTAGTAGAACTTTCTTTAATGTTCTTACGTTGTGAGTGGAACTTTTTAAAACGTTACAGAAATAAAAAGTTTCGCAATATCGCTCCGATAACAAAGCAATAATGTTAATATAACATCAAAAAATTGGTGTTTTCAACTACAAAATAACATTTTTAATGGTTTTGCACTTAACGTTAGGGAAACATTCTTACAATCTAAAATTGTTAGCTGGAATCATGCACATTTTTGTCTATGGCTGGCCAGTTAAAAGCTTTTTTTTTAACGAATAGTTTAACCACTAATATGAAATCTGTCATTTACCACCATGATGTTGTTTCAAGTGTGTACAAATTATTTTCTTGGAATGACTAAACCAGATGCCCTTTTACATGCAGTAACAATGAATGGGGAACTGCAGCTTGTGTGCATCAAAAAGCATGCAAAAGCCATAGAAGTATCAAAAACACAGTCCGTGTGACTCATACACCATTTTAATAACGGATTAATCATAATATAATGTGGAGGAAATGATAACAGAGTCTTCATTTTTTGGTGACCTGTGTCTTTAAGATGCGAGAGTATCTGTTATCCTCCCATTGACTCATTAACTCAGCATCTCTATTGTGCCTGGTTCATCCCCACTGGAGCTCTGGCCTGCTGACTGACAGCTGACGGGATGCTTTTGGAAAGTTACCACATGGTGGGTCTCTTAGCAGAGAATGCAGTGCATCACCGCCCTCCCAGAGCTTCCTGTCCACATATCACTTCACACTGCTGATTCCTCTGCCACAGTTTGCTGTTTGAATACTGCTAGTTGTTCTAGTTGTGATGTGTGTAATAGTTTGTGGCAGTAGGTTGATATCTTAATCTGAGTCTGTGAGGAAGTCATTTTGAAGGGGGGAGCTGCGTGAATTCTCGTGTGTGTTTTTGTATTTGAGTGACAGGATCGTGGGAGCTCTATTGAGTGGTTTGGCTAGCTTTGGCACTTCAGGCTTTGGAGCCCCTTTTCACACACACCATAACCCCCCCCCTTACACTCACACAAGGCTCCACACGCACTTCGGGGTGCAGCGCTCGGACTCACACACACACGCATAGCCGCACACTTTCACACACGCAAAACACGTCTCTTGGAATTCCAGCAGGGCCAGAAGGCGCAGAGGAGGCTGATGGGAGACAATGGGCTGGGCATCTGTCATGCGTGGCTGCACTCCGTCCACTCACAATGGAAAGAAGGGACCGGCGAGTGGTGCTTTTCTTTCCTCTTTCTCCTTTCCGGGGAGACTTCTGCATCTCACAATGGTCCTTTTGTCCCTACGCTGCTTTTTTCCAGCATTTAACCCTTTAAAATCTTCTCCTTTTCTGCCAGTGTTTATTCCACCCTGACAAATAAAGCTAAACCAGGAAACATTGTTGTAGCTCCACGGTTTAGTGCAGGCAGAAATATACATCTATGTCTCAGTACTAATGTGTTTAAAAGAGGATGTCAGTATTAACTACTATGAAACTATGAAATAGCTCCTTGTGCTGTGTTGTCTTTTAGATGGTATATCAGATTATAACACTTTAATGACATTCAGAATGTTGATGCTGCTTTTTGAATTTTTAAACAATATTTAGAATGTTGATGCTGCTTTTTCGAATTTTTAAATGACATTTAGAATGTTGATGCTGCTTTTCGAATTTTAAATGACATTTAAATTGTTGATGCTGCTTTTCAAATTTTAAATGAAGTTTTATTAACTAAGTTCGGGAGGAGCACGGTCATGTAATCCAACCAATCAGCACGCAACGACGCATATATATAGCCGTCCTTCACCTCC
>JAZGTJ010000159.1:0-87084 GCA_036877575.1 Botia almorhae
GGCTAACCTGCTCACTCGCGCACATCCGCGTTTGAGTTCTCTGTCACGCTACACGGGGACCACTTCTCGATCGTTCATTTCTCGTCTTGCCTCCGTGACAGTTGGATAATTGACAGATTGGCTGTCTATACTCAAAAAAACCTCTGAAGAGATGAACTCTAAACATAGTTTGGTCACATAATGTACGGTATTGATTTCAAAGGATGGTAGGATGCATTTATCAAAAACACAATATGGTTCAAATGTAGATTACACATGATGAGGTGGCTGAGTTTTCGATTTGACGGTGTGAAAGACAAATTTCTCTTTTGATCTGTACTTTGATCCAAGATACTGATCCAAAGTACCAACAGTGTAAATAAATAAATTTCACAACTAACTTCTATATTTTGACATGTTCCCCCAGCCCTGTATTTTCAGCTTTTGTGGTTTAAGGAAAGTAATTAGTTTGTTGGTTATTATTGTTATACCTGTAAATCTCTCTGAGAATCAAGACAATATGAGAATATAACGGTGTATTGTGTCATTAATACCACATTTATATACGAGGGTCTAACATATATGTAGCAGTTATCCTATTGTGTTCCTTTACGGCAAAGATATGCCTGTTTTTTTATTTTAACGTGTGTATTTTTTAGCTCTCTGGGGGCAAAAAAGGTAAACGTACATTTGGAAATTCCCACATACATTTATCTGGCTGGAGCAGAAATCCATTACAATTTTTATCGAATTTTAACCTGAAACATACTTTTCTCTTGTTTGTAGAACTGTTGAATAAAAGCCTTCTTGTGTGATATTGCTTTAATATATGTTCACATTTAGAGACATGCATACATATACGCCCTCATTCCCGGAACTAAGGCGTTTTCAGAGGACAAAAGCGATGGAAAATACTTGACAATGAAAAATATAAAATGATTCGAGCCATTTCTTCCATACCATCAAAGGAGGCAATCTCCTTCAATCATCTGTGCTATTTCTCCTGATACTCTGGTACGCTTGTGATGGGTCACAGGAGAGAAGGTCTGGGATGCAGTCTGTAGCTAACTCTCCCGAGACTCTCGAAGCATCCTGTGATAGTACAGATGCGGTCCGCACCAATATTCCTGGCGTGCCTTCAGAGTTGAGTAAATTCATTCTACAGCCTTCAGATTTTGGTTCATTTTGTCCTACATTATTGAGCTGAGAGTTCATATCCTGATAAACAACAGCGATGGATGTTGCCAATTCAGGCCTCGGTTCTTCATATATAACGTCAGTTATTCACAGCTGAGAACAAGAATTCTCAGACATCCACAGAGAAACATGAAAGTGAATAAAGTTAATGTACGTATGAGCTCAGATCTTTGTTATTGTACATTCACTAAATTTATTTTTCATGCTCACTGGCAGGAGAATCATAAACTTCCCCAAATCCAAACTCTGAGTGTAAGATTTCTCATATATATTATATATGTGTGTGTGTGTGTGTGTGTATTTGTGTGATGTATGTATATTTATATATGATGGGATGTCTGATGAGACACAGGAAGCGTTGGAAACATGCCTAAACACACAGGCATGTTCTTACCAGTACTGTATACACCTGGATATGCATTTTAAGTTTCCATTTCCCTACAAAATCATACATATTCAGTGGCTTTCCTAAAAAACCCCAAACCTTGTCACGCTTAAGACCTGCTTGTTCTTAAATACCTCAGCAGGGCATTTATCCACATTCCCAATGTGTGCATGTTAAGAGCCCATAAATTTTACATTTTGTCTAAACCTGTTACCAAAGGATTCGTGCCGTGTGAGGCAAAACACATAGCAATATAATCATGTATTTTTATCCTCTAATTATTCTGCCTGTTCCAGGCTAGAAACACAACCCTCAAACTCACTTTTACAACAAGCCGAAGAAACACAACACTGTTTAATGTGGAAAAAATTAACTATTTTAGCTGGTCTGTTGCTGCATGTACTCATCGTTCATCTTTTTTACCCCAAAAAGAAAATCAAAATTATAAATATCGTTTAATAAGTCCGTAAGTGCGTATTTTAATGCCGGGGGTCTAAGAAAAGATACATCGCTTTGTACAGAGACGCTGGCTGCCACTGTGTGTTTCCCTGAGTATAAACAACAGTACATGTGATGTTAGTTTTCATCCAAAGCAAGCAGGCCAACAAAGGGAGATGAGAGGACAAAAAGTGTCTTTAAGATGTACCTACACCTCCTAGAGTTCCACTAATACTTTCCAACTTAAATCACCTAATAAAGGCAGATTTTTAAAAGGACGCCATCTTTTGTAAAGTCCAAAAATAATTAAACATAAGAAAGATTGTTACACAACCTGTTCCAAAGAGAAAAAAATGATGGTTTTAGTACCGGAGATGAAAATTTGAGGGGTCTCATTACGAAGAGAAGGCTCATTCATAGTCTTGCTTTGGAAACTAATCCACATCGGGCCCCTGGGGAAATATTATGCAAACATATTCTCCAGCCCCAATTTACTGTCAGTATCTTTTGTCATTCCATGGATTTTAAGGGATCTTTGAACTTAATGTTTTGAGCATTCCACTCTTTGCACCTTTGGCGATTCAGAAAGGTTAAAGAAGAACTAGCAGACGAGCGATGGCGTATGGCAAACGGCCACATGAGTTTTTTAAAAATTTTATTTTGTAAGTGAATTTGACTCTAGAGTAAAGCGTGCAGTATCAAAGAACGCGGTAAATCACATAAAAAAGTGTGGAATATTTCTTCTGCTAGAACACTCATCTGAAGTTAGGGACACAACGGCTAATTTAGCTCTTCCTGACAGGAAAAATGGAAGCGCTCTTCAAAGCCAGCCTGGGAGACTTTAGCGTCAACATTTCAGCATGTTGTTTCTGAGGGAGAAGAAATAATTGGCTACATCTTGAGAGGTACATGTGTCAGGTCTTATAAGCGATAAACTAGTGATGTACACGACGACATGAAAGACATAGAAGAAGCATCTCTTTTGAACTTTCAATGTGTTGATAATATATGCATCCAAATTTAATGTCTTTGCATTAACCTACAGCATATGAGATATTGCTGAAACAGCGTGCGGGATCTGTTTTTTCTAGGCCTACACCTGCGACTTTTTTTCCCCTGGTGGCTGTTCCTGTTTTCGTGTTGTGATTTGTGTGCTCTCCTCTGTTAACGTTTCTGTTATGCTAATTAACTGAGCTTTAACACTTCTGAGGAAACTTCAAAGCTCCAGGTACAGAAAGTTCTGAGCAAAGAGAGCGGCAGGTTGCAATATTTTAATTCCTACTGACCACTTCCTGAAGTTTAAAGGGATTTTTTTCGTTTATTTTTCTATTTTAATGCGGTGCAATGTGAGGACGAAGCATGTCTGAGAGGCAGTGAAATGGTAAAACATTTAGTAAACTGTAGACAAGGTAAAGCAGTGAATAGAAAGACAAATAGTTTGCCATGAGTTAAAGGGACAGCGCACCAAAAAAAATGTTAGACTTATTCACCCTCATGTCATGCTAAAGCTATATGACAAAATCTCTCTTTTTCCATACAGTGCAATGACAAGTAGCTTTGTGCTTTTTGGCACTAACATTCTGCTCCACATTTCCCTCAGTGTTTACAGAAGCAAGAACATCATACTTGTTTGAAACAACATGATGGTTAATAATGTTAATCATTAACAAGTTAACAATGACAGATTTTCCGGTTTTAGGTTAACTGTCTCTTTCAGTAAATCTTCTTGTAAATCTGTTTAGTTTTTTGTCTTCAATTTCTGAATTGTCTGTTCTGAATTATTTATTTTCTAAAACTGTCTGAGTAGTTAACAGGAGTGTTCTGTTGCAGTGATGTATGTACCACAGCCAAGGATGTGTACCCCAGAGGCGTACTTAAACAGGTTCAGAGAAATATCCGGAAAGATTTTGTTTTTGCCTTGTTAAACCTGTACATCTTCGTTACGTGCAATTCGTATCTTCCTCATTAAACTTTGTAGATGACAGCAAATTCACTCATGGGTGATATTTCATACTTGTCAAAGTTCTGTGGTACTTAGAAATCCACCATACAAATGACCTGGCTTGTATTTAAACATCCCATCTGGGTTTCATTATAAATAAATTCACCATGTCCTTCAGAGTTGCTCTATAATTGCACCCTGAACTGTCAAAAGGTATGAAAGGCAAACAAACACAGGTGTCAAAAATAAAGAGAAGCCATGTTTTTCTTACAGAGTTGATTGTTTTTTTTGGTTGAAAATATTTTTGTTGTAATAATAATAACCGGTTAACTCATATTAATGCTAAATCATATACTATGATTAATATAATAATAATAATAATATGAGTTATAAGTAACAACAGTGATGATGAAAAGGAAACAAAACTTGAATCTTACAGATGAGGTTGTGGGGATTAAAGTAAAAACCTGGAAACCAGTAGCCTGTCGTTCCAAGAGTTTTGACACTTCTGTCAAACATACTTTTAAACTTAAGTTCATGGTAAATTTTCCTAATATGGCTAACTCACTCTAAACTAATGTTAGAAACAGAACCCAGAATCCCCACATGAAGAATTTCCCACGAGCCCTCAAACTGAACTCAGAAATCACACTTCCTGTGCCGCACACTTCGACAGCAGTGTCAGAAACTGTGTGCCTCATAGATTATTAATTCAGATTTTAGCAGCGGATAATGAGGATCTCAGGCGTGTCTTAAAGGCACGGAGTCGTCTCATTTCCGCAGTATCCTGACATAGCCTCGTAACTACAAACAATACACCCAGCGAGTTCTCAAACACAGTACAAAGAACTGGAGAAATGGGCGCTGTGAATTCTGCAGTGACAGCTCAGGGTACTTTTAATAGGCTGGTAAAATGCTGAGTGTACAAAGACGCTGTGGAGGTTTTCACAGTGCCAAGCTAACCGATGGTGACTGGTCTCCGTTACGGGTTTTATCATTTCGTACGTGTCTTCGCCCTGTTTTAGCATTTTAGGAGATAATGAGAAACTGACTCACTCAACCTGCTGTGGCCGGATTTTAGTTTCCAGATTTTGTCGTTGACAATATGGCTCCCTAAGTACACACTGTTGTTTTCAGTTGAAGTTCGTAATTGTAGTGATTTAGGCATTTTGAGTGCAAATTGAAATTATATCTAAACTGCCACTCATTTGAAATGAGTAGTTATTTTGAGCGCTAATTGAAACGCTATTTAAACTGTCGCTCTCTCTCCTGGCCGTGATGTTTTGAAAGCGACACATGAAGTCGACACCAGAGAGCTTTTGTTTGTAAAGACAAACATCTCTATTCGCTAATAAAGTTGTTTTCAAACAATTTGATGTCCTCATGAGAGACTGTCAACTGTACATCACTTTCAGCCATTTGCAATACCTCCAGGACATCAGCATAGCTGTCACTTTGAAGCTATGAAGCTATTGTTGAGCACCAATTAAATCCTCTTCTCGTTTTTTGTCATTTTTCTCATCTTCAAAAAGAAAAGACAGAAGTATAGATAGGAAAAGAAAGATAGGAGAATTCCTGTGGCACATAGCAAACAAACAGGCTTTCTGTGTAGCAACACATTTTTCATAAACAATTTTGTCTGATTTGTTTGTAATTGGTTGAGATACTCTCTCGGGTTGAGCTTGTCCAGTAATTGGTAACTGGTAAGCCAAGATTACAATTTGTAATAGCAATACCCCCTCTAATGACTGTGAAAGACAACGAAAGGGTTGACATGTTCTGCCATTGGCTGTTAAAAGCCTGTTATTGAACCCCTCCGTGCGTTAACCGTCACGTTCCCCCAGCTTTCGCGTAGCTGACTGGACCTCCTCGTTAGGCTGCCTGACTACTGTCAAACCCAGGATTCTCTCCTGTGGAGTCAAGCAGACATCACACCATCATTCTGTAACACCCTCCGCCTCCTCCCTTCGGCATTTCCTCATTCTTATCCTTCCCATCTGCACCGGACTTGTTAAACAGAGCTGCACATTATTCCGTCTTCTCTCTCTGTTGAGGCTCACAGGCCTGTCAGCCTCGAGGTTTAGTTAATCACTCAGTGAGATCAGGCCCCACGCTCGGGCCCCGGACGCTAATAGAGCGACGAGCGAGACTCAAACACAACATGAGGGCCTCGTTAGCACAGCGGGTATTTAAGGAAACACTCTGTTTCAAACGAAGGGATAATTTGTCTTCACATGGAACCACAGGGCCCTTTCTGAGGGATGGCTGTGCGTCGCCAGCACCAGGGGCACTGGGAGGCTGCGGGCCGGCACGGTTGACATCATCAATTTGACACTTAATAAATATTTCTGTGGAACTCGCTGTATATTTTACCCCAAAACACATTACAAAGTCATTTTGTAACATTGAGGGATTTTTGCTGACTCAATTGTTTTTCTTTTTTGGTCGGCGTTCGAACAATAAAAGGCTCAATAGTGATAAAACATAACTTCTCCCTGAAGTGCAGTGTGCCTCAGATAACAGCATTGGCAGACAGCGCTCAATGCAATTCAAAGTAAGCCGTCGTAATAACCAACCCGTGCGTTTGCATTGCAAAATCAATACACCTGGATTAGAAATCTGAGCTGAAAGAGTGAAAAAATGGTTTATAGGTGTTACACATAAAACATTTTTCTCTCTACAAATCTGTCATGCTACATACAGTACGATGTGCCACAAACACATTTATTTATCTTTGAATAAAAAAGAAGAACATGGTTTTAAATTCACATCCCTCTGAAGTAAAACAGGCTGTGGTCCCTCAGGTGAAGCATTCGTGGTCTCGAGTGTTTGTTATTATGCCATATTATTAGAGAGAGAATCAGTGTTAAATGTCATATATCTGCCATAATGAATTATTCCCGAACTTCCAGTGCAGTCGCACAGACATTAATCCACCTGTTCTCATGACAGCACAGGTCCCTTCTCTCATTAGCGCTGGCAGGTATCAGAATGCAAATAATGAGGACCTGCCCGCCAGTCAAATATATATATATATATATATATATACTGTATATATAAGGGGAAAGAAGAGGTTTGGGAGTCCAGGCAAGAGTGAGAAGCAATCCTAAATAAGAAAATGCCCTGAAGAATACTTGTACAAGCACTAACTGCAGGAAACCACGGCGACAAGCCGAGCACCTTCATTTTAGGTGTAAACGACGGTGTCCCGGCACAATGCGCCAATCACCGTGTAACGCCACTCTTGCCGGTAATTGGAATTAGAGACAAAAGTCTGGAGAACAGTTCATGTCCATAACATTCCCCATTCAAGCCCGAGTTCTTACCCGAATTCCCTTCGATTTTGTTTGTTGTATGGAGAAATGATGCCATGCGATACAAACAATTATTTTTCTGCCCTGTTGAATTCGTCTGACACATTCTCCTGGGAGAGTAAAAGGCAATTTTCGGTGTACTTTCAGAGGTTTCTCGACATTGCATCGGGACGTCTCTGCTGGATGGTTGTGCGTAAAATCGCTGCAATTATCACAAAGGACAAAAACAGCTTAACGACTGTGAAACTGCTTTATAATATAATATATATGCATGCATTATGTATTTTGGAACACATGGTTTGAAAACTCTGTGTAATGATGCTTTCATGCGAGCTTTAAAGCAAATTACAAAGTGCATCGGACACTTTATTTCGCCCCTCATAATTTGAACACAAAATGTTTCTTGGCTCCAAAGGACATCCATAAAACTGTCCGAAAAACACAGTCTCCAGACTGCAACTGCAAAATAAAAGCCCATTTTTACAGTGCTACTTGCAGTATATATTCAGGATGTGAAATGCAATATTTAATTATTACAGTATGCGTGCGGTGTAAACTGTAAACTGCAAAAGTTAATTACTTTTCAGGGAACCAACTTGTTACAAATGAAGACCGACTTTAGGGTCTCTGCATAATTCCATGTGATGTAAAGTTAATGGGGATTGTTCTTGTTAATTGCCTTCCATGCAGGCTGGTCCAGTTTGAATGGTCGGATGAGAAAGTGAGAGCCACGCTAATTACTCCTGTAGTACTTCAAGATCCGTGTTCTTACAGGTATGCAAAAATGAACACTGATTAAAGACAATTCCGGCTGTATACCTCGAGGTTTCTTTGGAAAATTACAGAAATGAGCAACTAGGATACTGCAAAGCCAGTGAAACGGTCCTGATAAATTACCTTTTGCTGTGTTTCTGAACTTAAATCTGCTCCAGGGGAAAATAAGGCTTGTTGGGAAAGTTTTTAGGGGCTATAACGGTTAGTTTTAGCCCTGCGTAAGCTCTGTAACTGTAAGGTCCAATTATACAGATTTGTTTTCTTAAGCAGCAGTTTGTATGTGGGTCCGGACACCTAGTTCAAAACCATCAATACATGTAGATGCTTTATGAACTGTTTCGCGTTTTGTAATTATCCCAACTTACATTAAGTTGAAAAGCCAATATTAGACTGTTAATGCAGGTTTTATTGTGTTTAATGGGGCAAATGACCCCATATATTGCCCTAGCCGCAAACGCTAAGGGTGCATGTTGTCAATATTTGTCCAATGAACTAAACCAATTGAAATAATGGTGGAAATGTTTATTGTTTATTATTACCTTGTTTTTTGACATGTTCACACTAAAACTGACTGAATATGGCTCAAAAAAATACTCGTATAATATTTATGCAAAGATAAAGTGTGACAACTAACGTGTATCATGTCTATATCTAGCTCTGTAAATGTATTGGACAGACTTGGATTTATTATTTGGATTAATACGATTCTGTAGATCAATTAATTGCAGTTAAGTGGTTATTGATATGTTCAAGAGCCAGAGATCAATGTAAACGCTTTTGATTTTCTACATGCTGGGAGATTTTTCTCTACAGTCACATCTGAATGGCCCGTTTCCACTTCATTAAAGACACTGAAACATCTTCAACACTGCGGCTGGTCCACGTCTTTCTTGATCCAAATGGAACTGATGAGCTTTGATTGAAACTTGGATCATTCCAGCCAGACAGTTTATTTTTGGCTTGTAAAATCATTGCTTTTTATGAGGCCCTTTCCACAATTACATACTCTAGATTAATATAACTTTCAGGCAGAATTACTTCTTTATGTGCTCAGATGCTCAGAGTCCATTAATTTAGTTTTATTGCCACTAAATTAGTTTCACTTACGCCCTCAGGCAGCTAAATGTAATATATTATGCATAAATATAATTCATGCCCCTAAACATTCACACTACAGATTTTCAGCTCAGACAAATGTCAATTAACTGTCATGTGCACCCAACTCAAGTGCATTAAAATGGAGACACTTCGTCCAGTGCAATTTAAGGGAAAGTTATTCTTGTTAGACGCACTCCCACACTGCTAGGGCACCTTGTGCTAGATACATGAGTTACATGGGATACAATTTTCTAGTTTTTTTTTTTTGGTTATAGTGTCACCTTCACCTAAAAAAATCTTTCCTATACTAGTTCATTTCAATGCATTAATATAATCTTTTACTGCAGCCATCACATTTATACGAGAGCATATATTCCTCTTATATAGGCCGAGGCCCAGCAAAGAGATGGTGTCACTTTGGGAGTGTCTCGATTGTGCTTGTGTGATGAACTATGAAGATCACTGAATGAGGTTGCAAAAATTGCTCTTCTGGGGAACATTGATTTTCAATGGAAGGTATAAAAGCAAACAGTATGATAGACGTGGGTCATGGTGGATGCTTGTGGTATGCTATGAGAAAAGCGAAAGAACTTATTTTCCAAAATGGTTTGAGAAGACGTTATAATTAATTCTGTGACGCATGAACTATTAAATTTCAAAGAAAAACATTTTATTGTCTATTTTTAAATGTACTGTTCTTCCAATGTGTATTTTGAGAACGTTTACTGCAATAGAGGAGATCAAAGGTCAACTCACCCAGCTTGGTTTGAATGTAACTAGTTACACTTTGACTAGTTTGTAATCTGTAGTGGACTTCATGCAAGGGTTAATATCATGCTCAATGAAAACAGTTTAATCAGATATTATTTAACAGTATGAATTCATACTATGCCGCAAAGTGGACATTTTGATATTTTGTATATATTAGACCACAACACATGTGAGGAAAAACAAAGATTAAAGTATGAAAAACGCAATGTACACTAAAAAACAAAGCAAGTTGCTAGTACTTTGAGGCCACTTATGGTTTCAGAGTTTCTTAATTAGGCTGGTGAACACGGCACAATTCTGATTAAGCATTAATTCATAACACTGCTCTCTCTGATTCCACTGTGCAATTAACACCAGTTTGGCTCAGAAGTCATACAGTAAGACTGACCCTTTGTTTTGACCCTTTTTAAATGTGCTCACATAAGCATTTAATTACAGGACTGGGAGTCACTGGGAGTCACTGGTTTTATGATCATCATACTAAACTGTCGCATTGCCCTGATGAACTAAGGCTGGATTGTTGTGATTAAAGTGGCACCTACATTTTCGGTTCGATGTAGATGTATGACTCCAAAGTACCTAGAACCAGGTACTGACTGTGGCTGTATAACAGTTCCGAGTTCTGAAAATGTGGTTTAGTGTTACTGCTGATTAATTTTGTCAATAAAACTCCAAAAAGCCTCCAAAATTCTGTCCGTCTCAGAAGCATGACCACAGTACAATGTGTATTGTACAGCCTGACATCCAAATCTGTTGATGTTGCACTGTGTACTGTGGTTTTTACTCTAGCACCAGCATCATTTCTCTGTGTTCTGTTGTAAAACTCGCTGTTAGTAGCTTTATTATTGAGTTTTAAGAACTCTTTGTGGTGGAATAAAAATCCGTCTGGTGTTATGCCAGTCTTTGGCAGTAAAGTGCACAAAGCACACAACCGTGTCCTGTTTATTACATGACGCACTCCAGACTGAATTGAGTATGGAAGCTGGAAGTAGCATTTATGAGGTCCATAAGAGAGAAAAACTATTTTAAGTAAAGATAGAAGAGTCTAACAGATTTGAGAAGCTTTGATCTCTGTTAATCCCAGCTGACGTGAACCAGTTTAAATGCTGAAGATATTTGACTATGCTCGCAGTATACGTATCCTTGTAAAGTGATTAAGGCTGTTCTGCTGTTAAGCTCAAGCACCTGTAAACATGACACGTGCTATTATATTAATGAGATTATACTCAAAATGAGAGGATCCATAGATTCAAATTATGGGAATCTATGGGGAATTTCTGAGGAATTTCTGCATAAAACTCTGCGTTTAATGGCCATTTTAGATACATTTCTGACCATGTGATAGAGGCGGGATTCAAAACTGACAACAAATAGCATACAGATGGGAACAAAGAGGCTTGTCATATAATAAACAGTAAACATCATAAACGTAATTGGTAACTGATTATTATAAACGGACTACTAGGTTTAAAATTGCTTATGCACAAAACAACAAATCAGCAGTTGCTAAGCATCATAATTCAGTAATCATATCAGTGAACTGCATCTCTGGAAACCGCTTTCCATAACACTGATTAGCTCGGCCCTTCTGCAGCCCCTTTAAATGGGTGTTTTTGCAGCCCCCTTACCTGAGATATATCACAGCTGACCAATCAATAACTCATTTAGCTTTTTGTTATCTATTAAGGTGAAAAAGGTTGTCTAACTTTTCTCCGTGGCAGCAATTTCGCTGTGTTTGGTCCCCAATGATATGCTTCGCAAAGAGATTCCAGGAGAAAAGTTAAGGAAGTCATCCAGTGCTTGCGCGAAAAGAACAGTCAAAAATTTATTTTTTTCTTTGTTTTCCTTGTTGTTTCTGACACGATTCTCAAGAAGGTTCTTTCATGTACCCGTTACTCAAAGAAGAACATGAATGTAAATGTTCTTCTGATGGGATAAAGTGGAATTTATTAAAACATGGAAAATTCTTATTCCAGGTGAAATGGAATAAAAATGAATCTATTATTGTATCAAATTACATTTGCCTGTTAAATACAAGGTGAAAAATCTGTTCCATTGCATTATAAATATGTATGTGAATACACTGTATTTACTGTATGGGGAGAGTTTATATTCTCACTGTAAAAATTTAAAACAGTCGTGAGAGAATCTAAATAAATAAATCTAAATAAAACTACATCATAGATATTTAATTCACGCAAATAGAGGTATTTACAGACGGCACATAAAAATGACTTTATTTAGAGTATTAACAAATGTTCTATACATTTCATCGACATTACCTTTGTAACTTTGTCACAAATAATAGATTTTATAAAAATAAATGTACATGAACAGAATATATAACAGACTCCTTGCTTATGGTGCGATTTTCTTCTATAGTCCTCCAACAAAGACTTTAAAAATAGTTCTGAGCATCAACAAAACCATCTATTGTTGATTAGGATACTGGAATTTTTGAGAGTTACAGTGTTACAGTGTACAGACAGAGTAGAAAAAAAATAATTAAAACATGTCTAAATTTTGCCCAAGCACAGATGCCTGATTACACAAATAAGATTTGGCTCACCATGATTTACAGCCTCTGTTAAACTTTAAGAGATTGAGGAGGTGAAAATGTGAAAACTAATTAAAAAACTGTTTCCAGATAACGCCCGCGTGCTGTATGCGCTGATTAACAAAACTGGTGCTGAAGCTAATTTGGGCAAGTGGCAGGAAAATAAAATATGAGGTCATCACGTTGAGTTATTGTAAATCAGTGGTAGGAAACCAAAAGGCAAGATGTTGGCCCTTCTTCTAAAGCGGCCCTTTACATCAGTCCACCACAACTGTTGTGAACATCCTGGACCATCAACACTGTATCCCATAGACAGTCCAATGTTCTTTTCCCAAAGAATACCAGGCCATTTACCTTCAGTTAATGAAACCACTACCATACTTGCAGTGACTTATTAGCTACATAGTTTGGTAGTTTCGTATTCCATTGAGTTGGGCTGCTTGGCACTAAAGGCCTGAAGAGCAGCCTGGATCCGGACCACGTCGGTGGTTGAAAGCTTGAGCCTGTGACGTAGCAGACAGGAGAACAGGTCCAGAGGCTGCTGACCGGGCGGAGAGAGTCTGTTCACCCGGTCTCGGATTTCCAACAGCTGTAGCAGGGCCGAATCCTGCGAGCCTTGTGTGTACGGGTAATCCAGCTGCAAGATCAAGTCCTGGACGGCCTCTGGATCAAAGTGCATACTGTAACCAAACACCTGCATACTGTTGATCTTCATGTACCCCAGGTTCCGGGAGGAGTCCATGTATTCCAATGGCTCAAAATGGATGGTGCCGTTCCCCTGACCTGATGTTGTTTTGACACGGCTCCTTAAATAAATGTGGACTGTCTCGAAGAAGGTCTTCCACTTGTTACCCAGAGTCAGGGTCCAGTTATAACAGTCAAGTGGGATGTCTAACTTGGTCCTTTCCCAGTCAGGGTAATTATTCTGTTCAATGGGCATGATCCAGCTCTCGGAATGACTACCTCCAAATGGGTTGATGTAGACGGATAGCATGGGTTCCAGAGTGCTGTTTTTAGTAAGGCATATCTGCAGGGAGATCCCCAGGAGCATATGAACATGGCTAGACTTGAACTTGTTGCTCTTAAGAGTCAACAGCATCCTCTTCCTCCAGCTGGGATCAAACCAGTTGTTGAGTCTGACGTCATTGCTTATGAACATGGCGTGGATGTTAATTCGGCTGTCTTTCTTCTGCAGAAGGTAGCGCAGCTCCATGTCCTGGAGGTCCGTCTCGAAACCGATGTAGTTGTCGGTAGAATCCGGTATGGTATTCCTACAGGTTCCTTGGCTCAGCATGTAGCCAGGATTGCAACTGGCACAGCGAGAGCGATTCTCATAGGAGCAGGAGGCACAATGAAAACCGTCACCCACAGAACATGGAATGACACCCTGACAGGACGGGTGCTCGTAAGGACAAGAGCAGGTCCGCGTTTCCTCCATGTAGGAGCCTATCTGATTGTTCTCACTGCAGTACATGATGGAGAGGATGTATCGGAGCCAATAGCTGAGAGGCCTATGGTGAAGGAAGGAATGCGATAAGTCAAATTGTCTTGTAAGTTATAAATGACATGGTATTTCATTATAGAATCAAGTGTCTGGAAATAAATACAGTAGTTATTGTAGATGTCACAACAATTAATCAAGCTACTGTAAGCTCACAGGAACATGGTTTACTTTGTTCATTCATCTCCACCAGCTTGCAGCACAAAGCTATTATAAGTTAACTTTTAAAGTCGAGATATATAATTATTCTTATTCTACGTACAGGGTGCTTTTAAAAACCACAAGGTTTTCAACGTAATTCTGAATGATTTCAGCTAACTGGAAAATAGGGGGAAAAAATCAATACCTAAAAAAACAACACTGCCAGTTACTGAATTATTTCCGAATAATTACGTCCGTTTTACGAGCATGAATAGTCCATCTTGCAAAAATTTCCATAACATGCATATTCAGACACTATAATGATTCTCTCGGCAGTCACTGGCCAATGAACCAAACGGAGTGAATCAGCACGATCTGTCACATACAGTCTGATTGTAAACATCAGCTACAATACAGCACGTTTCACAATTTTAATTTCACCTTGTTTCAAGCGGAATAATAATAATACTTATATCCATATATGTAAATGATGTGTCCACACATGCCCGAATACCAAAAGTTTCTGAAGTATTTGGGTATGTTTAATTATAATTACTTACATGGATTCACGTCAGTAGGAAACAATCCTCACTGAAAGACAAGAATCATAACCGACCCAAACAGGATAACGTTCTGATAAAATATCAGTACGATCAAAAGGTTTTTTCATAAATTCTTTTCCCAACTGCCTTATAGATAAATAACTTATTATAACATGGCAATGCTTTGGCTAGGTGAGCTAAAGCTTTCGTTTAATAGCGCAAAGTTTCCAAAAAGATAGCCACGGATTTTCTGCCGTGAAATTTTCACTCGTTCAGAGAGAAACTGTTACCCTGGATTAAAATATAAGTGATGGCAACACAATGTATAAATATTCATGGCACCAGGCAGACTGAGAGACAGTCAGCATGCAGGTGGTTGGCAGGAGGAAATCTCAGCAGCCTGTCAGCATATTTCACAGTGAAACGGAAATTCACACTAGAGACGGTACATGCCTGCATCCATTCATTCCAAGAGAAAACAATTACTGGAGAATTTCCATATTTTCAGACTGTAAAAAAACATCTGATAAAGAACCGGTAATAGCTTGAACCCAGCTAACAAGTTTAGGTTGCAAGAATGTTTTTGTAACGTCAGACATCAAAAACATTAAAACACATTGTTTTGAACGATCAAAACGTTTTAGATGTTGAATTAACATTATCGCTTGATTATAAGAACTTTATCAAGCATTTTTTTAAATTCTGTAACATTTCTAAAATGTTCCCCTAACTGCTTAATAATAACATTTTTGATAAATTATATAAAGGTAGAAAAGCGTTTTATTAACGTTACGGCAGGACCTTTTGATAACCCTAAGAAAAATTTTGAGAATGTTAGTCAACGTTCTGAGAACATTCCCTGTTAGCTTGGAATAACCTTTTTTGTTTTTCTTATAAAAATTAAGCCCATTGTAATCCAAGAAATATGCTTCTCATGTAGTTCTGTATATTCATATCTCACAAGATCTCAAAGCCGACATCAGATTCATAATGTTACTGTGTACAATTATTATTTTGGAGCACAGACACTGTTTAAAGTTACAGTGAAAGACTGACTGTGTGCTACTGTATATACAAACACACACAAAGAAAAACAAAGCTTCTAATATACTGGAATGTCTTTTATGCATGAATTTATCAAGATGTAGTTTTTGCACCTGCTTGACATAAGGGATCAAATAAGAACGGCACGCAAAGACAGTGACTGATGAAACAGAGACTCAAAAGCAAGTCAAATAGAATGTTTTTTGTTTGCTTGCTTTATTTTTCTTGGTGCAACTTGAAATAGATTATCAAAGAAGAAGGATGCTTTTAAAGATGCGTTTCAAAAACATGCCTGTATTGATTCTGATGCCCAAGATCTTTGTCTTTTCTACAAAATTGCAAATCTGAGAAACTCACTGTTTCTTTCAAGGAACAAACTGTAACAGAGGATTATAAGACACATCTATACTGTATGCATCTGTATCACATCCACAGCACCTCACTATGATGACATCCAAATAATATAAATATTAATAAACTAAGAACTTTCAACTACGAAGCTGAAAATTGTCTTAGGCTTGACATTCACCACATCTAACAGTAGTTGTTTCCACTTGACTTCACTTCCTGTGTGTGTTGCATTATTTTTGTTGTCTTGACCTCCACCATTTTGAACGGTCCGTTTCTCTGACATAGTTCTTTCTTCAGTAACTCTTACCAAAGACACTGCATTATAATGCCAGTGCAGCGCCCACAAATGACCCGTTTTTGCTATCTACCATTAAAACACATCCTGCACTTTAGCCTATAGATGAGATGATAAAATCTATTCATCCACTAACTCCTGAAATGATGGGACAGTCTCTAGCATCTCAGAGGGGCTGGGACTTCAGCCAAGATACTGGACTTAACACAATTATGCTTGCCACAAACGCCCTCAGATATGAACTGAGCAGTGTGTTAAAGGCTCTTCCTAATTAATTAGTTCAGGGGACATGAATTTTAAATCCATCCATTTGGAAACAGATCAAGAACGAAGAGCTAGCGAAGCATCACAACCTATTTAAACATCAAATCAAATATGGACGTTATTTAGGGTTTGATTTACCATGAATCTACATTTTGATCTTTTGTGGAAAGAATCAACTATTGATTCTGTGAAAAACAAAAATCTTTGCAACACTCAATCCGTCAGGTAAGCCATGACAAGTAGTTATGATTACAAAAGAAGTAACCAGAAAGCTATCCAGGATCGAACCCATCACTTTGCTGTTGCGTGCACCACGCTCCACCGGTTGAGCTAAAAATAAAGATGCATTTATATTCGTAACTCACTAGACAAATGGTGCATTTCTTACCTCACCCTGGGCTGGGATATTTTGGGTTGAGTTCGACACCTTTTGCTGAGTTTGAAGAGTTTGCTAACGATCCGCTGCGCTTTGCCGAGCAGCTGTTGAGTGCCAGTTTCCAACAGTTGAAAGCGCTGCTGAACTCCAGGGTCCATCTTCCAGACATACTGCACAGCAGATGTGTTCAGAGCGTAGAATGTTGGTAATCTTCTCACAAAATTTTGGAACTCCTCTAGAAAGTAGACAAGTGTTAGGAATAAATGACCTGAGTGTTAGGAAAAGAAATCAGTCGAGTTTGATGAAAATGAGTCAACAGTGAAACGGAGGGATAGAGAGCAGGTAGATTGTTATTTTCATTTCTTTCTGATGAAAATTGAAAATCGTCCTGTGTGATTGAACACTGATTGATGAGGACAGCCGGGTATCTTCCTAAATTTCCTGACGCTAAGCCATTTCTAACAAGGATGGACTGGTTTTGACAAGGTTGTACACTCCGACGAGTTGTAGCAGGATTATCCCGGCCGCACAAATGTGGAGGGAAGTTCATTTCCATCCATGGCTCGGAAAATCGATAGCTGTGTTATATCACTTATAACACCCAGATCAATGCTCCCTAACATCCAATAAGAAATGATCTTAGTGCCTATAATTAACAACACAGATCCTCATCATGGCCTGACGATTCCAGTCTGCACAGATTTTTACGTTATTATTACGTTATCATTACGATTTTCATTTTTAGATATCCATTGATCTCCGCAAGCCACCATTGTTTATTACCAATTTGAGAACCCAACAAAAACGCCCCAATTAAATAGAGAAACTGACTATTATATCATCTCACTCCAGCAGATGATTATTGTTTATTTGTTTGGCTTACAGTCATTAGGCAGAGGTTTTTATTCCCCGCTGTTTCGGCAGGAGGTAGAGCTCCAACATGGCTGCGATGCGCTCAAAAACCTGCTCAGTGCTGGCACCGTGCCTAGCACAGGGACAAGTACGGCTGCCAAGTCCAAAATGCTGCTTTCTCCACAATGACAATGACACTAAATCCCACGAAGCACTTCCCATCATTTCCTTGTCAGGCATCAAAAGTAACAAAGTGACAATCGTAGTTTAATCTCAACCCGCTACGTGTCTGGAATATTTACAGATCCGAGCAGCATGACAGAATTAACTCGACGCTGAAGAATTAGTCTGATTTTTACTGGCTCCTGATCCACGATAAACAATGTAAAATTGATCCAAACAAAGAACTAAGTTTTGGACGTTATTAAAAAGTGAAATGACCAGCAGAGTGGAACTGATTGGAGGAAAATTCATTTATCTCTGGGGAATGAAAATGCAGAATCTTACCAGACTCTTTAAACTCCTGGTTGGCTTGCATCCAGGATTCTCTGATGAGTTTCAGACTGTCCTGCATGGCCTTCAGGTCTTCACCAGGACAGTTGCACTGGGGATAATCAGCGCTACATTTGCACCAGCAGTCATTTTCTCTGCACACAAACTCCCCCTCTGAGTGACAGCCAATATAGCTGAGAGCTGCCTCTACAAATCGGCTCTTTAGGTACTCTGGCAGAATAGCCTGAAGTCCTTAAAAATACAAAGATGATTTCAAACAAGCCGATATAATATTCCAAAAATAAAACCGGTAAACAGCAGTTCAAAATAATGTAATTACTTTACATAAAGGTGAATTTCTGCTAAACGAATGTTTAATGTTTGTTTTCCTTTTGAATTACTGAAAAACAGACTATGTAGAAAGTTCATATTAGCATGCGTATTGTGATCGTGCTGCTGCCTCGTTCGTTCTAAAAGCAAAAGAACAGAATAAAAAGAATTACAGGATCATTAGAGAGTCTGGTGTGGTTGAATTATGAATTCGCTACCTTGTAGATGAATCTTGTTTTCGGGACTCTGAACCAAAACGGAACTGACAGAATCGAGGTTGTCATAGTTACTGCATCCAAGAGGGCCTGTCCTTGTTTCGGTCACCTTAAGGGAAGACAAGAGAAGGCACATGACAATACTGTATGCAAAACAGAGGCAGAAATGACTCTCAGGCTATTAAATATGCAGAACAAGCTGAAGACTGTACTGTGAAATCAAAGGAACAAAAGATTAATCCAGTGCTTCTACATGCCCGCAAACAGACAGACTGTTTACAGTCCACAGGACTGCAATTTGAATATATAATATTATTAATACTATATATACTGTTACAGTAATGTAACAGTAATGTAAAAACAGAGGCAGCTGTATAGATTGAATGAGAAATGAGTTCATTTTGAAATAGTTGTTGTTGAGACAGTTATCGTTTTAAATTCTACAGGAGACATGATCGAGATTACTATGGAATGTTTCTCAGGAGAAAATCCAAAAAGCAGGACAACTATTTTTATTGAACTTATTTTAATTTCTCATCTGTGATCTCTTATCTAACTTTCTCTGTGAATTGTATTTTTTTCCGTTTGGCTTGTTTGTCCAGACCAATGTTATATTTGCTACTGCACAGGCATTGCTGTTATCGAGTATGCTGTCATTTATAACAAATTCACTAGTGAATATTCAATTGCTGTAATGTGGTGAAAGGCAATATATCACAGTGAAAGTAATGTACGTTAACTGATCAAAGTCAATTAAACTGCAGCCGCAATGAAAGTTGAACCGTGAGTGGAGGTAAATGGCTGACTGAATATATTTCACAACATCAACACAGATATTTCAAAACACACACACACCTGCCTGCAACAAAGCTACAAGACTATATATACTATGTATATACAGTAAGTACATGTGGTATATACAGTGTATATAGAATATACAGTAAGTTTTTGGAATTTATTGGAAATAAAGGAAATATATGTCTTTGTCATAATATGTTTTAATAAGATTAAACATATTCTCCCAGAATACAACTAAATTTACAAATTAAAATTTTACAACATTTCAAAAACTGTAAAATATAGGTAAGTATCTCAGCTCGTGAAACCGTATCGACGCCAGATCTTTGTTCCTATCTAAGACTCGTGTTCAGATGGTGCACAGTCGGCGCTCAATCATTCCTGACAAAAGCTCGGTTTGAAGTCACTGTATATCAAGGCTCTTCCGACACATGTGAAGATACACACACTGCCTGTGGGCAAATACATCTCCCCACCTGTCACTTACAAATCCTTCTCTGTTCTACATTGTCTTCTTTAATATTTCCCCAACCGAATGAGTAAAAGTATCCGTGTCGCATTTGTAGATTAACGGAGACCCAAGATTTTATTCCAGGCAAAACGAGACGAACTTTTCCTCCTCCGTGCGAGGAGAAGTTGTTTTTAATCAGCATCTACTGAGGGGGTCACTAGATAGTCTGTGATGTGGATAAAATTAGAGGGACTAAATTGCTGCAGTGAACCTTCCAAACAGACTGCTGTTGTTGTTGTGGAAGTGAACCACAGAAAATGACTGAGGACCTGGAAAAACCAGGGAAGCATTTCTAATGCCTTACAGCAAATGGCCATTATCAAGAGGTGCTTTATTTAATTTCCTTTCAATGTGTTGGAATAACTTTCAGGAAAAAGAGGATTAGGGGGAAAAACCACAATTCAGGACATTTCTCTTATTGATGCATCTACACGATTAATTAAAATCCATGGAGCCTCTGCAGGGATCAGCAGATTAATTTCTAGCAAAGATAGATGTCCGACGTAAAAGGAAAATTGACTAAATGCTAGTGCAAAGATTGGTTTTTACACGCATAGCAATTAGCCATAGCAAAGGGCCTACCCAGCTTATAATTGTAGGTCTTTGGAACGTTTCCCTAATGTTTCCATTAAGTAACAAAAACATTAAAACGCTATTTTGAAAGTTCTAGGAATGCTGAAAACCTAAAATTTTTAAATGTTGAATTAACATTATGGCTTGGATATAAAAACATTGTTCAAACATTTTTAATTCTGTAATGTTTTTAAAACATTACACTAACTGCTTAAGAATACCACTTTTGATATATAACGTTAAGAACATTCAAATTTTACCTCACAAACGTTTGATAACAGAAAACTTCTACAGAACGCCAGTTGATGTTCTAAGATCATGTCCTGTTAGCTGGGCAGTGGAACAGAGGATGTGCAGAACTTCCCATCAAAAACGGGAAACTGTTGCCATAGCTGATGTATCTGAATTGGAAAATGGGAATTTACCTGACTGTGCACTATGTGGCATTCATTACAGATGCTAAAGGGACTGAAAGCCATGCAAACTCAAAACAGTGTTTTTTAATTATCTGCAGGGTTTCATTTTTGCTGACTGCTTCAGAACATCTAGCAGCAGCATTAATGAGATCAGCAACAAGGGTATACGGGTCACTTCCAGCGTGGCTGAGTTTATGGGATGTTTTAGGGGAAATGGGCCATTTGCGGCGTGTAACTTTGAGTTTCAATCACCTGAAGTTCATAAGTCTGCCTCTTGTCTTTATTAAAGATCTGATACTCAAACTCCCTGTTGTGTCATTCCGTACACGGTTATTGTATCTTTATTTTACGTCATATTTCCATATTAAAATCTACTAGAAACACTGCACTAAAAAAAATCATAAAAATGTGTACTGTAAGGGATAAACTTACAGTCAGCCGATCGCTGTCATAAAATAAACCCCAGCAGGGTGATCGGAACACCGTTGCTAAGCGATACTGGCTGAATGACTGTATATTGTTGCTTATTAGATACTTTTCAAACAAATGTGTAAATGGACATAAAAAACTGATATAGGTAGACATTTTTCATGTAACTAGAGATGAGATAACCTATGAGAGCACAGAGTCATATGAACAAGCACAATTTTCCAACCAGCTCAGCTGGTAGAGGATGAAGTCTGCAATGTAAGGTTGTGGGTTCAACTTCCAATTAAATATAGAAAATATAGAAAATACCTTCAAGAAATAGTTCACCCAATACTGAAAATTCTTGCATATTTTACACAACCTCATGCCATCACATGTCCTTATATGGAACCCAATGTGTTGAAGCTCCAAAATATACATTTAAATGCATCTATTAAATTTATTCGGAGTCACTTTGCATAAAAGCCTCTGCCTAACGTACAAATGTAACTGTCAAATGTAGAAAAATCCACTGTCTGACCACGGAATTGACCAATCACAAACAAGTATTCTAGAGTGTCGTCCAATAATAACACATAATCCTTGCTATTTAATATGCTAAATAAACCAACATCGGCCATCTGTTGCTATCACAACACAGTGAATGAGGAAAAACAGAGTTTTATAATACACACCTGTGACTAATCCAACAAAAGCCCTGGAAAATGTCACCCGCATAGCCACGCATTTAAATAATAATGGATTTTAAGATTCCTGTCCAAGCTTGTTTAATACATTAGACCTGTCATTAAAGTTTCATAAGAACTGGCACTTAGTATAACATTATTTTTACCAAGTTCCCAACAGAATGAACCTGTATTTCATCAATGGGTATTATTCAATATGCATATTTCTATTTGCATAAGGCACGATTTCACACCACACTGACAATTTCCGAGAATTCCAAGCAGCTGGTTTTACAAAAAGTCCCTTTCCGGTTGCTTAGCGCAACCCTGCGTGCCGGCGTGTGTGCGCGCTATGGGGGAGGCTTATCGTTCAAGGAAAGTGTGCATTAGAATGGAATTATTCCCCTCTCTACAGAAAATTGGACTTTATTGAAAGCAGCAGGGAATCCTAGTAGTGGTTGATTCTCTCGGCTTCAGTTCATGAAGCCTCAGAATGAAACACAATGGCATGTTCTTCAGAAAAAAGCTTCAACTGCAAGCATTAGCTGGAAGTTCTTTTGATTTTCCAGCTTTTCATCCTCCCAGCCGGATTCGGAAGTTCTCGCTCTGGTTTGTGTCTGTTAAGAGGCGGAGACCGGGGGAGGTGCTGGCAGCTCTTTCATGCCTCCCAGCCTGTGCTTGTGATGCTTGACTGATGACCCAGACGAACATCAACGCGCTACGCGTGGCACAATGCCCAACTCTTTCTCCGTATCCTAATCTTTTATAGTTTTCCATAGTTCATCTCTTTCAGTCGGCAGGAGAATACACGGCATGCGAAATGTTGTTTTCTGTAACGGGGAAGAAGGTGGAATGGGATTTCTCAGTATACAAAATTGGAATCAAATTAATTACACGATCTGCTTATTAATTGCAATACATCTGACATGTAAATATCATATGACAGATGATGATTCATATACGTTACATTTACTGCGACAGATGGATTGACGTTACAAAAATGGCTCTGATAGTAAAAAAATTCCTTATTAGGCAATTCACGAATTTGGTTGAGTGGCGTGATTGTGTTCATTTTTAAATAAATAAGCACACTACATTAAAGTGACAGCCCTTTTTTTACTGTGTACATTTATTATGTACTTCAAAATCAAAGTTTTAATGCGTTCTTGGACTCACTGTGTGGTGTTCACGCAAACCTTTAGAGAGTTATAAATTCTGGGCACTTACCATATTGGCTTTTGAATATATCACCTTGAGAAATCTTGTGTGATTGTCGAAGGCAGCGTATTGTTACATCATGCGGCCAGACATTAAAATGCCCCGACTACTCCAACTGTCCAGACAATTCGAACCATGCCACAATTGTTATAAACGTCGACTTACACTCCTCATGTAAATCAAAATTAAGTGCTGTGAATGATGTAAACTGGCACTCTGTTGTTTCCTGTCCACCATCTCGCCTCACTGTGGAGGTTCAAGATCCATTTATTATTGGTGGTGCAAAAAATCCTCCCCATAAGTGTACTATTCATTAGAGCCTGACACCTCACTTATATTCAAAATGGCTGACAAACGGGCTGAGCTCTGATAGAAATTGTTGAAAGGGAAAAGATCATTCGTCACACTGGGGCGTAATTCTACCAGCAATTTTGTATTATTTGATACATTCTCTTACCCCTCCCCCAAGCAGACAGCGCTTCTATGTGATCAGAGCACTCCCTCTCTCTCCCAGTGTTGCGTGTTTAAAACTGAGTGAATCGCAGATTCGGTATAGGGGGCCTTTGTATTCACGTCTGCCTTGGTCCACATGAGGTAAAGATCCATGGGCTGAATCAAAGAGTGCTGAAGCCTGGAATACTTCACATCAATCACCAGAAATGCCAGGAGAAAACAGCCATCTAAAAGGACTTCCATACACTCATCTCCATCAAGATGGCTCACAAGCTCTTACACGAGACATCTGCTGTCAGGAAACAATGTGTCTTGCTCGCCGTACCTACAAATCAACTACAATGGAGTGAACAGGATTTGTACGCAGCTGTTTCACGGACAACCCACTGAATCGTCCTCAGGCAGTTTGTTTTCAGACAGAAAAGAAACTATAAAGACACTTTGGACCAACTATAAACAGCGCACCTGCATTTATTAACATTTATTAACCAGCCAGTTATTAAACGCACTAAAATGACGTTATGCGTCATTTTACGTTGTGCTGCATTTGAAAATGAAATCGCTATGATTCTTTTCAGCATAAACAAACCTCCATTTATGTGATAGTTTGTGATAGACTGTGACTTATTTACAATCAGCGCCTGGCACAATCAACACTGGGCTGGAGCTGCCAAATAAACAGTGCTACCTGCAGCAGAACTTCCCCTCGTTGTGTCTTGTGCGGAGGTCATTTAACTCATTTAATGCAGAGTATTCAGGTTACTATTTTAACACAGTCACTGACCTGACACACATTGCTTGCTGCGGGTAACTTGCTGTGGATTATAATATATAGATGTATGATGTACCATGCATCGTGGACAGCACGTGCATGTGGACACTACAATAGCTCGTGTCTGTTACGGTTGACCTGCAGAGAGTTGCAGGGAGCAAATGTCTTTGCAATTTTTTAATTAAAATAGTACAAATGGGTAAATCGGTCCTTGCAGCACTCATCAGAGTGGACATCTATTGTTCCACTGCTTGCATTTCTGTCTCCTGCGCTTCTCGTGAAACAACAGCCCAGGTTGCTGCTTTGTGGACCCGTTAATTGCCGCAACCATGCAACATAAAAGTCCATCTGCGCATACACGGTGCCCGCCTACCCTGTCGATGACATCAAATTTATGCAACACACGCTAAAAACAAAGCATACTTTATTCACACAACCAAACAAAGTTGGAAACAATGGAAACAGCCAAGCTTTCTTTCCAGAAATAGACACTCATGCGGGGTCAGATCCCCAGGTTCTTGCACATCTAGCCCAGAGGGTTACCTTGATGGCAGTGGAGGCGATCTGGAGGTGGTGTAGTTTTCTCAGAGTGCGCTCTCTGTCTATGAAGTAGGAGGCAGCCAGCTGGTGAAGGGCCTCCAGAGTGACAGCCGTGCCATTTGAGTCAGTCAGGTCCGCCGCGCGGCTCAGCCTCCTCTTGTCCACAAATATTGTCAAAGCCTCCTCACCTGCAATGGGGATGATGCAACACAACAAGGCTGAGGAATGCTTTAAAAAAGAGGAGCTCTGTTTGTTTGTGTTAGGAAGAGGATTATCTGTACAGTCGATCATTTTTTCTAATAGAGAGAAGACGGGGTGTGAATAAACGTAGGAAATTCATTATGATCATGTTTTAATTTTTTATAAATTCCTTATTAAGTATTACAGAAAGTTGTGTAAACTTGATACAACATAACAAATCCACAGTTCTACATTCATACATGAATATGTTAAATACAGTGTTAATTTTTTTAGCAATGCATCACTATGTGTTAATATTAATAATAAAATGATAACATTAATTAAAGTAAAATGATTAAATTATTAAAAAGGACCCCAACACTATGGGCCTTTTATTTATCAATCTTTTTTATAAAACATTTTTACTTTTCGCAACAAATAAATAAAGTTTTTAACTGGAAGCTAGTCCTACATATTTAATCTAGGTTTAGCACACTTATCTCAGATCATGAATGGTCAAAAGAGAACTGCAAAATTAAGATGTAGTCAAAGAATCAGACCTCTTTCTCCATCCTAGCATCTATTACGGAAATGACATTCTGCAGCTCTGCTCAAGTACCTCCAAGAGTAGCAGTGAGCAAAAAGTGTGTGCCATATTTTCGGATGATGTTCTCGGTGATGGCACTGAGGGTGGGTCTGCGGCCCAGCTGCCTGATGGTCTGCATGAACTCTGGATCGAGGGGTAAAGCCACGCCATTGTCCTCTCTCTCCAGAGCCAGGCTGTTCACCTTCCAGCGCCCAAACTCTCTACAAGGTCACACACAAATACACACACAGACAGCCTATTTGGAAATGTCCTTCATTTCAGCCACAACGAGCACAAAACGGCGAGAATCATTTTTCCATCAGCTGAAAAATGAAGAGTTTGTTCATCGTCTGGTCCTGTACAAGTTGCTGTTAAAGGAATAGTTCACACAAACAGAAAACTTCTGTCGACATTTACTCACATGTGGGGTAAAAAATACATACACATACAAACAACATATACAAATAAGAATATCCTGCTCACTCAGTGAAGGTAAATGAAAGCTGGGCCGTCAATCAGTATCACCCATGAAACTAGGGTGTCAGAAAAGTATCGTTTATGAAGTTAAAACCGATTGGAGGCGAAAATGATCAGTTGATCTAAAATTTCAGTTTGTGCCTCATGTTAGTGTATGACATCAGTGTTTGAGAACATGTTTTTGATAACTTTTACAAAACGTTAGCCAACTTTTTGAGAGCATTTCCTGTTAGCTGTGATGGCATCCCCACGGCAAAAAATAAAAAATTAAAAACGTTTAAAGAGACGTCTGAGAAACCTTCACGCTGCTTGAGTGCAAGTGTATGACACATGTTCAGTTACGACCCGCTGAGGAGAAAATGCGATAAATGCATGACCCCCCTGCCTGCAATTCACATCATTACATGCATCCACTTTATTTTTCCACAATGTTTCAACTGAAGCCCCGGCCTGCTGTAAAACTGCTGTCGTCTGCATAATGGTGCAATCTGGGGTTATTTTGACTGACTTCTGCATTGAAGCACAGCTGACTGGAAGTAATCAGGGACAGCGGCCAGCTTCTTTCGTGAATACAATGTCCGATGAGCACAGCTGGAGTTTTGTTTGAGAAAATCAAGCGGCCACTTGATTATACTTTTTGTGTCTCCCATTTACAGCAAAAGCTCCTGAGTACAATACAATGAAATGTCCCTTATATATGCATGTATGTATAGATAGATAGATAGATAGATGCTATGGTAACACATCACACAGCTGTGCATTCATACATAATAAAAGTATACATAACCGTTACTGTTACTCTTTAAATTCATGCTTGTTTATTTAACCACTCAACTAACATGCATAATAAGTGCTCATTTCCATATCACGTTCTGTATCAGTCTGACGCAGCTGTGAAATATAAAAATTACGACTCTATGTTAATTTTCAAAGGCTACAAATATTCATGGGTGTAGCATGTGAATTCTCTTTATTGTTATTTATATCTCAAGCTGCATGTTTTCTCAGCACACACACACTCTCTCTCTCTTTCTCTCCTGTGTAAACCTGCACCCAAGTAATCATAAAAACCAAATGGTCATAACTCTCTGTATTTGACTCTCTTCTTCTCCAGAGCTCGCACCTCTGTGATGCTTTTTCATTGATAGACTTTATATTCATTCATATTTCATGACACGACACACGATAGTATGTATTTTAATATCACCTTAGTTATTGGCCACAGCATGAAAATAACATGGCATTTAAAATCAGTGCATCCCTGGTACACATTAGACAAAATACAAGTAAACTTAATCCATTTTAATCCAGTAAAATGAATCCAACATTAAGGTGCTTTCAGTGTTTGGTCTTTAGCATGGACAGTAGCTACAGCAAGAACTGTAGTGTGCAAAACATGAACTGTTTTATCTCTGAAATTAATGTTCTTTAGTCTACATATATAATCTTTCACTCGAAATACTGAGACGGTATATTATATACAATATCTACCGCAAATTATGACTTGCTAAGTGTTTGTTTGCCTAAATAATAACAGTGACAAAATATGAAAATGAATGGCAGCAGGAGGTAGGAACAACAACAACTGTGAGACAGAGAAAGACAAATGAAGGGGAAGGAGAGAGAGAGAGAGAGAGAGAGTATGATGGACGTTGTGTCAGAACCCACAGTACTGATGGACAGCTATAGATGGAGCTGGAGGCTAATCCAGCACTGAGCCCACACTGAAGCCTCACAGCAGGAGAAGACATACTGAAGAACTACCTGCCAGGTTATCCCAATGAGACATACGGGCACACGGAGTCAACAGTGAGAACATGCTTCAGTGAAGCAGTCTTAAGCCCAAACAGGCCAAGAGTCATTCTACACGCAAATAACACCATCTAAATAACACTTTATTCTACTATAGCAGACAGTCATTTCTGAGGAAAATATTGTTCACTTTTTACATTTATTCAAAATTATCCTATGATTTCTGCAACACGAATTCTCCGTATTTTAATGAAATAGAAAGCATTTTTTTTAAGAATTAACAATCCATAAGAGAAGTTTATGCATAGATAATGGACAGAGCTACATACATATTTATGTTTTTATGAATAGTTTACTGTTCATAAAACGGTTTACTGTTGTGTCCAATATATATATTTAATGCTTCCATCCTTCAACGACAGCCTCTTTGCAAAGCCTGCATTAAGCTGTGACAGGTTCACAAAACAAACCACATTTAAATGCGCCCACAAACTGTTAAGTACAATCTAAAACTATTTGAACTTAAGCTGTTTGTTTGTTGAGATATTCCACGCACAGCCAGCAGCACAAGGCTTAAATAAATATCCTAAATTCTTCTGCCATTTTCTGTCTATCTTGGTTTATTCTTGTTAACTTGTTAACGTCTTCTTGTTAGGACTAGCCGGGATTGGGTGTGTCAGATCTACATCCTTGTTTCAATAAATGACCTTTCTACACTTGCTAAAAAGTTTTAAAAGTCACACTGTGTTTATACAGTATATCATTATCTAAAAAGATCAAGTAAACGTTTATTTTTCATGCTATGACCCCTAAAAATGATTTCATGGCATATTTGTCTACACAGACCTACCACCGTCCAACATATTCATATCTAAATGTCATTTTAAATAAATTAGACTAAGAAACTGTTTTTCAGTATTTGTTTACGTGTCCTTTTTTAGGGTAATACTGTCAACAACCTGCTATAAAATATGATTTTCAATTCAGAACAAACTTGAGGGAAAGCGAGATCTGAGACTACACCTCATTAGTTGTGTTTATCAAACACATCTTTATGCTAACACCAACCTGATCCTCATTAGCGCTCACTGTGTGAGTCATTTAGGACTTTGAGAAACTTTCCAGTCCTGAAATAAAAGCTAACTGATAAACAGAGGGCATTTCCTATTTATTCAAAGAGTTTTTTTTCATATTGAGTCATCAGAGCCCATATCATCATCACTGCTGTCAGCTGTGAGATATGATTTAACACAACAAACTCTGTATGCTTCTATCATTCAGTCCCCATAAGGGAAGTCAAGCAGTTCTGAGCCCAGGCCCTGATAAACTGATCCAGGAAAACAATCTACCATAGCGATGACCGAGCAGCCAGTAGGTGTGTTGTCCTCGATTGTGTTTCCGATGCAAGCGCAAGCATACACTGGGGATGTGCATGTGTGCATGAGACGATTAGCTGGGACCTGACACCACTAGCAGGATATCTCACTCTCTTGTTTGCTCTTTTCCTCTCTCGCCCAGTTTTTCTTACTCTCTTATATTGGGTGAATTATGGTAATCTGGGACGTTGTGTTATGTGGTAATGTTGGACACCCGGTTTCTTTTGTGTACATTTCTTGCTCTGTCGCGAGCAAACAAAGTGATGGTTGTTGGTATAAAGTTTTGGGCTGTCAATCACAGAAAACTACAAGTTCAAAAGTTGAAAGCACAAAAAGACATTCTATATTACAGTAATTTACCGTATGTGTATGATATGGCTTTGTTGTCTTATGCTATGCTTATGTCGTGTCTGAATTACTGTAATTACGAGATGTCACCTAAAAGATTCTATTATTCATATTATTATTATTATAAATTATTATCATATTATTTTATATTTCATATATTATTCTAAGAGATTCGACTATTCATATCCTCATAGTCGAAAGTTATGGTTTCATGGAAATGCTTATAATGGCATAACAGATCTGTGTGTAACTTTACTGTTGATGATAGTAAAAAATGTAATCCCCTACATTAATGCATTAATGGTCTAATATAATAATAATAATAATAATATATATGGTCTTACAAAATGAAGAAAGAACTCATAATTATGTACACAATGCCAAGCCAGTTTGTCCAGTTGACTGATAATAAAACATCTTTAACTGTTTTTCTGCAGCAAAACCTTTTTTCAATCGAAGGTGAAAATATAGAACTGTATTTCATTTTAAATTCACCTTGACACGTATAGCATCTTAAACAGAGAGACAAAAGAACCAAACAGTAAAGGAGAGATCTGCAATTCAACCCTTTCAGTCCTTGAATCAGGAAAGAAAACCTGTGAAATATTCCATACAGGAAGTCATGTGTTTAATGTAAAAATTCCACATCAGTGAATGTCACAGTTATTGCCCAGGTTTGATTTCCAGCTCAACGCCGAGATGCTTGTTTGATAAGAACAGTTCAAAGAATTTCCACCGAACCCAGCTGTCAGCAACACACTGCACGCCGCACACACTTGACCGCGCTGAGTTTAATATTCCGCTAAAATGCCGCAAATTAGTGTCACTGATTGGACAATTAATGGACTGAAGCTTTTATGGAAAATCCTCAGGCATTATCGCCATTATGCCAAACATTTCCTGTCTATTGGAACACTGACGAGTTTTGAGGCTAATAGCTGACCTTTAATGCCTCAGGCATTTATAGATTTTGAAAAAATATATATTAGTTTAATTACTCTTTTTACAGTATAACAATGCAGCTCTTTACGCCACTATGGTGCTTCTACATTTAGCCAAAAGAGGCTTTTTATATACATTAAAACGATGACTTGCTAATTAAGCAAAAGATAACAGCTCTGACACCATCATCAGTATCATCTCATAAAGGCGGCTGTTAAAAGTTATAGAGCTCAATTCACTGCAACTCTCCTGCTCTGTCTGGACACCATTCAAGATATCTGCATTTTAATAACAGGGACACAAATGGCAAATACCCAGCTAACAACTTTAGGTTGCAAGAATGTTTCCCTAATGTTTCTATTAAGTAACATTTTAAGTATGTTACAAAGTAACATTACTTAAATATTAAGTAATGTTACTTTGAAAGTTTTTTCAAAAACATACCGTTTTTTAAACAACGTATTAACATTATTGCTCAGTCATTAGAACGTTATTCAAACGTTTTAAATCTGTAAACATTTAGTTCCACAAACTACTTAAGAATGAGGTTTTTGATATATATACAAATAAAACATAAAAACTTTCAACTGACTTTACTGCAAGAACTTTTTTCATAACTGTGACAGCAATTTTATAGAACATTAGCCAACATTCCAAGAACGTTCCCTGTTAGCTGGGTAACTTCCAACTATGCTTTAGAATAATACAGCAAATCAAATTGTGTTTGTGCAGCTAATCATAATAAAATGTTTACACTTTAATAACACATTTAATTCCAGTCAAGGAAGTGATGTACACATGTGCTGCCTAATGCTGAATATCAGACCCGGTCGACTCGCATGTTTACACGTCACCTCACACTCCAGAGCACAGGAAAACTTCACGACATTGTGTTGCGTGGGAGAATTATCCTCATTGTAGCTCGCACAGCTCGGGCTAAGTCGACAATTGCTGTCACCTTGTGCTCGAGTAGCTGTGCTATTAGCGACTCCAGGAAGAGCATCACGCCTGTAAGCGAGCAGGTATCTGCTCTGGCAGCCCTTTTAGCTGTCCGCCTCACCCACCCTTCCTTCCGTGCAGAACCCCCATCACACACTTGTCAGGCAGCATATGTCTGGTGTTTTATGAGATACCTTTCAAGCATTTGACAGCGAGGATAGGCACTACTAAGTCTTTACTGTACCCTTGGGCTCCATTCAGCCCCCGGCAGAAGGTAACAGGGGGTGAGGCAAATTTACCTCCAACGTATGTTGCGCGCACACCAGCCTCTTACTACAAGCATCTAAAAAAGTGTAAAAATCTGTATTTGTTAAAGCTGTAAATGCGCACAAACCGCTGGCAGTGCGGTCAGGAACATGGCAAGGAGCTCGGCAGGAGTTTATTTTCGCAGGATTTATTACCCTGACAAATTTCTGCAGGTGGGACAACAGCTTCTGTTTTCTTGATCTTATTTACAACAATCGTATATGACGGACACATCGAAATGTGTACGCCCTATGAAAAGTCGATTATTGATTTCGAATCAATAATCGAATCGAATCTATTGTGCAAGTTTGAGTATGAAACGAATGAAACAAACCATTACTGCTTTCTAAAAGGTCTTTAAACAGATGGAGATAATAGAACGTCTCACACCTACAGACGCATATTAAAAACCGCTCAGATATCACACGTCGTTATTTTCATACAGGGTCAGTTGTGTTAAGGGGCTGGGATGCAAAATTAATTTCCTCTTAGCTTGGGTCTGTAGCAGATGCAAACCTGTCCCTCTCTGTACTGCAAGTGTGAGAACAAGGCACTTAAAAGTCATTGAGGCACTGGGGACGTTGGGAGAAGCTCCCTGCCTAGCATGCAAAGTGAAACCGAGTACCAGCGCACACACATATCAACATACACGTAAGCTGCCAAATTCCACCAGCAGGGGGAGATCCGACATTGAGAATTAGCACAACTGGACTTGTTTTTGACTCTTATATCTGTTAAAATAATAAATCCAGTGGAGCATTGGAAGATACACATGCATGTTGAGGAGACAGCGCCTGACAAACCCCAATGTTGCTATCTCCATCTGTGCCTGGCAGCGTGGTCCGGCAGCCCAGCCAAACGAGCATGTCAGTCAGCCTCAGTTCAGCCAACACTTTTCTCTTGTTTTCACTCCTTTCCTTTTGGGCTGTTTATCACTTTATCTAATCCTCAGCTCATACTCAGCACAGCTTCCCTCAACACCTCACCTTACATAAACCGCAACTACAGTTTGAGGCGTGAGCTACGCTCCACACTTTGTAATATCTTACTTCAGGTGGGTTACAAAAGCTATAGTAACCTAGTAACTCCAGTATAATCCATATCAGTAGCATAATAGCGTATTAACATTAAAATGACCATTCTGTACTGTCAGCTCTTGTTCTGTATTTGTCTATATTTTGTCTTTATCATTTGATTTTTTGTACCAAATTGTTTATTGCATACTACATTGTATGGTATACTATACCGTAATATATTTAAACAGCATGCTGTATTGTATATTTGCACAATAGTAAATACACAGTGTCTAGCATATGTTGTATACATTTTGTATGTCGTATAGAACAAATTCCACCAGCACAGTCGTACACAGTCAGCACAAACAGAACTAATTAAGTGACTCACCTGTAAATCTTGTACTTGGTTGTGAAGCCTTGTTGATAACGCTCCACAAATTCTGCAAATTCCTGTGACTGTTGAAAAGGCCCTTTATCTGAGAGGAGCCACCCAAATGGACCAGTGGCATCATGGGAGGCTGCCACGGGGGCCAGAACCCAGCAGTGAAGGCTTAGTACTGCACACACCCATAGACTCATCAGATGCGCCAGTCTAAAATCAGTACGCTGGCGGTTCATGCTTCACCCTGCGACTCGACATTCTCTCCAAACTTTCCTCGCCTTCTGAAACAGCAAAGACAATCAGAAAACACAAGCGAATAACTGCTTTCTAACGGATGAGTGTCATATTCTCTCCAACACAGCTGCAAAAACTGTGTTATTAAAAGAAATCACAGCAATTCAATTATCTCCACTATAGCTTTGTCAGGGAACCTAACGTATGTGCTGTATACGCGCTAACGCTTATTCTTAACCGGATATATTCAATTAAAAATATTTATTATGGCTAAACAACGTAATGACATGAATTTACATATTAATCGTCAGACAGAAATAATGTAAGAACGGGTTTGTGTATTAAGACTTATTAATATTAATTTATGAATAATGACAATATATTAAGACAATTACAATAATTTGTATTTTTCCAGGCAAACTAGGTCACAAAAACATTAGTATTGTGAATACAGTTACGTTACATGCGATTCTCCAACTCAAGTAAAAAGAGCATCACGCGGAGATTATTTGTATTTAAATTTTAATTAATTTAATTAATTTCTTTACCTTGTCCAGCTATTCGATGTTTTAACCACCGATCCCAACACCCTGTATTGTTTTACAATTAAAGGGAAATCATTACAAACGCGAAGCATAAGTGGATATCGATGAGGGTGACCTTTAAGATTTTGACTCGGTTCAACTTGTTTCACACAGCATCGCAAAAGCGAGAACAGCCCATCAGCGCTCTGCTTCCAGCATCGGGTATATTTCCAAACGACTTGTGCCGTATAATCCCGGTGTGCAGAAGAAACTACAGCGTGGAGATCTCCACTCTTTTCTCTCCAGGTAGGTCGGTCTCTTATGAATTGGAAGTTACGGTGAAGCAATCCCATAACCATTAAACGAATGCCGGCAGTCTGCTTTCCCCTCGGTCGGCATAGGAACTTCACCCGTGGTCCGAGACGCACTAAATAAATGTAGACTCCAGAGGTCCTCTCGGCAACTGCGCGTATGTCGGATGCTCAGAAGCGATGCTTCGCGTACACCATAAAAACATGCAATTTATTTCTGTGGCAAGCCTCATGTACTCCTCATTGGCTGTGCAGGAACAAGAGGGGCGGGGTTTCCGAACAGAGAGACTGTACTTTTGTCATTCAGGGTCAGAGATTGAACATTATGTGCTTGTTATGAAAATAAAGGCAAACTTATTTAACGCGTGACATGAATCGACTAGTGACTTTGTGGTACACAAATCATATTAGAGCTGCAATATTCATTCCGCATCATATTTATTCAAGTCGTTATTGGTTCTCAACCCCAAACCTTTGCTTGTTTGAGAGTTTAAAAAAGTACACAAAACAAAGTGTTTACCCAGACAGATGGATAACTTTAAGTACTCGTCCATAAAGATATATACATTAGATGTTTAAAAATGCCAATGCACAAAACTGATTGAAGCATAAAGATTTATTACACACACACACACACACACACACACACAAACAAATATGCACATATGTATGGCTGACGATCTATTGGCTTTCAATTGGCTCTGTGATTGAGTGTGGAAAAAAGGAGCAAAAAAACAAGAAATCAAATCAAGTCTATCAGTGAGCGAGTGAGAGAAATCTCACTCAGATGTTTTTAGATGTTGTGGTTAGTAAATCCGAAGAACCAGCAAGAGACATCTAAAGAACCAACAGCAGATCACTGGATCGTGCAGAAAACAGCTGCTTGACAAAGCTGAGGCAGCATGCTTTGAAGAGAGTCTACTGCTGTGGGCGGAGTCGAGATATAGATTGTGGTACTCTGTGACATCACGGGCAGGAACATTTATCAACATATAGACAGAAAGTCTTTATAACAGGTACAAACTCACTTAAAATCACAGACCTGATGGCGTCAATGATGTGTTGTCCTGGTGCAGAGTTACCCAAGGTGGTAAAATAAAGATATTAATTTAATTACGCATGTTTTCTGCACTCATTTCACCTCTAATCGAACGCATCATGCTTATGCATTCTTTCCACACATTTCCTTTCCCCCATTCCACTTTGCATTGCAACGTACCTCCTGTAAATAGGTTAGGCTATGAAAACATGAGAAGTCGGATAATGTAAACGCAAGCTCTCCTGCGCACAGTTCTGCACTAGCTCGCATAATTAGCTCGTAGCCGGCCATTACATATTAACTAAGCGCGTCTTCGTTGTTTGTGAAACCAGGTAAAACTGATGTTTACTTCATCAATTTAGCATGTTGGCACCAAGAGCTTTCAAGGGCTATTAAATTGTCATAAGCAATGGGTGAGGCTTTAGTCTTAGCCACTGAGTGTGTAGCTAAAGTGTCAGACTCTACACTGCCTGTATGAATCACCCGAATAGTGATGAGGCCAAGCCAGTGTCATGCTCTCCTTCTCTAATGACTCTGACATATGAGCTTTGTTCCACAGTAACAAGCACCACTGCTACAGCTGGAAACGTCTAATGATGATGTCTGAAAAAACATTGACCCTCCCTTCTCAATGCCACGTGGTCGGTGTGCAAAGCCATCAAACAATCCACAGTTTGTAAGCGGGTTTGTTTAACTGTAAATATCAGATCAAGATATGTATTTGTATTTACATTTATGCATTTTGAGAACGTTTTTATCCAAAGCGACTTACAGTACATTCAAGGTATACGTTTGATCAGCATGTGCGTTCCCTGGGAATCGAACCCACAACCTTTGCGCTGCTAACGCAATGCTCTACCAGTTGAGCTACAGGAACAATAAGGAGCTGCAGGAATATTAAAGCCAATATATAAAGCATTCTAACTTTTTTATTATATGCAAAATCTCTCAATATAGCTCAATATACAAACACTTTGGCTTTGTTACAGACAATAAAAACCAAAGATTTGAGATATTATTTTAATATTTTCATTTTGTTGTTTTTTTGTGTTAAACCTCCTTATGAGTTTCATGAGTACACTGCTAAACTGTTTTTAGCTAAAATCCCCCTAAAAACTTGCTTCAAGCTGCAACCATCCAAACTTATTGGTTGTATTCAAGCCAAATGCAATATTTATTATTAGAATTAGTACAATCAACTATATTAGGTAACACTAACAAAAGTCATTTTTATATAAAAGTCTATTAATAGCTGTTACAGCTACATTTACATTTACCATTTACTGTGTTTTCTTCAGAAAATACATGCGATTCCTTATCGGTGCATAGCCATCAGGGCATTAAAGAACTAAACAATTATTATTATTAAACAATTATTATTATGAAACAATCTTTAATCGCAGCTGCTATATGGCAGCACTTCCAGTGTCTGATCAATATCATGACATTAAATTGTTTGTCTGTAATGCACAAAAGACTATTTTCTCGAATCAAAGAAGAGTTTTAGATGATCTAGAGCTTGTTCATTTCATTTTGTCTCCATCTTTCATCCTGATACAATATCTGACAAATGTCGAACAAGATACCTCAATGGAAGGCACTATTATTAAAAGAAAAGAGAAAAGACACTCTAATTTACCAAGTCAACATCTAATGGAGGAATAAATATATGAAATGAAAATAAAAGGGGAGTATTGTCATTCCAGACCTTAAGTCATTTGCTAATGGCTTTTTTTAATAAACCCAATGAGGAGATGCATTATTTGTGCGATGTCTGTACTTTCAGAACAGATCCATCTTGATATTAGATTCTGTCATGGTTCAGAGGCAACAGTATTTCCCCACTTACTCACGGCGTGACTTTTTGCTTGAATAAGTTGGGCTAAAAAGGGCTTAGTGGCATTTTTCTAGGAAGCGAACATATCGCACAGGCCATTGATAGAAAACGCCATATCAGAGCAGAATGGATTGTAGTAGTTGTCTGATGAATGGCGCAGTCCAGAGGGTGAGCCTGGCCGACAACGACCTGGAAATACCAAATAGCTCAAGAGTTTCTTTTTTATTTCATGTATTCTTTTATATAACAGCTCGATTATTATGTATTATGTAGCATTAGATAGAAACTGAGCTAAGTAAGGCAGCTCACTGTACATGCAGTACACTATAACAAGGTTGTGTGAGTTATGACAAGGACCTAGAAACAGTGAGTTAATGTTTCTATCGTCCTTGTTTGAGACCCTGAATCCGAAAGTTTGTGACTTCAAGCAGCATTCCAAAAATGACATAGTTGCTACATAGTTCTCATCCGTCTTATGACTGCAACTCAGCAGTGCTGGTCTTTGTTTATTTATTATTAAGTTCTGCATACGCAAACAGATATATAAAAACGATACTGACATCTACAGAAATGATATGATAGATGTCAAATGTATTGTTTTTTTCTGCTTTGAAAGCTGATTAAATGTTTCTAATGATCAAAATTAAAATGGTATAATCTTCTCAAACAATCGTTAAAGTCTGACAAAAGACCGGCTCGGCTATTAAAATAAAGTTTAATAATGATCTGCTGGAACTTTGTCTTTCTTTCTCATTTGTCTTAAAATAATCTCTGACAAAGAAAGGGCTGGCAGCATTCATTTTCAACGCTTTGGCTCATCGTACTGTACCAAGCAGCCAAATAACAAAACACACACACACACACACACACACAAAAGAACAAAAAATAATATTGAATATCGAACAGACTAACACTACACATGCTGTGTGATCTGTAAACACACAATATTGTATGAGTGATTTGATGGTTTATCCAATGTTTCCGTAACACTCATGAATTTTGCTTAGTTAGGTCATTCAACAAGGGGTCAACAAGGGACAGTTTACTGAAAGACTGAACTTTTAAAGGAAATATGCAAATATGCAAAAACTAATCCCCCCCTCCACCATCTGCCATTGGTCAGTCAAACAGTCCTGCCCCAAACTCACACCATTGGTTGGACCAATTTTGCTGTGTCAAACACTGTGTTGTCTCTGCTTATTGTGTGTGTTTATTTAACTGAGATAGGAGCAGTAAACGTTTTATAGGGTTTCATAGTTCTTTTTTAGCACTTCAAAATGTTTACCATGCTCTCAGGGCAGTATGTACTCTTGGGGTCTAGACTTCAGTTAACTCACACTTAATCGAAGGGCTGATCTCAAATACTTCTCGAGATCTCAGAGTAATTGACTGGCAGTTAGGATAACAGTGGGGATTCGATGCGTCAGCGGGGAACAGCCGAGAGACAAGAAAGTGTTGAAATGACTTCTCGAAACAGGGCCAAGGTCTTTCTTTTAGCCAATGTTTCTATTTACGTATTGACATCTTGCTTCAGTTTCTGTAAAAAAAATGTTATTTTGATATTTTTTTAACTGTTTAAAAAGATTGGCTTGGTAAGCAATACCAATTCATAGTGAGGAACGCAATCATCACAATAGTTTCACTTGAAACGACAGAACTCAAGTCTGCTGTTTTAAATTAAGCTTTTCCAATGTGCCCATCACCTTTGGCAAACGCAGACGTCTTATAGGACATCCTTAATTCAGTGAAAGATGGTGCAGTAAATTAACCAAATCCCACTGCTGAGGTGTGAGGTAATGATTTACCTGATTACACTTTAATTCAGTTTCAGAATATATTGACACCCTTCAATGACTTTTCGCATCTCTTTTTACCTCTCTCTCTCTCTCTCTCTCTCTTTCTCTTTGCCTTGTTTCTCACACACAAAAATACATACAACTCCCATTCCTTCTTTCGAGACACTCGATTCCTTCCATGCACGACTTGTGACTGATATAACTCTGTTTCTTTAATGGGTCGTGACCCTTTGCCAGTCCTTTGCTACACTGCCTTCTTGTAAACACACATACACGCGTGTGCATGAGCGCGGATGATCGAAACTTTCCCCAGTTAGGAACAAATGCGCCTACAGCGAAGTCACTGGTAGCTAGTGCATTAATACAGAAGTGAAACGGAGACTGGAGAGTGTCATTGTTAGGCTAGCATGCAGTATGTTTTCCTCACCTAAACTATTGTGGGGGGAAATTAGCATAACGCTGGCCTGGCTAGGATTTTTCTAAAAAGGGGAAAAAGAGTTGCAGTGAGAAGGGAAAGAGGAACAGACCGAGACTTGAGCTGGAACAGGTGCAAAAGCAGAGCACAAAGAGGGCAAACAGAGGAGTCAGTGTTTGGCTCTGTCAGAGGAGTGAAATATTTAGGGGATTTGGAAACAGTGAGCGTTCCTAGCCCCCCCAGCCATGGCTGTAGACTGCTGTGAAGTAAGGTCTCTGTGATTGTGTGTCCCTAACATACCTAAACACGTGATCTCTACGTCCTTTAGTTTTTTATGTGTTTGTTTACATGTTTGCATCTTCTCTAACTCCTGCTAGTTTTTACATTTTTCTGTTGAACAATATAAAAGAAACACAAAATATGCACATGGACACATTCATCTGCTAAAATATAGGACTTTATTTGCTATGATAATTGATATGTCTAAAAAACTCTCTCCTGCATTTACATGCAAATGTTATGTATGGATCCATCAGCTTGTTCTGATGCTTTGCCCTTTTGTTAGAATTAACACAACTGTGTGCGCACTACCGAGTGCCATTGGGGTTGTTGTAGTTATTTACTTAGACATGTGGTGTGAAAATGATGAGTACATTATGCACTGCCTTTTAAATCTGCTGCCCAAACTGACCCCCCTTTTCCCTTCCCCTCTGTCTCTCTCTGTCTCTCTCTCTTACACATACACACACTTACACACACACACTCACACACACACACACACACACAAATCTCGTTTGGCTGTAGGTTCCTGAGAAAAGTCACTAAACGGGTTGCAGCTCTTGGCCGCAGTTATCTGTGCAGAGCAGGTTGCATTTTTGATGCGAGTTTCTATGATGGAGTGCTTCTGAAGGGGATGTTCATCTGTTCTCTTTATTATTCGTTATGTCAGACAGCCGTTTAGACATCATTTGCCTTGCTTGGCATTTTTTTATCTAGTTTTTAAGCTTTCCAGTTGCTGGAAGTCTATTGTCACTAAATGCCAAAGGGAAATAACATGGAAATTAGCTACTTGAGAAAGTAAAACCATTAGTTTGGTTACCAGTAAGTTCCTCTGATTCCGAACATCAGCTGGACATATTATGTATCTCCATTTTAGATCTCCATTTTAATGTGAGTGGAGCATTTTGTTGTATGAAATGACAACAAGAAATGGCGAGGAATAGAAGTTTAATACGCAATGGCTTGTAAGCTTTGACTCATCAAGTCAGTGTAACTTTTTAGTCACATGCTATGGAAAGCTATGATACCCAATTCCAATAACATGTTTTAGCTATTGAAAACCACAAAACACATCACCGCCTATTATTTATTATTACATTAGCATGTACAAATTTTTCAGAACAAATTAAATTAGTCAAATATATTTAGATACATATGCAACAGACACATGTACTGTACACAGATATTCAGTAATTTGGTAATGGGAACAATTCTAAACATAGATTTGAGTCCAGTCCAGTCTCTTTGTTCGGACCCTTCAGAGACAGGAGAAGCAATATTGAATATACCTGTTATTGTGTTGCAGCCTGCTGGTGTCATATTGGGAGAGATTTCCAATGATGTCTTTTTTCCACAGTGGAAAGGTAATAAACTGTTGATATTGTAGTGTTATGACCTTCGTCCTCTCTAAAAACCTTTAACATTTTATTATCTCTATCCATTTATCATCCGAAATAAACTGTCATACTTGTGGCAAACTTTTCACAAAATCAGCGGTTTTCTGCAGAATCCCTCAAGGGCGATATGGGAAAAAATAATTCAAATGTTTTCAGGAACTTGCAGGAATGGCAGCACACAAACAAAATATTTTTGAAGCAACTAGACTAACAATTAACATGTTGTTCTGAGCTCTGAATGCTTTGAAATGTTAAACTTGTGAGACCACAGAGACAGCCCAGCCGGATGTAATGCAATCCTTCATGGATGTGATACTTCTGTACAGACCGATTATGTTTAAAAATGTTCACATAATTATTTACGATGTTTAATGCTATAGCCACGGCCAGTATTGTTTTAACTAAACTAAAAGCTTTCTACAAGCAAAATATTTCCTAATATAATATTTATATTTCCTAGTGTAAGCGCAAGGCAAATGCTGTCACGTGTCTTTATTGGAAAAGGAAACGTCATAGATCTGTATGAGTGAAAACGCGCCAATGTAAATTCATGACAACAGCCGCCAGGTGAAGTTAGGAAACAGTCGTTTTAAAAACAACATGTTAAACAAACATGATTATACGTTAATATTTCTTCAAACGCGCTTATTTTTGTAATACAAACACTGTTGGACATTAGACTAACGAAGCGAGGTTTATATGATAGCCTACATTCATGCTCGTCATTTCAAAATACAGGTATGGCATCCGTTTTGGTTTTGCATGTTTTAATGTGCCCTCCAAAAGCCAATGTATGTATTGCTATTACTGGACTGGTTTTATAGTAAAAAAATCAAATATTAAAGCTGATATATAGTGTGTGAAAATTGATTTTGTTTTTCAAATTAATTCGCTTTTATTTTGTTTATGTAGCGCTATTTACACAGTTGCGTTACATATATTGAAAAATAAAGCGCGTTAAACAAAAATAATCAAACATGAAAAACGAAAAACAGAATACATGTGTTATTGCGAATTTATATTGTACTTTATAATATGTATATAAATAAAACTAATTAGGGATATTTAGAACGTAGTTGGATTATGAATATAAAGTTGACTGAACTGATGATAACTACAACACATTTGCACACGTGCATCAGAAATACCTGCATATGTTTGATGAATATGCAGTAAAAAGATGATGATTCATAAATATAATGTGTAAATGTACATTGTTTTTCCTCACCTGTCTCCAATATCATATGTATGTAACATGTATATCTTATCAGTGCAGCAAAAGTCACTCTTAAAATGATCTTTGATTCATCTCCTCTGAAACAATGAGGTGATACTGATTACAGTAAACTGTGTATACTGTTTATGCAGGAACCTCTCCAAAGGTCGTGGACCTGTGGCCACCCAGCATCACCTGGATGATTCATGAGCATAGTTCAGGGTGACTGACACTGCCTTGGAGCTTGCCAGTGGCCAATCTCTGATTCCCCAGCACTCGCCTTCCTCATTTCAATCGCTCCACGTGCCTCCATGGAAACAAGGAGCGTATTTGGAGTGTGTATGCTGATATGTAATTACCCTGAAGGTAAGTTGTCCATTTTTCCTTCAACCTTAGTCCAATCAGCCTTGATGAGCCAGTTTAGCTATAAGCATCTCACAGACAAACCACAACAAATTGATGTTTAATACATGGATGATAAAACAAGATTTCCTGTTAAAATAATCACCAGATTAATTTCTGAAAGTGCCAGTATTGTTTCAGGATCATATTATAATGTCTGTTACTGTTACGTATGCTTTTGATGTTGATTTATTTTTCATCGATGCACCACTGTAAGCTCATAATTAATGGCTCACTTATATAGCTGTTTATTTTTCCACTGTAAGTGCAAATGATTTTAACAGAATGTTGCGCCGCATGTATTCCTGCAGTATCTGCTGATTCACTCACACCTAAGGCACTAAATGCAGTGCAGTTGTGCTCGGATGTGATTTTTTGCATAGTAATAGTAATAGACCTGCTGACTGATAACTGTGGCTTTTTAAGAAAGTAAAGGAGGTCTAGCTAGTCCATAACGAATAAGTAATGCTAAAGTAATGTTTAAAAAGGCTTACGTTTAACTTTAAATTAACATATTCTCTCATCGGTATAATATTTGTTTATTTATTTCTGTCTTAAGAAAATGACACATTGTTTAAGTCAATTATAAGTTTAGCCGAAGGATGAGGTGCAGTTTTAGAAAAGAATTTGCTCAGCAAATTGGTCCTTCGTCGATAAGAATGAAGCGTATTCTGATGACGGTATGCAAAAAAGTCGCTTTTATTGCCCACTCCTGCATCCTACAAGTTTTGCTGTAACACAAGCTATACAGATAAATTGGACTTTACAAATAGCCCCGGTGCTTCTGAAGTCCTTTAAACATGAATACTTACTGAAGCATTTGCACCAGTGTGTTCGGTCTCTTGCCGCGTAACCTCACAAAATATATCCGCTTGATCAAGATATTTTATATGTGACAGCAGACATCATTCATTTTCCCCAGAAGAGAGGTAATTATATCTGTGTGTCCACGGTGAGCCGCAGATCGGTGACATTTTGCACCATTATCGAAGCAGGACAGTGTAAACAGATCCTGGGAGAAAGTGATAATATTAAGCCAATTTTGAGATGATTTACCTGTAAGGGAAGTAAGCAATTTGGTAATGGGTCATATCGACTTGCTTATTGTGCAGGAAGATGTAACTACGCTAAACTCCATTAAAAAAGCTGTTTCTGCGTTTTCTTTTTTGAAGTCCTTTTCGTCACACACTCATATCCTTATTACCCCCACCTAGAGTAAATCTGTGGCCGTTATTATTGGAAATAATTCAGCAAGGGGACAATTTAGTGGAAGCTGTGCTCTAGGGGTTATTTAAAGACCAGCGTTGTATCTCAGCCCCTCTTCTCCAGCACAGTGGCTGGGAATTTTTTTCATCTTGTGTCCCTGTGGTACAGTATAACTGAACCGGATGGCAGCTATAGATACAGAGATCTGATTTTGCTTTGAAAGATTCCATGTTAGCTTTAAAAGATGCTAGCATGGAAAACCATAGCCGTTCCAAATGTGTGCGCTTCTAATTTACAGATGACACGCTCGTATTGATGTGTGAAACATTCTGATTGGCCATCTCACAGTTAGCCTCAAATGCGAAAACCAATTTGCATCAAACATCATTTGCATTGTGCGAGTGTAATTATAAATCATGGAGTTGTCAGACAACCATCTTTCCATCAAGTATAATCAAACGGCCAAACAACACCCACGGCAGACCTTCATCTGCGCGCAGGTTTGAACACATTTTCTGAAGTTCATCATCGAAGACAAAATTATCCAAAACTAATGCTGCATTTGCTCTCATTGTTTTGACACTCTCATGCTCATCTCCTGACTTATTGTAATGTGTCAAGCTTGAGGAAAAGATTACATGAATATGAATGGGAAGGCAATCAGGCTGTCAGCCGTTGTCCATCGGGAGATAGTGTGAAAGAAAAGTGCAAATGAACTGTGATGGCTCCAGAATATGTAAATACTGCTTCGTTAAATAACTTTGTTGTGTTTGTCTGGCTACAACTGCAAACTGCTAGAGTTGCGTAATCGCATATCATTTTAAGATATATATCATAATGGAGTCATATGGGATTCATTATCTGGGTGCATAAATTGACTGTCAATACAGTATATTATGCATGTTCTGGTAAATGTACGTGGGAGTGAAATTCATGTTCTACATTGATGTCTCGGTATGTTCTTGTCTTCTTATCAGTTAATTGTGTGGACACGGTCTAAACTTGAAACAAGACTTATACTTTTATCCTTCTGAATATCTCCTATATATCGGACTTTTGTCTGCTGGTTTATCTTTGTGTCTATAACCGAGTTATTTGGATACTCAAACTCTCGCTTGTCTGCGAACCCTCAAAACCTTCTGAAACTAAAAAGTAAGAGACATGTACAAAAAGAGGCTGAATGCCTTTTTCACTGACAAACGTTGGGAGAGAATGTCTGTTTCCAGCGCACAAAAAATCCAATTATAATTTACAACAGAGCTTTGACAGTCCTATGCATGGAGGAGAGAACAATACCATACATTAGACAAGGCCCAGGGCAGCCAAGCCATTATACAGACATATGAAGCACACTATGAGTGCACCATTGTGTTAAGCATAGGCAGGGTCATGGCACACAATAATCATATTTAACGCCATCCTTGCATTATCCACCATGAAGGTTGGTGAAGATGTGTCGGTTCGGTACAATACGGCAGTGTGGCGTCTTAGCGCAGTGACCCAGTTATGGATGGGGACGCTGGCAAATATATCTGCAAGGATTTGGCCAAGGGCAAATGAAACAAGTGGTAAAATGTAAAATGGTTTAATGATGTTTAAAGTTCAGAGCACAGACCAAGCGTTCCACTTTCTGTTCATTCACATTGAGAAGCAGAACGAGAATTCACTTCACTTACCCAACAAATAAGTAATAATCTAATGTGGCCTGAGATTTAGGAAAAGGTAAATAGACACCCTTTGGACAATAGGTAGGGTATTGCTGTACACTGTTTTTTTTAGGCTATCATATATGTCTGTACATAAAAAAGTCAACATGGCATGTACAGTACATGAATTTTACAGTAATTTGGCATTATAATGCAGGTAAAATAATGTGCCAAGTAACAGCAGTGGAAAACGCAAACAAAGCCAATGGTTCCTCTTTATTTCGGTTAATTAGCAAACGTAAGGATAAAGCACGCATAGAGCGCCATATGGGCAGCGTCTACACCAGCGTGTGGTGATGAAGACATCCAGTCTGAAATAATCAACATACGGGAGTGAAAAATAGCAAATGTGACTGCAGAGCCACATTTGATGCAATCAGTTCGCATTTGTGTACAACACGAAAATTAGTTTATAATTCATAATTAATTGCGCATTCACAAAGTAATCACGCATGCAATTTATCAGCAATTGTATAAATCGGATTCTTCCACCAGACCTTTGTTTCAGCATGATTCATCTTTAAAATAGCTGCTAATATTGCACCAGTTTAAGAGGCACATGTTTCTAAAATCTTATGCTGCAGAGAGTGAATATGTCTAATGTAACGTACTTTACTGATGTCCATCAAACGGAGTAATATTGGGTTGCTGAAATATTTCAACCCGTTTGCCATTTACACAGAATTTAAATTCCACGTGTTAATCACTGCACAAATGTGATGACCCAACTGCCAAATGTCAAGTCATTCATATACAAAGAAAGATGGGGATATTGTAGCAAATCCAAACTGTCATTTCCTTCAGTGATACATCATTTGTTAATGTTAACTAATTAACATGTAGTTCCGGTCTTCTAATCTATGACAAGCAGCATTTTTAAGAGTGTTGCTATTATCAGCACCATATTTTGACATTAATGATCTGTATTCATTTTTAATGAGATGCCACATGCAATCACATGCACATCCTGATTTGACGTCATTCAAAACTATTTTTGTAAGTGTAGCTATATAAAAAAGCAATAGCAATAAACAAAACAACCGACCATGTATGTCATATTGTAAGTTACTTGATAGTAACTTCATTTTTACAGAGCTGTTTTATAAATGCAATATAATGTAGCTCAGCTGGTAGAGCATTGTGTTAGCGTGAGTTTCCTGGGAGTTCAATTCCCTGGAAACGCGTACCGATTTTAAAAAGTATACTGTGAATGCACTGTCGCTTTGAATCAAAGATGCGTAATGCGTAAATGTATAATGCTCATAGTTGTGCTGTTGTACAGATTTATAGCTTTGGATCTCTGTATACAGTATTTAAAAAATCATGACTGACATTTGTTGAAACTTGTGCTTGGCTTGTTTCTTGCCTAGAATCTCCATGGAATCCTATTTTGCCTGTAACCATTCCTGCTAAACAGACTTAAACTACACTTATCATTACGCTCAAAATCCGTTCCACGTTCCTGTAGTTCTTTTGACAACGACATCACTGCTTTTCTCTCGAAACTTTTAGTTCTGTTTAATAAGCCGTTATGATTTTTACTACTCCGAGCGGTGCGTAAAAATGGAAGAAATATATCATGTTTATTTAAATGAGATACTTTAAGTGCTGCTATTTCAACTATAACAAAAAAGATGATAAACAATTCAACACCACACACTTAGCCGTGGGACCGAACGCTTAGATTCCTGTGGACTGTGTTAATGATAATGCTTTGTGAATGGCAGTACGCTATACAGGCTAGCTGTGTCTGTGAAAGCTTTCAAAGAGAGAAAAATAGTCTATTACCATCAGGGAGTGAGTAACTCGTCGTGACAAAAAACGCTGCAATATTGATGCTGGCATCAAATTATTTTCAGGTCTAAAAACTTGGAACAACCGAGGTAATGTTTTCCATCCTCCAAGCACTAGGAGAAGCATACAGTATATACGTTTTTGCCTTGTTTTCTCTGTTTTGCCCGTGGCATTGTTGTCTTTCAAGGAAGCTCAGAGTATTTTCATTGTTGACCATAATTGCGTGCATTAATTTCTTCATGTACACATTCTGAAAGGTCCCACGGATGAAATTGCACCGTTTGGCAAAGGAACGCTTTTTGTTTTCTGTTCTTGTTGCTATTGCAACTAGGGGAATTGGAAGCACTGCCACAGGATGCAAAAAAAGAAAAGTCCAGCGCCATTTTGAGCCGTTTTTGTAATCTTCTCAAGCAAAGGCCAGACGCACATTTTTTTAATGCAACATAGTGAAGTATGATGACAACTAAGAGCTGCTATAGGATCAGGTCTGTTGGGTGAAGGTCAGGAGAAATGCTGATGGGCTGCTCAGGGTCAGTGCTCATAGCCCTGAAGCCTAACAGCCTTCTGCAGAATGTGATGGCAGAGGACAGGAGGAGATGATCTCTGACAAGAAAAATAATGACTGTTTCTTACTGACAAGCCTCAGCTTTTGGGTCATTCCCGTTATGCAGTACACCTTCATTCCCCCATCGTATGTCTCAATGTATTAGAATGTACACTAAATGTGCTATTTATTAAAGATTAAAATTATTAGTTTTTTATGACCGTAAATTTGAATTTTGGTTTGATCAGGTGTTGCAGTTTTCACAATGTTTTTTAGAATTAATTCAATTGTTTCACTGTTGGTGAATTTATTCTATAATTCCTTTATTATATCAAATCAAGCAACTAGGTGCACAAATTACAATAGGACTGGAGGCCGATCTTTTCCATTTGGGACTACAACCACTGTATTTTTGTTTAATTACAGCTAATAAGTTTAATGCCAAGTGCTGAAATTGAAGCCATGGTAAGGATTATCATAACTAATGTATTTTAATAATAAAATAGTTTGGGAGTCAGCCGAGGTTGATTTTGGTGGCTGTAAAAGCATGACAAGCCTTAGGGCTAGAAGCCCTAATGGGGATTTATTACATACCAACGAGAGTTCACTCGTTCATTAAAATATCTCCTTTGCTGTCCAAATACCCTGTTATAATTAGAGGCAACAAACGCAGAGCTACCATTAAGTTTTCTGTTCCACTGGTTGTTGAATTGTTGACATTTGCTCTGGTAGATAATGGGTGTAATTAAAGTTAACTTACTATTGTGGTAGGAAACGTTTTGGTTACGTATGTAACCCTCGTTTTCTGAAGGAGGGAACGTAATGTCGAACTGTTGTGGTAACGGAAGGAAGAAAGCTGCTAAAACTATTTGGACTTGACTAGTGTTCTATGCAATATTTAAGTTACAGTTATTAACAGTAAACGTTTTGTAATTTCATGTAATTTCGGAATTGGGATCTTTCTAATCACTCCAGGGTGGGAGTGTCTATTGTCTGGATGTGTGCAACACAGAACTCATCGAAACAAACAGTACTTACAGTACATATAAGAAATACCATTAAAATGCATAATTAGAGTAAGGAATCATTACAGTAAGGAATTATTACAATAGCCTTTCTTAGCAACTTGCAACTTCCTAGCAATTCTAGGCAAAAAATGCTTAGCGTTTTTCTTTGAATGAGATTCCTCCTGTAATTGAACCACCAATTTTGTTTTACTCGGAGTGTAATTGTTGTTTTACTCAAAACGAAGGAGCTTCTGTCAGCCCAACAACAAATGCAGCTTTACTTGTGGAATTTAACAAAGGTGAAAATAAGCTAATTATAAGCATTGTTAATTATAAGCATTGTTAAAAAATAACCCCATCACCGAAATTTTTATCTGGATAGGATTAGATTTCTCAGAAGAGAACAGTTGGTAATTGGCAGTGGGCACGCATGTGAAAAAAACACAGACATAGATTAGATGTGACCAGACAGAGTATGATAAAATAAATGAGGTAAATTTTAAAATGACACGTGGGAAAACGAGTTCAGTCTGAGGTAGAAGCGCTTGAGCGTAGTTTTGCGAAATGTTTCAGTAGTTCGTACAAAGTTTTGGTTCACTGAGGTGAGGTGGAACAAGATTTTCTGTCATTTATTGACACTCTTCAGTCAGGTCCCCCAGTGACTGTTATTAAGTCAAACTTAAACCCAAAAAAACATACCGAGCTTTGACCTTCTGAGAGGCTGAAATGACCTCTATTCTGTCATCTGATGACAGCTTTTGGAGGTTACAGGGGGACAAAAAGGGAGCGACGGGCTTCAGTTCGCCAAACTAGTAACTTTTTTCACAGGAATGAATCGAAACATCATATTTCCTGTTTCAATGGACCATAGAATCCCTCTAATCGGGTCTGTAAATGGCTCAGTATATTCCCTGTGGAAGTACTTCGGTGAGTATTGTGCAGTGGTGTGTGGACTTCTAAAACGAGAAGTTTCCTCTTTGGGTTTGGCGTTTATAAGTCCAATACAAATTCATGTTGCAGTTCCAGTTGATGTTTGCAAGGTTTCCAGGTGAAAGGCATATGAAGCAACACTTACGTAATCGACAAGAAGCTAATACTGCACTTTTTTTTTACATTAACATTGTATTTATTAAAACATAAGGCATATGAAAGTGTCATCGAATTTGTTTTTGAATGCTTTTTACACTTTTAAAAAAATAATTATAATTTTTTACATTTATGCATTTGGCAGACGCTTTTATCCAAAGCGACTTAAAGTGCATCAAAGGTGAATCAATCAGGATCATGTGTTTCCCAGGACTCAAACCCACAACCTTTGCGTTGCTCATGCTCTACCAATTGAGCTAAGTGTTGAGGAACACTATTATACAAAAGTGTTTTGTGTAGTTATTACTACACAAAACCAATTGTTGGTTGGATTATAATTATTGACTTTACAGATTTTTATTAGTCGGTGTATGTTAATTGTACTTGGCACGCTAATCATTTAGGCCATTTCTAATGCTAGAAGTGGTGATAGCCCAGTTACGAAGTTGTTTAGTGAATGTCCTCCAGTTGGATCCATTCAGGCTGATTTGCAAACATCACGGGCACATTATCCTGTTGACAGCATGATCAGCCAAAGCATTTTCTAAAGTATGCTTAAGGATCTCAGTGAAAACACAGTGAACTCCAGGAAGGCCAAAGTGATGCTTTCTCCCACTTAAAATATACTCCTACACTGTCTACCAGCTGAACACAGTAGTTCAGCTGGTAGAGCATGAGGTCAACAATGTCAAGGTCATGGGTTCGATTCCCAGGGAAAGCACACGCTGATAAAATGTATAGCTGGAATGCACACATTGTTTTAGGATAAGTTGTTGTTTTGGATATCTGCCAAATGCATGAATGTAAACAAAAAAGCAATTTTTCTAAAGTTACTTTAGAAAAATGAGTGCTTGACACACAGTCCCATCTCGTTTTTCAAAAGTTTAATTATTTTGTCATCCACATTTTTTTAAAGGGGGGTCTCCTTGGAGAGAACGGGCCGTGGGCATTTCAGTATAAAAGGTGAAGTAAGGTGTGTTAGACACAGGATAATCACTAGCTTCTTACATAGTCGAAAAACAGCACATTAGTCTTTTGCTTGCACAGCTGTGGGCCTATGTAAGACTATGTGATGTGGTTCACAATGAACCTAAATGATGGGTTAATGCATATGAATATTTTAGCCACCAGACACAGCAAGAACATCCAGGAATTTGTCTTCACGGGGAAAATAGTGTTGTTGAGGAGAGCCCACTGTAGGAGGAACTCATTAATCATTGCAGACCACTGAACCAAGGAGTTCTCTAACATCTCAGCTACAGAGAGACGCACTCTCATTCCACGTTATTCCACTGTCTTTTCATTAATCACGCCAAATCTAATTGCATGTTTCTACCTAATAACAGAAGACCCCAGAAAGCTCTCTTGATGCTTCTTGTAGTATTTTGTGTACGTTAAGCAATGACTCAAAAGTACAACCTTTAAAGCAATACTCTGAAGTTAATACACACTGATAGAACTGTACCGTAAGTGTGAGTTGTGCTGATGTTCTGAAGCACAGGGCATTTTGTTCAGACCTTGGATACGTCTACAGTTATTAGTTTGCTCGGTACATTGGTCGTTGTGCTTCAGTCTCAAGAACATCTAAGTGTGCTGTACAACCAAAAAGCTGGTAGGTTAAAATGACTGTATGTTTTAGCTAAATGAAGGACAGATATTGATAGTTATTGATAAGTCTGCAAGATAACCATGAGGTGTTGTGGTATGTTTGGGCAAGATCTTAGAAGTTCGTTACATAACATTATGTGCAGATGAATATTGGTGAGTTTAAAAGATTGTGTACGGCATTTGTCTTCACATGAAATATTAATTCTTCATGCAGTGCAGGTGCCATTCCTAAAACTCATTTTTATGGGCTGTTTTGCTACTGTACCTTTAAGACTTTAATGTAAATCCCATCTGGACATATGAATTTTGTACTAGTGCTTAATTATGGATTTCACGTTTTACTGGCAGGCCTTATATATTTGGCACTACTTCGTCCTTTTATAATTTGTACTAAAACAGAATAAACTGTTAAGATGAGACTGATGTGATGAGGGGTCTTGTTAAAAAGATACATCATAACTTATTATGATAAGTTATTATCTTATTCTTGTTGTTGGCTAAATACTACTAGCATCTAGTCATGTTCACCGTTTTTGTCACTATAATGTGTCAAAGTCACAGATTTGTCTTCGCAGAACACGTAGACTGCGTGTTCAGACTTGGGAGGGAGTTCTGACTGCTGAAAGTTTGAATCGTTTTTCATACGTTGAACTGTTTCACCTCCAAAGATCAAGGAAAACTTGATTTTTCACGATACGACCCCCTTTAATAAAGGATGAAGGGCTGCTTAAAAAGATGACTTTGTTTTTATGAGTGGCATTTCATTTTAATTGGTTCATTATTTCCAGGAATGGCATCTTCAGAGTCTCTTGATTGCGGCAGCTGTGGTTCATGCTGTGTCAGGATGGTTGTGAACACACACACACACACACACACACACACACTATGTTCCAGATGGACACATTAAATCAGTGCTTGCTGGACCTGGCACGGTGTTATCAGAAGCCATCGACAGCTTCCACTGTGGGTGAACATTGCTATAAAATCAGAAAAAAGTGCTGATGGTATCGAATTATGGATTTCGGTCGTAAGGATGTGATGGATTTCATTTCCTAATTGAGGGTCCCTCAAAAGGAGCTTTCAGACGTGTGTTGTATATTTGCAGTCATGGCCAGTACCTTGCCACTGGATTTTAGATGCATTTGATAAGGTGTAAACACATTTTCTCTCTATTGAGTTGTATTACTGGACAAACCATTGAGATATTAAAGAGATAACATTTGTTTTTTTCCTATGGATTCACACAACGAACCTAATAACCTAAATAAACCCATAACCTAAACCAGGTGACACATACAAAATCTCAGAGGACTGACAAAGCACAGTTTCATATTGTGGGATGTGTCTTTAAGAACAGAGTTATTGCGAGGGGGAGTCAGAGTTATTGCCATGTTCTCACAGCAGTAGGATGGTCGATTCAATGAAATGATAAATGGCTCCAAATATTTTCAGGCCGAAAGTCTTTTTTTCTATACCACAGCCAAGCCACTGAAAATGTCGTTGCTGCCCCAAAGATATTTTATCTGGGAAATGCTGAGGTTTGAAAAGGAGAAAAAAGTCCCTCATCCGCCATGACAGGCCCTTGTTTGCTCTGTCAGAGACAGAGATGTGTGAAAATCGTCTCACAGAAATCTTTCTGTCATTGATAGCTGTATTTTTCTTGCTGTAAGGATTTGTCTGTTCTCAGTTTTGTGAACCCTAAACATGACAAGTGCACTTTTTTTATCTGACAGGCGGGTTTGGGAGATCACCAGGCTCAGAGGACTGGTTAGTCCAATCTTTGAGCGTTTAGCTGTGCTTTCACCCCTGTAGGTTATTAAAACGCACCATCTGTTTACAGAAACCTGCTCAGCATGATTTACATGCAAGACCTTGTCAGTCAAATTTATGAGCGGATGGACATGACGGCATACGCTGGGCAGAAGACAACATGAATGAGTGAATCCAACTGCACATTTTCACCGAAATATGACGGCTTGTTTTACTGCACCACAACGCACACAATAAAGTAACAGGAATGACTAAAACATAAAACATGAAAAGACGTTTTTTTAATCCTTGTTTTTGTAATAATAAATAAAACCATGCAAATCCCCCACTTGCCAAGATTATATCAGATTGTCTAGATTCTGGAGGCATAGATAAAATATTCCCAGTTTTCCTCTTTTATTTTAATTAAATGTCTGTACTTTAATAGGCGGAAAAGGTTGAGGCATTTTCTTCGTTTTGTTTTTCGTAGAAAATGTTGGAATCATTTTGAATCATTGTGCGGTAAGTTAACACAGTGTTGCCCTTTTCAGTGTATATCTAGCTGACACGTTCTCAAACCATTGTGTGTTTATGTACAGTATATGAAACCTATTTCATATAACATTTTGTAAATATTTTATTATAATATTTATAGTACAAGCATGTGTATTTACATTTCCCCACAAACAAACAATAATAATGTTTTCCCTTCTTGTAAATGACATAACAGGTAGCGAAGTGTCATTTTGTTTTTGAAAGTACATTCATGTACATTTCTTTATTGCTGATATGCTCTTAGTGTACTGATATCAACTTAGTGTGACATCAGAGTGTTTGGCTCCACCCCCCTGAATTCTGGGTGTCCCCTTATCTAGAGTACTAACAATATTCAGTAGAAACACCCATAGACAAGTGACTGCACTTATAAGTACATTAGAGTGATCACACAGTAACTAGTGATTAGAATTACAGTATTCCTACTTGACTTGCATATATGGCTTGTGAGCTGTATTTGAAGCCTTCTATAACTTTGTATAGGAACAGACTGAAATCTAAGTCTTGTTCCAGTAGGTCCTGGATCTCCAGTATTGAAGCTGAAATGCCTTCAATGTGTTTAGGTAAGTGACTTGCATACAGTGTGCTGTAGGTTGTCAGGCTAATTGGCTAGTGGTGTGTTAGGTCTGCAAGGGTTTAGACTGTAAAATGCAAGTTGACTGAAACAAACATAAGCGAGAAATCTATATCTGTAGCTATGTATCTATATCTTAAGTTATATACCATTTTGTGTAACACATGCACTTTTAAAGACAATAATGGTTGCATTTACATACATGCAGACATTTACAGTTAAGATGTCAGATTTAATGTTGCAAGACCTATTCAAACGTTTATGTTTCTAATTGAACATTTTCCGGAGATGATGTTTGGCCATTTGTAGAGGAATAAAATTGAATAATTTGTGGTATTTTGACAAGAGGAACAAATCAAATGAATTTCAAGGGCTGCTGTGTACAAGAGGATTTACAAAAGGTAATCTTCATTTCGTGCTAGTATCTCGTGAGTTTTTAAGTCCCGTTGCATTTAAAAACACAGAGATAGCAAATGATGGATAACTCATTTCACAATTCAGGGGCTTCGTTCTTTCATCGATGTCTACTGATTTCCCTCAGTCCACAATCTTCATCTTCCTGGTTTCCTTAACGCCACCCACCAGATATGTGGCTGTTTCTAGACGATGTATGTTTACAGCAATAAACAAATTAAACATAACAGAGCTGCAACAACAGAAGCATGAGTAAAATAAGACCACTGGCATGAATGGAAATGACAGATGGAAGTAAGGAGTGCCGCCCAGAAGACACATATCGCATAGATAACTGATGCCAGCCCAACTGCATCTGACAGGAGGCTGCAATATTTAATCAGACCTAGCACTGAATCAACACCACCACCAGCTGCAATTCAAATCCCTTTGTATAACCCAAATGCCAATTAGCTGGAAATAGCACTGCACCACACCCTGTTATCAAACTATTATGTTATGATGTGCTGGCAGAGTCTTCGTTTGGCGACTTGACAGTGGGAACACTGTCGGAAGTTCATAATCCAATCTTAAAAGTTGCTCACAATGTCACCTCTCCAAAATTCAGCCTTTAGCAAACATTACCTCGGAATTAAATAAAGCGAAATGTGTTTTTAATAGGCAAGAGGATCGTCCATTTTCTTTTTCTAAAGCGAATTTTAAAAAAGGAAGACTCCAGTTATATCGGTAACCTGATAAAAGCTGTTTAGCTTGTTGTGGAGCTGGGCTTTATCCTGAGGAGGGGGCGGCATATTAGGATCACATGACAATCCAATGACCACACGTTTTTTTCAATAACCCCGATAACAGACATGGATACTTCAGAATAAAAATTATGGCTGACTGCAATTAGCACATTTTTAGAATGGCAAATCTGGAATGTTGACGGTACATGCCAGGAACAATAAATTATTTTTTTTGCAGTTTGCAAAACTTGTCCCCCTCCTTCTAGAATGTGTAGACTGTGCTGATGTTCTCACTTTCTCTCTGTCATTACCACAACAGACTGTGGTAATGATAGACAAACCCACAGAACTCGGACAAAGCTATAGAAGACATATCGCTCGCAAGACTCTTTTTAGAGTACGTTTTGGTCCATTTTCCAGACAGAATCTTGACAGTTACAATTGCCATCCTCTCATCTTTCATCAGTCTCCTTTTGTGTTCCATATGGAAAAAAGACAGTCATACAGATTTGGTGCAACATGAGGGTGGGTGAATGACGACAGCATTTTCGTGTTTGAGCCCTTTAATATCCATTAAAATGATCTCAAATCAAATTTTAAATCAGACAGATTTGTTATTTGTTTATATGTTAATTTGGCACCTCCGGGAGCTGTTGGAAATGTATAACTCATCCTGTCTCATCCCTAAAACGTTCCATTTCTGCTACCTCAGTTATACGATAAACAATGACAGCATTTGCTCTTTGACAGCTTATGTATATCACAATACATCCTAAAGACCATCTCCTGTAACTTGTTTACCTGAGTCCGCCGAGTCCATCAATGAGATTCAACTGACAGATTCCACTGTCAAATGCTCAGTTTACCACATCTGAATTTGTCATCCTCTGACTTCATTGACTGAATGATGCAGGATCATCAAAACAATAAGCCAGAATGGATATAGTTGCCTTGGGAATCCAAACTAATAGTAAATGTAATGGGATTGAAAACAAAGTTAGTGTCATGGAGCGCATGAAAAACAGAATGACCTTGTCCATCATAGTTTCAGTTTTGTCACAATCCTCTGCTACTCTGGTTGGGTGGGTGGGTGAGTGGGTGAGTTAGTTGCAGCCTTCTGCTTCACATCACTTGCCTAACTTGCACTTGCCTAACCATCTTCCAACACCTGCTTTTAGCTGCGGATGACACATGAACTGTTCCATTTGATAGCACAAGTGAAAATCTCTAAAAGCCAAATCAGTCTAAGTAATGACATCTGTCCAAAGCCTCTGTACACATCATCCCGATGGAAGTTTCAAAAATGATTTAAATTAGAAATAGAATGAGGAAACACGTGGTCTGTCATAAGAACGGCAAGTCTGTAGAGATGCTCTGAATGTCTCGCGATAGACTTCAGGAAGGGTTTAGAGGCACCATATGCTGAGCAAGCTAGTTGCAAAGTTATTAAATCAAAGATGATTACCATTTTAATGTAGCGTGCTAAACCCTCTGTAAATATTGCAGCTAGGAAAATGATGGCAAAATACTCCTAATATGTCGGAATGACCTATTGCTAATCATTTAAATAGCTGCTGCTGCTTGTTCGACATTTTTTCTACATCAAATGAATGGCATCAGAGGTCTGGTAATGAGAAGTGCAAACTATAATCAGCACATCAAACATAAGCAGTCATGAAAACTGTTTCAAAAGTAAACTATTTTAAACTATTTAAAAAGGAAACAAATTACAATTCAGAAAATGTATGGAATGTCAGGGAATGTATGGAGATTTAATTGGACAAAATAGTTTAATTTCTCAAATCCCCTGGATCTTGCTGACATTTAATTAGCTTGACATTTCATTTTGACCAAAACTCGTTTGTGCACATTTACATTATAGTCTACTGTACTACAAATAAAACTGTCACACTGTCTTAAAGCATAGTCATGCGCTTGCAGGTGCGAGTTGCTTACCAACATCCTGTCCTTGTAAACTTTGTATATAAAAATAAATCCGTCAGTTTCAGTTTACGATTTTCAATCTGTAAAATGTTTTTGAATAAAACCTATCCACTGGAATGTTGGGAGCCAAATACCAGCTTTACATTTCTGCTTTTAAACTGTCTAGTCAAAATCCCTTTTGCAGTGGAAATACATAGCTGCAAATGTGATTCCTAATAATGTTTACAAACTAATAGCCACGTGAGGTTTTCTTGTTGCTACAGGTGCTGTTGGCAGACCTTGTGTTTAACCTGGAATATTCACGCAAAAATATATTTTACAGAGAGTTATTGCAAAGTTCTCTGTCCTCTTTAGATCTAAAGTCTCTCAGCACTAATTGTAAATGTTAATTAACAGAGAGCAAATATTAAAAGTACTGCACGATCTGTGCGTCCATTAATTCGCATTGTGGATTTTGTGTGGCTGAAAGATGAAATGGATGATGTTAAAATATGAAAAGGCCCAATCATATTCTTTTGAGCTATAGTCAAAGATAAAACGCAGTGGAACAATATGGTGTGAAAGGCAGTCTCACGATAAGTGATGGCTTTTACCATGTGATTGGTGATTTCAGCACCAGCCCGTTCTCTAGTCACCGCCCTGCCTGTTGAATGTGTGAATGGAAATGATTGGCGACATGTGGATGACACATCTGAACCTTACGATCATTGAAACAAACAATATCGGCATGGTGATGACATTGAATGTGCACTCTAAAAAATGCTACAATACAAATAGTCCCATTTTGGGTAGTTTAAATGTAGTGCTGGGAAAACGTAGGACAAAACACAAGCTGCTTTATTCTTTTTTAATTTATAAAGTCGTGTTGCTTAGTTAACCCTAGTAGGCCAGTTACAAATTTAACCTGAAAGGTAGATTCAAATTATTCATTTGACAAAAACTTTGTAACCTTAAATCTATAAAACGTGGCTTTAAATACATGAACAATTAGGTTAAATTGACTACATATAGATACACAAGTCAAAAAGAAAAAAAATAGATACAACTATTTTTATTTGATGCCAATTTAGTTCTTAAACGCTTTAATAATATATATACAAGAATTATTTTATATACAATACTAATGAAGTAAATAAAACAACAAAACAATAAAAAACATGTTCGGAGGTAGAAGGATGATATCATATAATAATATGGAGGTTCAATAATATCCTCCATACTATATTATATTATTGAAGTATACACAGATATAATGCAAACTGGAATGCAATTCCAGTTTCTTTCAGGTTTTTGCACTTGATACTTTTGTACTTTGATTGAAATTTGAAGTGACTTACCTCAGAGATATTGACCAGAGATATTGGAGTGGCAAGCTTGTAAAACCTTTTGTGTTCATTGAAATTTCATTTTACTTTCGTGAAAAGTTTACCAGCTGTGATTGGTTGATTGGTTGCCGCCACAGGTTTGCTTTAACTATACTGTACCAGTGTACCAACAGTGGCATTTGCCGAAAGCTTACCATAGAATACAGCTTGGCATTTCTGCCAAAGGTTTGGTCAAAAATCCATCACTACATACAAAGAACCGCAAACGTGCTGCCACAAAACTGCCACAAAATAACTCCAAGTTTACTTGACATGAAAAGTTTTGCATGGGTTATGACTTTTTGTGTGAGAAATGCTTTACATTGGAGATCTCTCATCAAGCAAGTGACACCCCCAGCAAATGGTGTGACATGATGCAGCATCGAACTAAATGGCTCCCATTATAATCAATGAAGCTGTCTTCACTGCGAGCACATGACGACAGCTTAGTTGATTATAATGGGAGCGATTTAGTTTGGATGCGTCACATGGTCTTAGTGGAGCATGTGTGTCTGTGCAAAGCCAGTGACGTGAATAATTTTGGCTGCCTAGCTATCTAACTTTGTAGTAAGTTAATGACGCAAGAGTTTTAAAATCGTTTTCAACAGAAGAGTTTTAATGTTAAAGTTTTCCTTTTGTTCTTTAATGAGTTCATAAGAACATAAGTGGATGTAAATCTTGTTTTATTCAGAAAATGTTCCTTCAAGACAGGAGTCAGATAACCAATAACAAATCAGCTAAACCCAGTTTTGACACAGATAAACCTGCTACCCAGCATGCATCAGTGTGTTTGGGGGGGCATCATTTTAATATTAGGGACACTTAGACAACTACTAACCAGGAGCCTGAGTTATGCAGAAACTGTGTGGAGAGTGGGTCACCATCCAGACATGTTTAGCCAACAGCTGTCCTGGGGTCAGACACTGACCTAGAATGACAGATAGTCTAAAGTGTTTAATAATACAGTTTTAAGGTAGACTAGAGCTGCCTTATGGCCAGGTAGTGAATATGAAAAACAGTCTGGAGGCGAGAAACTGAAGAGCACCATGAATACGAGAAAAATAAGAAATAGAATGAATCAAGCATAGCCGATTACATACCATCATACATACCATCATAAAAACCATTACATACCATCATACATACCATACATACCATCATACATACCATCATTTTATTAATAGTAATAAAAAACAATGACAGAAATGTTTATTTCACATATATATTTCTAAAGCAGTTCATGTAGTGAACGATTGTAATGAATCTTCAGGTTGAGTAATGCTCTTGCAGCCAGTCACCTCACTTCTTTAATTAAACATGTGACTTCTACACAATGTGTTCGTAACTCTGTAGAGACTCTGTGCTTTTTAGGAATGGTAATGGAAAAAGCCTCGCATGCTGCTTGATGCATTGTGAGTGTGTCATCGTAATTCCACATCCTGTTTTCATAGGCCCCAAAAGTACCAAAATAAATAAACGAGTCAGGGACGCTTAGGAAAGAAGGCGAGATTACGTCCCTTTGTTCAGCACTTCTACAGTACATCAGTTCTTACAAGGACTTAGAACAGAGGGCCAGAGGGCACTCAGCCGAAAACTTTGGCATCCCAGTTGCAGCAATGTAAGCTGAGACCTATAATGCAATTTGTTGCTTTAGATTGTAACTGGTAAACTATCACTTTTCTGTCTCGTTGGTCGCAATTGCTGCCGCAATGCTGCCATTTATCGTCCTCCAACTTTACCAGTATAAGATACGCTATACAAATCACGCAAATGAAGTGGTTCACGTTTAGCGTGCTTTATGGACACCTAGCATAGATGTAAAATGACAGTGCAATTATTTATTCTAAGTAGAATCTTTTAATAGATGTTGTTGGGGAGATTGTAACGCTTTTAGTGCTGGTTTTGTCGTTGAATAGATCTCTAAAAAAACGGTACGAAAACATGTTCTTTCAAGATCCTTCAAAATATGTTTTGTATCACAATAACTGAGGCACGTTGCTAAACACTGAATATGTGTTAATGGATTTTATCTGTCTGTTGTGTAGGAATGAGCCTTTTTATTTATTTATTTATTTTACGGCGGAGGACATGCATCATGTTTATGTCATTTCATAAAAATTGCGCCTTAAGGGCATAGTTCACCTAAAAAATTAAAGTGTCAGGCTCCAAATGGAAGTCAAATGTCCCATTTATAAGCTATTAAAAATTGAACATATGTACCCATTATTCACTAAAACCCAACCCTGGCCTCCTCAATTGAATTCTATAGTTAAATGTAGCTGTGAGTATTAAGCTACGGCTGTAAAGATCCACCTCAGCATCTTGTTATCTGAAAAAGTGACATGATTTAAATGCACAGTCTGCAAAATTGCCTTTTATTTCTAGCTTTTCTAAAAGTGCTTTTGGTTCCCCCTTAGCCTCTAGCCTCCATCTTCAGAGGGGAATGTTATCACTGGTGACACACAAGCTTGATGTCAAAATCCTCGCTGGTGCTACAGGCAGCCACCCCGTTGTCATAGTGGCCACAGAGGACTTCCTGTCAGCACCGTTTACCAGAATTTTCCCGCCTTTTGCTTATTTGCAGATGAAAGGTCTGTTACAAAAAACTGGGTCTGAGCACCATGGCTCGATGGCTTGTTTATTTACCAGGCCAACCACCATGGAAGTGTTTTCTCAGATATTTAGTTGGTTAAGGGCAGTATACACTAGGGGTGAAACGTTATATTTATTCGTACCAACATTTTGTAATATTGGTCTTTTGGTTTGGTTTTAACCATTGCATGTGTGGAACTTTTCTGTGTGCGTGTGTCTTCTCTAGATGTGCTCTAGATATACTAAGTTGTCTTATATATCCGCTCTAGATTTATTTAAAAACGTACAGAACCGTGAGTTCAAAACTAAGGTACGTACCAAACCGCCATTATTGTGTACTGTTACACCCCTGGTATGCACAGAACATGTTATTGCATTCAAAACCACTGGACGCAGGTTCAAAACCGCTGGACACAGGTTCAAAACCGCTGAGGGAATTCTGAGGTGGGTTTTAAAAGGCAACCATTTTTGTAGCTTGACAGGACATCTTGAAAATGAGGAACTTCTTGCACAGGATGATGAAAATGCATCGCAAGTGAGATGTCACAACTCTCAAAAACACATGTCGAGAGCATACATTGAAGAGTAATTAAAAACAGCACAGATGAATGCAAGAACTCATACTGTCTGAGTGGCCACAGATGCATGAAATGTCTGAGACTGATATATATTTCTTGAATTACACCTCATTAAATGTAGCAGCAATGTTACAACTGAGTAACTATTTTCTTATATTATAATAAGAGCTGTTGGTACAGTTTCAGGCATGCTACTGTAATCTGCATTTCTATAAATGTTTTTTCTTAAGAATGTGGCTGAAGACCATCAGTAAATCTCTGGCTGTGGGTGAGTTTGCATGTTGAAGTTTTACCAAGACTTAAAATGGCTTCTTTTTACATTCTCTCAATTGTATCACTCTTCTGTTTTTTGCCAATACATAAAAATTTAGAAAAATAAAAACTTAAGCTGAAAATCAGATACAGGAATATTTATAGAAGACTTTTCTCGAGGGAGTTGAACAGAACAGCCAGCAATCAAAACACTGATCATATTTGGTAGAAAAACTCTACCAAAGATTTTTGGGTGAACTATACCTTTAAATGTTCTCGCTGTTGGCTGGAAAGGATTACATGTCACTGTTTCTAGGCTAAATAGAGCTGGATTGTTTCGTCGTTAATCTAGCGTGCGTACACTTTTCTGTCAGTGTTTCATTCTTGATGGATCATTGAGAGCTTGTAGCCTGTAACCTGAAGAGAGACAGACATTTACACTGTACCTGCAGAACTATTTATAATTTTAAAGCAGTTGTCACAGGCCTCCCGTCACACGGCTAAAAGTAGCATTTAGCAGATGATTTTCAAATGTCAACGCTCATAAAATAGAATGGTATGAATCGGGCCAATGCCATTTTAGTTTTAAGGCGTTTCAGTGTAATTTCAGCGTGAAAGATACATTTTTGGACGGGGTGATATTAAACAAACACACGTCAACTAGAGGGGCCAAAAAATAATAGTTCCTTCGATTATACCTTGAAAGTTCAGGCGCACGGTTTAGTCCGTACAGCATTATGTCACATTTCCCTTGTCAGATGGGCAGATCTCAGCACAGTGGGGATCTTACAATATGTTTTCCAATATGGTGTGATGAGTGAGGTGTCATCTGTAAATTGTCCTACATCAAATCTGCCTTATTGATTTCTGTCTGTTGTTCTGAATATCTCGCACTGCCTGGCTCCTTCTGTTCTAGAGGAGAATTATTACTTTTTCATCAGCTCATGGATATTTCATTTTTATTTCTCCTCCAAATGCATTGCCAGCTGCTCAGTGAGATGGGTAATATGCCGCGGTCGCGTCCATCACGGGAAGCAAATAAAGTCTTGGTACCCGCGTGAGCCATCAACCAGACAAGCTGTGTGTGTTTCAGGCGTTCCTGGAGTTCACCGCTCTTAGCAGCCTGACACCTGTCATGGAAGTGCCTGAATCAGTTTCGCTTCTGAACACGGAAAATAATTAACGCCATATCTAAAGCTGTGAACAATGAAAAATGATCACAGTAATTAATATTCTCTGCCACTCTGCCACACGCATACAGTAAACTATAACACAATTACTACAATTACTAAATGAGTTCTAGACCTATTAAATATGTATGTACGATGGTATGTAATCAGCTATGGTTGATTAATTATGTTGCTTAATATTCTCCTATTCATAGTGATCTTCAGTTTCTTGTATTTGTTAATTAACCAATGAGACATTAGCAGAAACGCTGGTGATATTATGGGAAGTTGCGGCTGAGAAAAGCGGATCTTTCGTACTGTTTTTCATGGGCACTGTCTGGGAAGCTAGTGAACCTCCTGGTGTGCCAGCAGCTTGACTGAAAAATGTCTCTCAGAGAGAAAAAGCTTCAGTCCAAGAAGCGCCCTATGATTTCGGCACAAAAATGTGCAAGCGAGTCTTTCCCCACCTCATAGACCGAATATATTAAAAAGTAATATCTAGGATATAAACCAGTCAAGAGTCCTCCACCACGTGTGAGAAAAACCAGCAGGAGTGAGGAACTGGTAAGTTGCCAATGACAACTGATTAACGTTTCCTACGTGTCAGCCGGCACATGTTTGCCAACAGAAGTGCCTGTGTCAGAAGTACACTGGACTAACTATAGCTGATGTAAGAAGTGTTGACACCTAAGTGCACTTAGTATAGAATATTGACGAGGACTCAACATCATAAAGAATTTTACATTTTCTCATTTACATAGCTAAAAGTGAATAATTGTTTTTAAAATGATCATTGTTTAAGCGGGCCCCTTTAATTCAAGGTGAATTTTTTGCTTGCCTGCAGAAACCCCTGCAGCAGTCTAGGGTTGGACGACTTGATCTATGGAGCAAAGGCAAAAAAGCAGTGTAGCAATCTTATGACCTTATGAATTAAACTTCCAACCTTTGTATTAACCGAATTAACCCCAACCATTGGACTATACTGCCACAGATGATAAACCATTGTTCTTCGTGGGCACACCATATGATGTCATCACTGGTTGCCCTCATTATCATATCCCCCACCAACTGCAACTAATTAACCGAAACGCTGTTTCGATGAGACATAGCCACAATCTCTGCTGATGTCATCTTCCATAGTAAGCGAGATTAGCAAGATCGGTAACGGTGGAGGAGAGGGTCCCTATTTTGCGTATGTGCCAAAAAAGTTAGATGAAAAATATGTAAATAAGAAAATGATGCATCTGACTGAGCCAGAACCACAGATGGAGGCGCTGACAAGTACAAAATAAAGTACAGTGTAAAAACAAATTCATAATGTGGAACAAAGACGAATCACTGCATTATATAACTTTACATTTAAAATCATATTTACATAAAAGTAAAACAGATGTGTATAATATTAGGCCGGAAATAATGAGCTTCACATTGTTTCTGAACTACAATACCTGTTGTGTGGAGCCATAATCATATTTCTGAATAGTTTTTTTCTGCATGCATTTGTACTGCATTCAGGCCAGAGGTCTCAAAGATGGTTTCCCGTTCAAACCATGCAGAAAATTACCTCATCAAAAGTCTTTACAGTAAATGCTAATTTAGTGGAAAAGTGTCACTGAGTTTCTTATTATAATGAATATATCTGACTCCAGCACAACAATAGACAAAAGAAATGGATTCTTCTTACAGTAGATGACACTGTACAACACTGTACAGTAGAAGATACTGTACAACACATTATGTCTATGGAAGTCATATAGATTAGCAGATAAGATAAGATAAGATAAGGTTTCTAATGTTACCATGGACACATGCCATACACACAGTAACCCACCCATTGGGGAAACAAATTTTGGTTACCATAGTTACCCATTCATTTGGGGGAAATGAAGACCCTGATACCCAGATATGGCTGTTTTTAAAAATGAGAAAGAACTGATGTATTTTTGGGGAGTCCTATGCGAAAATAAACGTAAATGAAACAAAGAGTTCTAATGTACCTGAGAGAGATTTCCATTAGCATTCCTGTACACAGCCTGGATGCTGCCATATTTGATTTATTGGCACAGTTTTTGAGCCAATCAGTTGAGCTGTAAATACCATGTGACGGATGACTGCGTATTAGCGTTCAACACACGTTCTACCTTATCTAGCTTGACCCCAACATTGCCGTTCTGTGTCAGAGTCCTTGGCTCAGATCATTTTTCAGTTGTTAAATAAAAATATAGACCTCCAACAGTAACAGTTTTAACATAACAGTTTACATAACAGACCTTAATCCACTGAAACAATTATAAAGAAAGAGGCTGTTTGTGTGCCTCAAGATAAAGGTTTCATTAAGCAAGAACCCTTCAAGACTGAAGTGGTTTTACATTGTGTATCTGTGGCCCTGATACCAGTTCACCATATAAAGTATACTGAAAAGATAAAGAGCTTAAGAAACCCAACTATCTGATTTACTATATTTTGGTTTGTTGTTTTATTTTTTGTTACTGTATTTGACCAAAATTTAGAAGTCTAAAGCAATTTGGTTATAATGAAATCCTTTTATTGTGGTCAAGAATGGTTGTATGAATTTTAGGTTTGGGCCAGTGGAAGTCTACATTAGCATTGTGTTAGCATATTTTATAGTTATCAGTTAAGTGTTTATTTATTGATTAATGTTTGGTCTAAATATCTTGTTGGAACTAATTGTTAAAACTGCTAAACCAATGCAAGGTGCAATTTGATTACCATGAGTCACCATCACTTTTCTTGGAAAAAGTGTGATTGTACAATCGCACCCTGTCTTGTACGATATCGTATTTGTTATACATACTAATTATGGAAAGCTTTCTTATGGAAAATATTTTGGTAATATTCACTTATCATTTGAAAGTTTGCATGCATCACAAAGGGATGTCCTGTAGAAAACACCATTGGAAGAATAAGCAGGGCTAATATTAGACTTTGCTAAGGCTTATTTTCATATTGGAAATGAAAAACTTAAAATCATGTACTTGCTTAAAACAGCTGGCACAGATGGCTTCAGATTATGATCTGAATTTGGCAGTAGCATAAAAGTGTCCCTCGTCAATGTTGCCAAAGTAATAGCGAGTCCTTTTTACTATTTTCAATAGTACATTTTCAGCCCATTGCTGTGAGCTAGTAGGTTTGTTTGCCAAACTAAGCAGATTTGACCTACGTCCACTAATATCAACTACGTCTGCTTAGAAGATCCACAAAGCACATCTGAAATGTAAAGGAGCACAAAGGGCCAAAGGCTACATCGTCCTGTGTTACACGTTAATTCCTGCCGACTCCACGTCTACTCTCGGCTTCCAGAAACAAGGTGTACCTGCTCCACTGCTTCAGATAGCTTCTTTGAAGCTGACCTTTTACAATGCAGTTCCCCTTTCTGTGAAAATACATGAAGTGCCCTTAAAATGTTCTGAGAAGACACTACTACTGAGCACAGCCAGAACTCTGCGTGTGATCCCTGCTCCGTGTTTTAAAGGAGGGACGGTAAATATAAGCACCCGAAGACGAAGAGATTTTCCGATGGCATAGCAGCAAGACCTCCATAAATAATTAAATATATAGATAAAAGAGCTCCTGGTGGAACCTTTTATTTTTCGGGTTCGGGTCCGAGTTATTGATCGTGCCGCAGTTGGCATCTGTTCATGTTATCAGGGCAACGGCATTCGGAGCGTGTTCTTTTATTCCATTGTAAGTTTGGATTCCTTTATTATTCCTAAGAATATGTCCGACCCTTTCCTGACATTTTACTCATTCATTCACACTCTTTATGATTGTTATAAACTATAAAGTCAGCTGATCTTTTTTCTGTGAACATCAGCATCATTTTACTAAGCAGTGACATTTTGTGATTGTTTTTTTTATTAATGTTCTCTGCATATTAAGCAAAAAGAAACAAATGTAGTATTTTAGTACCAAGAAGATAACAACAATGTCCTGCCGACAATTCACATTTTAGCGATTTATGCGAATATTTGTAGTATTTATTATGAAACAGACCGTGTAACTATAATACTGAAAAGCGCAGGCATGCATTTGTTATTTTCTTGCCTGATTGCTATGAACCAACAGCTGTTTATCAACAGAAGCAAATCTGTAGTTGGACGTCAAAAACTGACGAGGCTTGAAAGAGCATCTGTTTTGTTGCAGTTATTTAGTCAGATATTGAAAATGAATAAACTATAAGAACAAACGATGAATGCATTATTTTTTGTGCATTCATTTAAATATAGCACATCTCAAAGCGCAACATCTGGCCATCATTAAGTCATGCGTCTTTGATCATTTTCCTGCTGTCCATCACACTATAATACAGGGGTCTGCTACACAACCCCAGCCAATGGGATACAACATACTGTTGCATTTGTTTGTGTTGTGCACAAACTTTAGGTCTGTGCTGGCTTTGCGCTTGTGATACAAATGCATTATTAGTATTTTATTTTAAGGTAGCTCGTTTGCCCAAACTCCATCTTTGAGTGAAAGCTTAACAGGCTGTTGGCAACGTATGAAATGAAGCAAATAATTGGTAAGAGAGAACTTATTGCAATATGTCTGGGTCTGTTTTCGCTTGCAGGGGAAATGTAAGGAGTGCGAATGATTTTGGGGTTGGGCTGGGTCGGTTTGGATTAAAGCAGACCTCTGCTATGATATGCAGGGATTGTCTGGATGTTAAGAGGCTCAGAACTTTACTTGTTAGCCCAGTCAACTTGTTGTTCTCCTTGGTAACCAGTTTAAATACACAAAGATAAACATGGAGATTAAAGTTCCCATATCCTCAGACAATTTATTTATTTATTATTTTTAATGATCTAATGTATAATCAGACAGGATTTGAACCAGTGCTTTTGTTTTTTGAAAGCCCTGCCTGGGACATCTACAGTAAAGTAACACAGATGGAAGACACCAAAAGCATCAGTAATGTGACTGAAGGTTGCCCGGCAGGATAGACAGAGCAGAGAACTCTTTCATTTCCCTGGAGGTATGTCCCAAAGCAGAACAAACCCATGCAAGTGAACTTCAATCTATGTCCTTGCATTGTCCCCACCCACTGGACTGTTATTGTCAGACAGTGGCCCGGTAGAGTGCCATAGGCTACCCATTAAGGTAATGGTGTAATGAGTGCTACGACTGACTGTCATTGAAGTCCCAAAGTCAATGGTACAGTCCCAATGCAACCGTTCGGTTCTGGATTGCCTTTTGGTGGCTACATCACAGCTTCACCTTTGGCAGTACCCTGCTGACTTGGTTGCTGAGCTAATCAAGCATCTAGGTAGGAGCGTTGAGACTTTTAACCTCCCCATTTCCCAGATTTCTGCTTGGCTTAACCGAATCAACGATTCTGTGACAGTTTGCAAGGAAGAGTTGGGATGATGAAAGACTAAAATGACATTGCACGTGTATTGCAGCCTTGGTCTACACAAATAAAACGCAGTAAAGTTCTGTCTGTAGGGAACAGGTGGATTCACTCGTAATCTTCTTATCTGCCAAATTACAAGAAATTTTGTGAAGAAAATAATACAGAATGGAATAAAGCTAAATGATGACAAAATGTTTAGTTGTGGTGAAGCAAGAAAAAACGCTACAGATTTTCTGTGAGATGTGTTGAAGTGGAATTAAATGTAAATCGCGTTTACTTTGTCAACTGCCCTTGAGTATAAGAATGTAGTAGGAGTGTGATATATGATAGAGTCTGAGAACTACTGTAAGAGAACTGAGAACTCACGTCTGAGAACTACTGTAAACTTCTCACAACACTGTAAATAAAAGTGCGGTATTAAAAATAGTTAATGTAATAAAGCTTGACATTTGTATTGTCATCTCTGATCCACTTATATTTTTTAATAATGACAAATTTAAGGTGTTTAAAGCTGAGGGGTAGAAGAGGGAAGGGCGTAATATTATATTATTAATTGCAGTAAAAAAAAAAAACTAGATACTTTCCTGTAGCTTTCCTGGGCTTTCCTGTAGCAGGATTGAACTCAGAATATGTATAGTATAATGCAATGTAAGTCGCTTTGGATAAAAGCATCTGCCAAATGCGTAAATGTCTTGATTAGATATGCTATTTGACATTGACTTTTATCAGAGGTTTAATCTTAAGAATAAATGGACCTTTGAAAGACAGTATACCCACAGTCATTGCATTGGTAAACAGATTAACTCTAGTTTGTTCTTGCAAATGCAAATATAATATTAATCAAAAATAGTTGGGCAAGCTGTATTATCCCTAGAAGTTTAATATGTCGGTGTTTGTGAGAATTTATAAGCCAACCCAAAGCTTTAAAAAAGGAGAACAGCAACTTTGAAGACTTTGTAAATCATTGTGAGGAACATTATCCTTTTGAACCACATCTTCTGTTCTTCTGAGTGTCTTGGTATAACAAAACATTTGTCACAATAAGCCTTTTACATACAAAAACACAATAGTATGCAAAATCTGTGTACAGATGCTACATAGTAGCAGTGTAGTAAGATATAAGATATATTATCTTAACAAAAGAACTGCTCTAAGGACAAGAGTGTTTTTAATTATTTTAGTGCTGCAGGTTGCCATATGCATTTTTATGGTAAAAATATGTTGAGTTTACTAACTATTTGCTGGAGAAAACAGTGGTTTTATATTTTGTGTGCTACCGTTTACATCTTTGCTCTTTTATGAATTGTTTTGTGTTTCGTAATTGTTGTACTGCTTAAATCTGGCTGAACTTCCTGTTATTGGCAGTTTTGGGGTGGGTTGGATTGGGACAACTTACCCCACACCATGTGACAACATGCCTCGCTGTTGGACATTACTGTAGATTTTGGTATACAAGCCTTACTGTTCTGTACAATCACAATAAACCTCCACTGAGAAATACAGTAATGTGCAGCAATGTGATGTGGCGATTGATAATGAGAATGTGAGCGACGTTCGCAGATCTCTAGTGATTTAATCGTGTCAGTGTGAACGCCCCTTCACTCCACTTTTCTTCTCTGTAGGTGTTTAAAACGAATTAAAAGAATTAACACGCTGCTTCTTTTTACGTGTCCAACAGTTATTTTAATATGCAACAAAAGTGCACCTTTGTGTGAAAATTAGCGTAATTAGCATTTTAAGTGCTTCTGCCTAATTGCTTTATTAAATATACAAACACTTCATCAGTCACAGACAACAGAGTAGTTCTGGGCAATTAATATATTTCACTTTTGAGCAATTAATATAGCTTTATGTATGTACAGAATCATTTTAATTCATTTGTTCAAACAGTATACAATGCTGTATAGGGAAAATGGAATAAATAATAAATAGTATAGTTTCATTCCAAGCTAACTCTAGCATTAACTTTTTAAAGCATTAAATAATTTAAACATACGTTAGGCATTAAAAATATATAAGACTGTTCAAGAAACCGGACCAACCCGTGACATGTGGAAGCCAAAAGTTAGTTACTTAGAAGGTGAATTTGACACATTGTGCTATATTAATAATTATTAATAGTGTTGCTTTAATTAAGCTATTTTTAAGAGTCTCTTCACAATGTTAATCATAAATAGATTTTGTGTGTGTGTTATAATTACTGCCTTCACCGCTTTGGCACATCTTGCACATTTTGTTTAACTCAAATTTTCAATTAGTAACATTGTACTGGGAAACGCTTTTTTTGGAACCTGCATGTAAGAAGATGTTCGTGCTGTGCTTGTATTGAAACACCTTTGATGAAGCAGCTAAAAGTTGAACAGAAGATATAAAGGAATCAGGAATCCCGCGGTTACATAGATGTTTACGACTAATGAAGTGTATCTCGCAATCTGGCAGCTGTCTCAGCCCACAACTCGCTGACAAAATCAATACTGATGTGGTCAAACACTCTGTAATGCTTGAATAGATGCTCTCGCTTCAGTCTCTCAGTCGTTAGCTGTTATGAGTGCGTTTTTTTTTGTGATGGCCGTCTTAAACTACGACCACATTGTCATTGGCCGTCTAAGGCTGTAATGGGGGTTGACCCTTTGGCTCAAGGAGTTCTCAAAGAGTTCTCAAGGAGACCTTGTTTCAAGCAGAGCTCCTTCTAAGGAACATTTCCTTCCGTGTGCCTCTCTGAAGCACTTTTAAAAGGAATATGGAATGTTAAAAAACGGGGTTTTTATTTCATGCATGCTGATATAAATGAGCTTCTAAAAAAAATTCCCACATTTTTTTCCCCCAAAAAATAAACACATTGCTTATTGCTCCCTGTGTTATTTAGTTGTGCATAAGAGGCTGCAGTGTAAAGCTCAGACAAGCTTTCGCTGTTGTAAGGATAGGCATCAACCCTGTTTTTACGTCTCAATTGATTTATGGTTCACGATAAGTATCTGTTTTCAGGATGCAAAGGCTGAGGTGACAGGCCTGAATACTAACTCTCAGGAGCACAATAACAGCTCTTTGAAAAGCTCTTTTAAAAGCTCTTTTTTAAATTAAGTGCACATCACCTCGCGAGCTGTGATCAGCTGTGATTGACGTTATTGCATCAAGTACAAAACCCTTACGATGGTTATATCACTACATGCAATTGACCAAACTGTGAAAATAATAATACTGTAAAAAAAAATCTGATACCAGAATCAAGCAAGAACGGCTAAAAAAGACTGTGTGCAATAAATAAGGGGATAAATTTGATGGAACCAGTATCATTTTCTTTGCATCTCACACGTATAATTATTTCTTTTATCTGCCTCCTTCTTTTCAGACTGTCCCATCACATCTTTGAAGGAAAGGTCTGTTTGAAATCGACCCGTAATCATTTCAATCATATCGGTAAATTAATAAATTACAAGCGGCAGTCTAGCTTCCTTTTAGCAGATATATTGAAATAACCCCACAGTGCTAGAAAATCACGCGGTGGATGATGTGAGAGACGCTTTTCATTTCTGCACCAACTTGAAAGGGGCGGTGGCGGGGATTTAATTCGCGATTTCTGTGTCTTCGGGGCTCTCTTATCAATCCTGTCGGAAAAAGGCAATTTCACACATATGCATAGAGAATCTAAAATTGTATGTAATTATTGCTTCGCACTGGAATCTTTTACAGTGCTGAAGATAAATTAAATGATGAGCATTCTGAATATGATCATGATACTTGTGTGCTGAGCAAGTTAAAACACTCATATTACGAATGTGTACTTTGATTACAATAAGCAATTACAAATGCTGACTGAAAATTGCAGTTTACTTTTCAGTTACCTTTTTAGAAGGGTCTCTGTTTGGTGCCTTTACGTCTGTAGAAGAGCCCCTGTTTCAGAACAAAAGTTCTTTTACAGTAATTTCCTTTTGTTTTTACAAAGTTTGCAATAGGAAGTTTGCAACTATATGACTGTCCAATCATAAAGAACTCAATATAGAAAGAACATTGTTTTATTTGGACAGATAATTCGCTCCCTAACCGGAAATGTACTAATATCCGCTTTCTAAATGTCAGTCTACAATAATTTGCCACTAAGCGCAATTTGCTACATATTAAGCATATCTTTATATGTGTAGTCATTCTTCCTTACGGTGTGACTCATATCCGATGCTTTGTTCTATGTGGTTAAAAATAAAGGCCGATTTATGTGTGATTGGGTGTCGTAAGCAGACTTTCTGAACTCACAGTTCTGTAGGAAATGACATTCTGTTCGAAAGCCTTTGATGAAGCCGTCACTGTCAGCTTGCGTTTTTACCCCTGTATTGTAGTTTTTTCAGGTACGTGCGGTATGCTTGAAATGCCTGGCGTCCTGCATCGTCTGCCACTTAGAAAGCTTGATTAAAGAGCAGCTGTCGAAGGATATGACTTTTATCACCGCCAAACAGGTGTAGTCAGATGGCGACAACAGCAGCACTGAAGTGCTGGCTTAAGCGGGGTAGATGGAGACAAATGGAATGATCTTTTTTTTTTCCCCATTCCGATTTTTCCCATTGGGAGTGAATCTGCTGTTCATGTCTGTCTTAGATGGCGATGTGTCCACTTTGATTTCTGACCTGAGATCCGCGTGCAAAGAATGCCAAATATAAAGAACAGCTGAAGTATGGGAAATGTGCGGGCAGGGGTGGGGTAAGATGTGCCGGCGGGTAAGTCGGACCACGTCCTGTATTTGCAGAACTATGAGGAACACATAGGGATGCTAGGCACAATGGTTATGTCAAAGCAAATTCAGAATACCAGAATTAATCAAATCTGGTATACAAGTCACGTTTCAAGGAGTCTATATTTAATGAATATTTTTAACTATCATCACTAAAAGGAAATTGTAATTTCTCCTGGCTTAAAAGACAACTTAGGTAACATATTGGCACACCTTATCATGATGTTCCATCATGCAAATTTTGACAGTAAATAATTACTAAATCTTATTATGAATTATTTTCCAATTCTGGCGTTACTGTTCCCACTCCTGCTATCTGTCTAGCCAAAATGACACAACGTGATAAGCCAGTTTTTTAATCTTTTAATGAACAATGCTGTCAGATAAACTCAGTCGATTTTCACACAGTATTACAGGTATATACATATTTATTAATCTCATCCATTTTGGAGCCACTTCCGCCTTCCGTTTGCTAATTTTCCTATAGCTTTGCATGCTAACTTGCCCGGGATGCTAAATAAAGAGGAGCTCTCGGTGCTCTCCAATCCATCTGTCTCCCTCATACATAAAGCCTCAATTTTCAGCTGTAAATGTTTTCATTACACTGGAATTGGAAGGGAGAGAGGGACTTTTCACTCCTCTTACTGATGAGTTCATACATTTGAAGCGAGGCTTTGTCAGCTGAGAATTAGCGCGCCTCAGATCCACTCCTCTAATGTTCCGGGAGGCAGCCATCACATCAGAGTCTCTTCAAAGTGAGGACGAAATAGAAAACTTTACACCCAGCGGTGTGTGTGTGTGTGAGAGAGAGACAGAGGGAAGAGATGATGTCAGGAGAAACTTATTAGTCACTTCACCCAACTCATTCTCTCAGGCATCATGGTTCGGCTTGTGCAGAAAAGAGGCTTGTATGGTGGAAAGCACTGACCAGAGACAATGAATGTGGTGTGTCGCTCAATTTTGTTGTAGTTGAAGATATTTGTTTGACAAGTCATTGTTATCAATGCTTTTACACTATTTGGAATACTATATTCTGATTGGTCGATTTCAACATTTTCCGGCACCTATAAAATAAACATATTGCCCGAGTCAATGGTCTGCTTTTAAACCATAAGACACCTTGAAACCTTTTTTTAAGTTTGACACTGGAGACTTATGTAGCCCTGTTGATTATGCTGATTGATAGTGGCAGGGAGCAGCTGAGAGCTCCATGACTCTGTTTGTTCTATACAAGTTCACAGTGTCTGAATAAACCGCATGAGAGTGTCCATTTGGTTTAAAGATACAGGCCATAAGTAGAGGTGACAAGTTGAGTTGTTGCCACTCTCATCACTACTTTCAGAAGACAGATTGTTTTGGTTTAAACGTTACACTTTCATGTAGCATTACCTTTCAGATTTAATTATAAAACAACAATCCTAACACATCCTATTTTTCACCAGCCCATTGTTACTACATTTATGAGTATGGGTCAAAGCCAATGTCAGGCTTTCCGAAGAAATTCCCTGTACTATGTTAAGTATCACATTTTGGTGGACTTCCTCTTTGAGGGTGTTAAATTAATAAAAACTAATAATGGACAAACAAACATAAATTTTAAATTGTCTAGTTGTACCACTAAATGTACGTGTATAATAGATATTTAAATATCAAAGATAATGTATATAAAAGAAAGTAATGTGTATAATAGTATCCCATTATATAATAGTATACGTAATAATATGTAGATGCTTGTTATATATATATATTGTTGCTTTATTATAGATATAATAAATGCTAGTTATTCAGTATAAGTTATCTAGAGGCCATTTGCTTTTCTCCTGTTTCCTCAAGATAAACTTAAGATAACTTTTGTTTTGTCAGGATTAGAAGAAAAAATCCATTGCGATCTCAAGAAAACAAGCAGAGAGATCTAATACTGCACGGTGTTGGAAGCAGTCATTATTTTTACAGTTCTGTTGGGTGCCGTTTCAAACTTGTCATCTCCACATTGTTTCAGCGCACTCCTTATCTCTCAAATTATTGAGACGCGCGTATTTCCGTGCACCAGGAAATCGCCTGGAATGTCGCCCGTTGATTCAGCTCAGATATTTCCATCTTTTTTCCACACATTTCAAGTCCACTGCGTTTTTTATGTTAGAGGGAACACTGCTCATCACAGCTGGCATAAATCCACTCTTGCATTTTTCTTGCATCAAACCCTTTCTCCCAAATGTAGGAATGAGGTGTCAAGAGGTGCCACTGCCTCTGGCTCCTCTGTTTTAAACCTCTTGACCCCTCCCCTCGCTCCGGACATGACCATGACCTCATTTATATTTATATCTTTTTTCTGTAATATTTGGAAAGATAAAGTGTATACAAGACCTGTTTATGCAACTTACATTAAAACATTTTGAATTAAAAATACTAAAAAACAAAGAATTCTTTGATAGCGTTGAAGGTTACAATGATAAAAATGTTCTCAGTGAAGCTCCACAAAGCCATAGGGGCTCAATAAGAGCTTACTGCGCTCTTGCACATCACATCGCAGGCTGCATGCTGATAGCAATAATGCGACGGACGGAATGAATGAATGCATAAATAAAGGGGTTAGAGACAGATCCTCAGATGTGCAGACAGGTGTCACACTGAGTCATGTGTCTTTGTGAGCTGTCCTCATTAGCAGGAGACTTGTGCATTAAATGCGACTTCTCTCAAAACCAAATGCCTCTCAGAGAAGGACTGCGAGAGGTTCTTGCTGAATTTCCAGAAAGTTTCTCACCCTCAAGAAACTCTGAGATAACAGTTCTGTAGAGGGACGCCAGGAGGACTCAAATAAGTCTGGGATTAGTCCATCACGTAGATATGAACCGAGAGTTGTTTCGAAGACAAATTTGATTTCCTCAGAACCATAACTGGTCTCTTTCAGTTAAAGGTGTATTCATTTCCTAAATTTATTCCTGAGGAAAAATGAGAACAATTTTTATAATTCACAATTGTAAGCCCCACTGTGAGAGTAATATGAATTCGAAATATCCCTCTTCTTTACCGCTCCATCACAGCAGGCAACCTGAAGAAGTTTTATATTTCTCAGCCCTGAGCACAGCATTAAATCCCCAGCCGTCCTCTAATGCTGTTCATATAAAAATCATCAACTTTATTTGCTGCTGATTTAATTATCTCAGATTTTAACTGCGCTGGAGACTCCTGACATTAAAGAAACATTGTTTGTAATAGCAGCCTTAGATATAGCCTCGCATTATTGTCCTATTTCTCAATCTAACTTACTGTTACATAAATTGATTCCCAAGAAAATGATCATGAAGGCTTCATGAAGGCTTTGTTTTTATATATTGCAGCCTGTCGCTGTGCCAGTTTCATCTTTTCAAGTGACGATCTGATTGTGCAGAAGTCTATTAAGGTCTTCAGTTTTATTTATTAACAATGGCGTGTTCTGTTTCGGTTCATAACTGGCAGAGACTAACAGTGTTTGCATGCACTGTATTGGGGAAATGGCCAAAATCAGACACGTTTGATCTTGCTTTCTGAAGCAAAACTTGATGATTAAAAATATAACATCACTTAGATTCACAGCCAGAATCCACAAACTGTTTAGCATTTTCTTAACTTTTTTTTTGGCACAAACTGCAGATTTTTTTCTGTGGAAAATAATCAGCTGAAATGACTTTATTAAAAGGCCATTATTTATGAGTTTGTGCCTTTAGTGTTTTACTGAGGTTTCATCTTTATAGCTCAAATGTATTTGAAATCTGAGTTTTATTCATTTATATGAAGTGTATAAACAGACGTCTTTTATGTTCAGTCCGAATAAACAGAAAAGAGTTTGGATATTTGTTTGGAATCAGTTGATATATATACGGTAAGGTAAAAAATGTGAAAAGTAAATATACAGTTTGGCTACAAAATTGCGTTATGAAAAGTTCCCCCTCTCCACACACAGACAGTTTACTTGTTTTCCTCACACCCTGAATTCACTGCTCAAATGTAATTTCTTGGGCTTATTATAAGAGTAAATTTTCCACGTGTCACAGCTTACAGTGTGCAGTATTACATAGATTGTATTCATGAGTGTTTCCATTCATCTAGACCTGGTATTATGCTAGTTGAGGCTCTTTAGTGCTTTATCTGTGACTTTCACACAGACCTCCAGTTGTAATTTTCTGATAACCAGACCACTAACTCCACCTCTGAACGACACGTCTTGAAAAAGCCAAATGGCAATAACGCTGAAAGCTCTCGCTCTCTGTTATAAATAGAAAAGACCCTACTGTAAAAGATCAAAATAAAACAATGAAAGGGTTTGTCAAGTCTATCTCCTTTTAACTCGATTAACCCTCCAGATAACACGGAACGTTCTCAGAACATTGGCTAAAGTTTAATCAAAGTTATCAAAAAAGTTCACACACTAATGTTAGCAGAACGTTTTTTTATATTATAAATCGCATCATATCAAAAACATTGTTTAAGTTGTTTACATTATTTAATCTTTTAAAAACACTACATCATCACAAAAAGTTTGAATAACCAAACAGTAATGTTAATACAATGTCTAAAAAGCAATGGATGTTTAAAATGTCCCTGCAACTTTCAAAACAACATTTTTGCTGTTTTTATTACTTAATGGAAACTTTCTTATAACCTAAGCGCGGTTTACAGATATAAGGCCCAGTCACTCTGCTGGCTAATCTTTATTGTTCCTTTAGATTTAGCTTTAACCGGTACTGCCTCTCTTTCTCTTATCTACATATGCAGGCTGTCCTGACAACCAGCCACATTCCCTCAGATTATCCCTGACTACGAGTTAAAAAAGGCAACCCTCAAAAGATTCCAATCTGTTTTATTTTTTGCCTACTGTGTAAAAAAAATGCCGTCCGATAAACCAAGCGTGAATAGGAAATGATTAAGCGATTCTAATTTAGATTAACCAGGTTTTAGTATTACAACTATGAATTGTGGAGATTTATGAGGTAAACCTACTGAATGTTGTCCTGAGACGCTGAATAGCTGTGCCTGATGAGTCTGGTCCCCGTTTCAGACGCATGGGGCTCGGAGGGGATTGCAGTAATTTAGCATTCAGATTGCAAATTACACATTATTCACTTCAATTAGGCTTTTAAATCCCACTCACAGTAACACACTTGCTGTATAAATTATAGCCTAATACATCATTAGGTCTTTATTACACTCACAGGACCCTGCCTGTTGTGTGGGTGTAGTTTTGTGTGAAGTATTCTTAAATGTATAAAGACCACACATTAGGTCACAAATACTCTTGACTGTGGTGTTAATGGTTGCTATGTGTCCAGAATCTTTTACACTGTGGATATGTGCGGTTGTTAACTTACAGTGGCAATTCAGCTTAATCGTTGGTTTAACCCAATAAAGAGACGATGTATCAGACATTTTAAAATATTTTACTTCAATAGGACCAAATTTTAAAACATGCAAAAACATGTACAGAACATTTTTTAGAGTGAAATTTAAGATGTTTTCTCTCTCTCGTAAACCACATGTTCAAACCCCCCAAAACACACACACTCAAAAAAAAGTAACTCGAAGGTTACATTTCAATCTGAGATTTTGGATTGGGTGAACAAATTTGCACAGTGCTTCAAAAAGTATAACAAGACTCCTTAACATTAAAGTCTATTCTCTTTCAAAGATAATGAATGAAAGAGCTCGGTCGTGCTATAATCACCGACTGCCTGTGCCGAGTTGGCGGCACCTTCGTTTAACCATTTTCACTACTAACTGTAGTGCTCCATTAATTAGAATTATGACTATTCTAATGGGGATTCATAAATAATATGCAGAATACAAAATGAGGCCATAACTTCTCTCTCATTTTTCCTTGTTGTAATTTGTGAAATTAAAAGTGCATATTGCGAGCTTTACCTCAAAGAGCCGGGGTAGGTATGATAAACATGCTAAAGTGTAAATATTTTAATCTCTGTTAAACATGTTGTGAACAATGACAAAATAATAAAGATGAACTTGAACAGCATTTGACTTGCAGCAAGCTGCAGAGGGCTGCAAAATGAACATGGCATCAACTATTTAATATGACCGCACATATGTGCTTTGCCTATTAAAACACTTCTTTACAGTTAATACAATTGGCTTCTTAACGTTTTCCAGGAAATTATCATGTTCCTTAATTTCTGTTGGGCCAGTGGTTATATTTGAAATGCAAACTGCATGTATATACATGTATATATACATTTATATGTACTGTATGTATGTGTATATATAGTATATAGTATACTATATACTATCACATACTATTACATCTCTCACATACAGAGAGAGATGATTTTTTAAAACTAATGACTGCTGATATTTTATTGTGAATAAACCACAAGCATGCCAGAGGATTAATCCCTCAATCTATATTATCTTCAGAGGCAATACTGTACTTGTAGGTTTACGTTTTTAATGAATAAAACATCTATAGCGCTAAAGAGAACATTCCCTCAGCTTTCAAAGAATCCCTTCAGCCATATGACTGTGAAAATACTGATGTGAAGAAGCAGGAGGAAGATTATAGTTCATGCTTTGTGTACCTCTGTCTATAGAGATCATTGATTCAGTATAAGGAGGGCTGAATACTGTCTATTAAAATCCTCTTTTGGTCTGTGATGAGGTCCTAGGAACGTGGAAGATTTTGAATGGGCATTTCTACAGAAATCCAGGGCTGTTTTCAACTGCCTCTCTTTATGGGTAATTGAGTTAAATTTAGTGTCTGTAGAATTAACAGAAAACATCTCAAGTCAAGACTGTAGATTTGCTTGCAGTTAAACGTAAAACCGAAAAATCGTTATGGGCAATAGTAAATAAAGACTCACCTGTACTGTATAGATTCACCAATCTATACATTTTACCACATGACCTTCTTTACATTTGGAACTGCTAGAAGCTATTTCCCAATATTTGATTCCATTGCCCCTTGATAGTAAGGCAGCAAAGTTCTTGTCCTACACATTACACTAAAAGCAAAGGCATGTTTTTTGAAGTCGTAAAGCTAACCCCTTTACATCAATTAAATAATTAGCTCTCCGAGCTGTCCTGCCGGACGACAGTTAATTATGACACGTGACCCCAAAGTAATAACTTCTAGAGGTATCTAGAGGTGACCTCGCGGAATTGCACGCGCATGAACTTGTTTTGTCGGAGCGATCTGTTAATAATATGCACGGTTGAATTTTTAATTTAGCTGGAAGAAAGTACATGACAAATGAGTCGTGCTAGGATGCTCAAGGATAGAATTGCCTGGATGCGGGAGCCAAACGGATGCGGGAGCTCATTGCATTGAATTAATTTCATTTTCACATGTTCATAACAACTCACGGCTATGCCGAGTCAGCTGATTCCTCCAGATTTAACATTGAGCTTTGTTTACAATAGCGGTACGGTTGACACGGCGTGACCAAGCAAAGATTGAACTTGGACTGAAGTCCATTAAAATTCCTGTTAGTCAAAGCCACGAGGCACATTAACTCTGAATACACAAACTCTGAAGGACAATAACAAAAACATTCTGGAAATTTCTGTTGATAGCTACTGACCTTTTGCTTGTCACCTTTCATCTTACAGCGTGGATTAAAAAGCCATTCGATGGACGGTTACTTCTGTATGTTTTTGGGTACGTTCCAAAGTGCCCTGTAATTTGATTTTAATGGTTGAAAATGCTATTCCCCCTTGTCAATCCTAAAGTCTGTTATGTTCTTCATAATTTGCCATTTGCCAAGTATGCGTGTGATACAGCACAAAGGTGAAAGCTGATTTCTGCTAGCCTAACAATCCATATCAGCTGATGGGAGCTCTAGAAGCTGATGTTCTGAAGTGGATCACATGTGGGTAACATCATCCTGACAAATCTGAAGTGTGATCAAGACCGGCAGTCTTGACTCCAGATTAGGCTGTGACTCCCACTCCAGAAAGGGAACTCTATCTGTACTGCTTATTTCAGGACCAAGGAGTAAGTAAGCTGTAGATATTAACACCAGCTGGGCTGACTGCAGTTTCCCCAGCTGACGGTGGTAAGCCCTTTGGCCATTACCCGGAGCTAACCGCTGTAAGTAAATAACTCTAATTAATGATATGCACAAATAAGATGCTTGACTCATGAATATGTAGTAGATCTAAATATATCAAGTGCACTGTCCGTGCATGTTAATGTCAATAATATTAATATGTCTTTGCTAAATCTAATCGGGGACCTGAATGATTTTGTACAGTTTAAATGCAACGTTTTCATGTGGAGTAAAAGTTAATCTTTTAATCCTAGATGTAGGTTTAATGTGCATGAGGGTTTTTTAACACTCCCAGATCTCCAAAATCGCTACTCTCATACTTTACTGAATGCATTATACAGCACATTTACATTTATGCATTTAGCAGGTGCTTTTATCCAAAGCGACGTTTGTTCATATATGTGTCTCTGGGAATCGAACCCACAATTTTTGCGCTGCAAACGCCACAGTCTACCAGTTGAGCTACAGGAACACCAAGCAGTAGCATACAGCTCTGCTCTTATTTAAATATGTTTAACTGAATAATATGTGTGTTCGTCTGGTTTTCCCTTGTCTAATGCAAGACTTATTACTGCTGAAATGCATTGTGTAAATAAATAGAGCTTTCTCTGCCAACTTTAGCTGAATAATTAGCACTTTTAATAAGAGTTAAACAAGCGGAGGTCTTAAGAACACAATTATTTTTAGAGGATTTTATGTTGTTTTTGTGCATGTCAGTGTAGTGTGGCACTGCGAGTAAAAATGAGCCATCATCGCCAAAATAATGAAATCTCTGAAGCTACTAAGGGTGGCAATAAAGTACCATCATTTCTGTTTGTAGCCCCTGTCAGCAATGTTGCTGACACAAATACGCTTTTATCTTTATCCAGAATGTAGCTGGAATTCACAAAATTGTCACTTCAGGTACATAATAAGCCCCCTTTGGTTGTTTTACTTTCTTTAAGATTACATAAACATTCATTTATTTCATGTTTTTACTTTAACAGTCAGTACATACAGTATCAACACGATTTAATTTCTGACTGTCCATTGCACTTTTAAACGCTTTTTTTCCTTCATGAAACACAAAATTAAGTTTTTTTAAATGTATCCCACACAATGAAAATGCATGGTGATCTTTGGCAAGTTTAGTTTAGTAGTTTGCCTAGTTTATTTAAAAACATCTAAATAAATTGCCAAATAAATAAATAAATAATGTGATATATACTGCGATGAGCTGGCCATCTGTCCAGGGTTTTTCCTGCCTACGGCCAGAGATGCTGGGACAGGCTCCAGGCTCCATCTCTGCAGAGGACAACTGGGTGTTACAGAAGGGATGACTAGATGTATATTGTAGGCCACTAAACTAACTTCTATGTTTTACTTATACACACACATATATACACATTTATATGAGAGAGAGAGAGAGCGAGAGATGGGTTGTTTGTGTTTTATCTTGCCTAGGGTACCAAATGAGGATCCAGGATCGCACGACACCCCTGCCTATACCTGACCTTTGACCCCAGTGTCAAAGGTCACACCATATGTGTAAACATTCTAACAGCATTTTTAAAGAGTTTTCAAACCAAAACAATTCACAATGAATCATGTCATATTTATACAGTATTTATGTGCACACACACACACACACACATACATACACACACACACCAGATTTCTAGGTGGTTAGGAAGACAGATAGATACAAAGTAAGAACATCATGATAACAGTCAGGTCTGTAGAAGCTTTCCACCTGACTGTCAGTATAACCCAGCACACAGTCTGTCTGTAGACTCGAGGGAATAGGCTCTGTGAGATTATGCTCTTTTAGAAGAGTGGTGTGTAGTGGAGCCGAACAGCCTCCCTCTCTCTCTCTCTCTCTCTCTCTCTCTCTCTCTCTCTAGTACATCCCTGTGTTGTTTTATCCCCCCATCCCCCTTAAACCCCGTCACTAGCCCTTTCTCCACTTTAATCATCTCATTTTCTGAGGTATAAAAGTTGGTTGTAGGCTAATTTAAATCCCGGGGAGGAATAGGGCGTCTCATATTCAGGTCACGATAAAGGGAATTGAGAAAATGTTGAGGATGGACTTCAGGTATTTTCAGGCTTAACATTTGTCCTAAATCTGTCCTGTTCTTTACAGATGTGGAACATTGTTCCAATGGAACTGGTTAACCACAGTCTTAAAGTCATGTACCATGTCAATACCGTATACACGTATGGCAAACGTTCAATACTACTACTGAATATTTGATACTGTGGTAAAATGTTAGGTTATGTTTAGTAAAATGTGGTGTTCATTAAAAAGGTTTATGTTTACTCCCAGTTACAGATTCATGCTTCATTAGCTACTGAGGTATTCGCTTCCTGTGCTATGTTTGATGAAGTTCAGAAGCTTTGTGATGTTCAAACCTGAGGCCCTGTTCTAATGGGTCTGTTTCCCTTTGACCGAACTACTAGCTGTGAAATTTAAAAAGAGACAATTGTTCTTGCAGGCATCAAGAATGTGTCGAAACTACATTCTAAGTCATGTTAAAAGTCGTGCAAGCTAAGTTATATTCCAAATCCACATTTATTTAAAAAGGCCTGTTGCAACCATATACAAACAAGTCCACAAAAATCCACGTTTAATTGTTGGTGTTGGACTGTTATGCACACTGCATTTGCATTCATTTACATACAGTGGCTGGCAAATATCACAATGAAATAAATCGACATGTATTGTATGAACAGGTGTATGCATTATAAATTAATTTACAGAATGTCTGCATAGCTTTTTTCAGAAATGTACGTCTGATATGGTTTGTTTTGCTATGGTTTTAAACAAGCAATCGCAAATACCTAGCTAAATTCATCAGAGCACGTTGATTTTTTTACTGAAGGCTCTCTTGAGATACTGTAAATAATCATGGAAATGAGAATCTACTGAATACTTAAACGTATTCAGTCATTTCCATATATTGAGAATGCATCCCATGCATAACTACATAACATTATTCAGGCAAAGTGTGCATTCAATAACAAACTTATTTCAGCATGATGCTTCTGTTTGAGGAGAGACACAGGAAGTTCTTTTGTTCTTTTAAACATTAGGTTGCAAACACATGCCTCGGCTAAACACATTTTATATTTATTGCAGTCTTTATTTTGAATTTGATTGTGTAAGTCTGTTATTGTGACTACCAAAATACCACTTTTATGTTAATCATGTTTCACATTAGATGTTTTAATCTAAGATTGTTGTAGTTATGTCATCTACCAGCAGCGGCTACCCTGACCCCTGGTCAGTGCATTAATACATGACTGACAAAGCTACTTGTAAGACACTCCATATCATCCATTAACATGATTACAGTATGTTGAATATTTTGACTTGCCTGTAATGAGTTCCCAGAAAACATTCTCAGACTGTTCTCTAATGTTCTTTAAAAGTTCTTTGAGTTCTCAAAAAAAGTTCCTGCAGTAACATTAGTAGAACGTTACTTTGTTAGTGGAACATATAAAATTTTTTATAGTTTGATTAATATTCATATAATGACACAATAACATTAATACAATGTCTTAACAATGGCGAATTATATTTTGAACGTTCCTAGAACTTCCATAATAACATTTAACGTTTTTGTTACTCAAATTATATGTTAAGGAAATGTTCTTACAACCTAAATTGTTAGCAGGCATGATATTAGTTATTAGCTAGTTATTCTCATCCATAATAAAATTCAACAACAAGCTTTTGCTTTAGCTTTATCAGGCCTGTTAATGGCTATTTTAAAGCAGCATAGACTATCAATGAGAATCTCACCCATGTCTTAGCCCAGTCAATTAAAATGCCTGAGATTCGACTCTCTAATAAGTAGCTAGTCCTGTCAGGATTCTACCATGCAATTACGGATAGAATCGCTTCTTGGCATTGCAATTATACGTTTAATTACACAAGATAGCTATCAAAGTTGTGGCAGCATCATGCAGAATCTTGCAGCATCTGACGTGGCCTCGGTAATGGACGGGTAACCTAATGAATTCAGTGTTTGCGGTGTCTGCCAATTTTGGGTTGTAACACCAAAATGCCTCATAAGCATTTTCAACCTGTCCTCCAACAGCAGTAAAAGTGAGAGAAACGTGGCGAGAAACAGGAAGGAATTTCTGTTAGCGCGTCCAATTAACGTGGCAGTTTGCCGCGAACAAAACGCGGCAAGATAGATACTGTGTTCCATTGTTATTTAATTTCTAAAGTGCTGCTTGAGACCAATCGGTCATTGTGAAACGTTGAGCAACTTTTTATTCAAAACAATCATAGCTCTGCTGTCAAGTTATCGATTGTACATTTTTCATGATCCGTGCCATTAACCGAAAGCATCAAATCAATAACAAATGTAAACGATATATTGATGTGCCAACGTGCTTATTGCAGCAAAAGTAAATGTAGCAAATTGTATATGCGAAACATGCAGGAGGGAATTCACTAAGAGTGAATTGTCTCGAGTGTTGCTTTAGTCTCTGTGTTGTTTTAGCACACGATTCATTAAAGGAATGAAACAGAAACACGAACACTCAAAGCATCAGTGCTGAAGGCAGTTTGCATGACACAGTTTCCTGTCTTGCAGGTTGCTCGGCAAGACCTACGTTAGTTAATAAGATGCAGATTTCCATGCTAAAACAACTTGACCTACAGTATATTTCTATTGACTAGTACGGGCTTCATACAGGGCAATTGCTTGTGTGTTTGACAAACACTAAAGACAAACACAAACCGATTGATGCTCAGTGCCTTGCAAAGACCTCGGATGTGTGAAAGTATGAAATGCTTGGATTACAGTAAGACGACAGATCATGAGACCATGACGGGGTTGAGCTTTGGGCCCGTGAGGCAACGCGGGCCATCTAGACGTCGGAGGGATTTCAGTTCAATTGAAAGAGTGTGAGGGCTATATCCGGCAAACATGAGCTTTTTTACCCTTTAACAACACTTCAGCACCTTGTTGGGTCTCTTGCCTCCTCGCCATGGACAGACGGTCACACATGCACACACATACAGTACACGGTTTTTGCTACCTTCGGTGTGTTCCTCTAATGAGCCTTAGCACCTCAGCATCACCATGGTTACCAGCGTGTATTCCACCCCCC
>JAZGTJ010000159.1:87139-177645 GCA_036877575.1 Botia almorhae
AAGAGCCTGTATCCCCGCCAGGACAAATCTACAGCAGCCTCAGGAGTCTGACAGTCCACTAACACTTACAGCAGGTTACAACTGGTGCTGTTAAACAGATAATATGCGCACCCAGGCTGGCTGTATAATGAGAAAACATTTTCTATTATAGGCAGTGCCTGTAGTGTACTGATGTGTGAGGCAAGCCACTGGAAATGGAAATCGCAAATTAACTCTCGAGTTTCATAATTGTTTCTCCTAGACAGCAATAAGATAAAATGGAGCGCTTGCTCCATGGAGAAGTTTCCTGTTTCTCCGATTTGTTCCTTAGGAAACAGACTCTGGGAATGTCTTGTGTTCCAGGAGAGATCTCGGATCGCACTAAATATCCACAGTTTGCCATCAAAAGTCAAAGACTGTAATATAAACTGGACCATTTTTCATCAACGCTATTTGAATTATTAACAATATCAGTTATAACGTCAGCTTTATAGCTCTATGCCTACTGTATATATGAAGGTGTCTCATTTTTGTGTATTTTTTTTGTTCCTTCCAAGGAATAATAGGAGCAACCTATGAGACCAAGTTCACATTTTACAAAAACATAACAGAGAACTCGGATAGACTCTGCATGAAGTCTTCAGAGCTATGAAAGAGCTTCGCAGAGGGAAGTCATTTCTGTACCAGTGTAATTTTTGAAAACAGTGTTCCTATTTAATTTAACGCCTTGCAGCCCTTTGAGGTCACAGTCTGAACTTGAAATTGTACTTGGGAACGTAAATGGAAATCAATTACACTCGTACAAGGGGTTGATAACAGCGACGCACGGGGGCGACCTCTGCATTCCTACTACAATTTCCTTTTCTTCTCTCATCCTCCAATTTATTCTATCACGAAGCATATTGATGTAACTGAAGGTCTTATTAAATCAGACAAGTTCATTTGTTTAAGTCGTTTAAGCCCCACAGGTCCCTAATGGCTAATGATTTATAGCGGGAAAGAATTCGGCATCGGGGCGCTTTCGAACCTGTTCGCCCTGACGCTCTGTGGAGGTGTCACATTACTTAGGAAATTAATGCAGGGGGAAGTCACTGTTTTTGGCTGGAGAATTAATCACTAACGAGACAGATGAGATGGAAGAGAACGCTCCGGTTTTTATCCGGCATCACAGCTTAGAAGAGTTCAAAACCGTGGCCGGCCCAGTACAATTGTTCTCAAAGGCCAAAGCCAGTGAAAACATTCAATCGATATTAAACAAAGTTTGTTCTCTTATGCTGCATTTATAGAATTCATAATGTAGTGTATCTCCCATAACCTGGGGCTACAACACAGTGTTGCTAGTATGGATTGTTTCTGGGAGAATGGCTGTGAAGTGAGTGCTGGATGGCTTATTGTTCTGCCTTCCTGTTGAAGGTCAAGGGAGTGTCAGATATTGGCCTTGATCATACCTCTTACTTCCATTATGCTAAACGACTAAAATCCATCTGACTCATATGTGCAATAGGAATTTCAGCAGGGACCACTAGCTGCTAACATAACAAACAGCTCTAAGCTTTTCCTCGAAGACCGAGAGGAGTGCTTGTAATTTAAATTACCACAGGATGTTGGTTTATGACTGGCACCCTTTTGCCGTTTCCCAGTCGCAATATAAAATAAAGAGAGAAAAATAGCATTAGCTATTTTGAGGAAGTAGCTATTTTATTTAAGTTATTGATAGTTATATTTTTCATGAATGAAAGAGAAAAGTCTTTCCGTGTTTTTCTCTTAACTTGAGTAACAGGGCTGCATGCCTTGTTAACAGGGTTAAAAAAGCACATTGTTTAAAAAAAGCAAACCAAAAACATCAGATTTGAGCTTTTAATGCTTTTAAAGAAGTCACAGGACACCAAAGTGTAACAGATGTGAAGGTGCTTGAGATCTCTCTTTTTGCCTTGAGCATTTTCTTTAAAAGCGAATCCATCACTTCATGTCACAGACCTCTGGTGTTTTTTTTGTGAGAGGTGACATATTAGAAATGAGTGACTCATGGATGTGTGTACATAGTGCACAGTCGCTCCCTGTGAGGTATGTAGTGCGCTAAAAGTGCAGCAGATGACAAACCTAAACATTTGTGACAGTTTATTCTGAAGTAAACACAGTGGGATTTAGAAACGGCCTCATTATGTTGTATTATCTGATATATCTATATAGCTGCCACACGTTTTTGTTCTTGGTGTCTCAGGGTACATTAGATGACAGCTGTTTCTGCTCGAATGACGGTCGTATTTTCAGCCTGTTCACACTGATGATGGGTAAATTAACACGGCTACAGTGCAGTTGGTGGAGGGGTTTGAGGGATTAGATTAGAAGTGATATTTCAGGAAAATATATTTCAGGTGAGTATTCACACTTTAGTTTTTCAGAATACTTGATTTATGGAAATCCTTCTTCAAATTCAATTCCAATTTCATTTCGAACCCGTGCACAGAATCGCAGCTCTATAGCTTTTCTTATAAGCTCACTTTTTCAGAAAGAATCTGTGCAGATGTATTTGAATAATGTCAGTGGAACTCGGATCTGTAAGTTGAAAGAATATGAAGGTTTGATCAGATTAAGTGCAGGTGAAAATTGCGTGATTGTGTAGCAGCTGGAACTCTCTTACTTGCTATTGCGATTTTATTATTCCTACACTGACATCAACGCATTTATATACGTCACGCACACAGCGACTGCTCGCGCATCAGGAGTCACATTCGGGCGGGTGGTTCATTCAAGGAGAATGTTTGCCACCTACCGTGTAACTGCAAGAGCATGTACGATTGCTGAGCTGTGAACAGTCAAACATTCTGAACGTATACGTAATTAATATAAACAATAATTACTAAAGCAATGCTAATTTGTATGTGTTTTTTGTGGGTGATGTGAATTACAAACCAAGATTAAGACTTGATTAGTCTCAGCAAGTGAACTGAACAAGTTATGTTTCTTTAATACAATAAATAAAAAAATGTAACAGTTAACTGATAAAAAGAAAATACAGTAAAAATCAACTACGAAACAAAAGATTATGACAATAATAAATCTAAAAATGTTGAATTTTATACCATAGATTATGTATTTTTGATATCAGTTAAATGCCCAAGTCCACAAAATCAACAAAAGTATATTTAATCACATTGAGGAAAATATTTTCTATTCCAATTCTTATCTGAATAATTTCCAGATTATTTGCTATATCAGACAATATTCCTTTCAAATGGCTGCAGTCACCTCACCGCTGGTTTCTTTCTCTGCAGTCTGAGAGAAGTGAGAGACATCTGTCACCTGCTCACATCACAAGTCTCTCTACCACGTCAGCTTACACTGAGACTGAACAATCTGAGCTGCAGTGTTTAGTATTTGAAGCGCCATCTGTCCTGCTTTGTGCAAACGTGGGAACCGAATAGGGTGAAACTTTGAAAGCCAAAGCAACAGCGCCACCCATGGGTTTAAAAATGAATTTAGTTAGTAGTGGAAATACAGTACAACTATTGCACACAGCCTGTTTGTAACAAAACAAATACACTTATTTTGTTAATTAATTTTTTTTCACCTTAAAATCAGTAAAATTATGTCCTTGGCCATTTCTAAGAGAGCACTTCTTACGATTTGTACATAATTGTTTCTAATTTGTGAAATGATTATGTCCCATGTAATTTTCTTACAAAAAGAACAGGATTTGTTCGATTATTCAATTGTTGGATTTGTTCGATTGAAGTTGTTTGATAAATGAATCAACAGTGTTAATTATCATTTGTCCCTCCTAAATAAAAGATGTTATTGTTAATGCTTAATGACTGCATCCAAAATTTCCAGACAACTTGAAAGTTGAAAGTAACATAAAAGTTCTTTGTATTACTAAATTTGAGTATATACTGTTATGTGGGCTCAAATAGAAATGCAGATGTTTATTTCTACATCTTTTTTTGTGGAAATTGTTACGTTTACATCCGTGCATTGATACTTTTGTCCAAGGAATCGAACCCAGGACCTACCGGATGAGCTACAGGAATGTACAGCACTAATATCATCAGAGTCAGCTTTGCTAATTAACTCACAATTGTTTTAGATTCACAGAATGAAACTGTAATGAATTTTGCACCATCTGCTCATTCTCACAATGTTTATTTTTTGTGTTGAATTTAGGAGGTTGAGTTAGTTCAGTAATTCTAATGAACCAATTGTAACCTAATTAGTTAGGTGGCAAAAATAGCAGACTAATTAATTCAGCCGATTATCCAATTTTGGGAAACTGTTTTCATAATTTTCTTATTTTCTGATGATTGATTTTCTATAGTGTTGTTTTTTTAACAAATTAATTTTTCTATTTCTGAAGGGAATGACGATTCTCCCAGTGGACAGTGTTTTGAAAAAAGCGAATCTTTCTGCAAGCCGAGCCACGTTTTGTAGACCTCAGCTCACACACATGAGCCTGAGACATTAACAGATTGTCACGGCTGACCCAGGAGGGCCTTCAGATGCTAACAGTGATGACACTTGATGACACATCAAGAGATCAGCCTGGAGCCACTGGCTGGAGGCCGGGACCAAAGCGCTACTCCTGCTGATTAAATATAAGGTGAGTTGAGAGGAGGGTCCAATCTTCTCTGACCTCCGCAGCAGCCCCACTTTCTGCCAAGAAATGGAAACCTGAGTTACTTTCAGCAATTGATGAAGTGTCTTAACACACACATGCAATCACTGATGGAGTGTTTCGGTGATGAGTTAGCCATACCAGAGCACACACATTTATTCCTGTGTTTCTTGGGAGGGTGTGATTAACATTCTGCGCGACCTGCCAGATTTGCTATGACCACTGGAGATCATAGCTATAAGATCATTCCGAAGACTGTGATCTTTGTTTATTTTACAGGAAGAGAAGGTTACAATGACTTTACCATTCTGGGTGATGAGGGGCAAAAGGTTTTCACTGGTAATGATTTGTAGGGTCATTTCGACTATATGTAAGCTTCAAGGCATTACAGATGTACAGAATTTGTTCCACATTTCTGCTTAGACACTTACATAGCTAACCATTTTAGGTTATAGAAACGTTTCCCTAATGTTTCTATTAAGTAACAAAAACATTGGAAACGTTATTGTAAAGTTTCAGGAATATTCAAAACATCCAGTTTTAGATGTTGTGTTAACATTATGGCTTGGTTATAAGAATATTTTTTTAATTTGTAAGTTATTCAGACAATTATGGAACAGTGTTAATATATATGATATATATATAACATTAAAAAAAGGTTCTACTAACTACTACTGCAAGAACATTTTAATAACTTTAATAGAACTTTTAAAGAACGTTATTCTGAGAATGTTCCGTGTTAGCTGAGTATTTGTTATCTGTTTCTTTAACTACACACCATGAGTTCATAGTGCATATGGATAAATTGATACACAGCTACACACTACGGTTTTCCCCCAGTCTGATACAGTACAACTGAGTAACACACATTCAGCAATGCTTTTACTCATGCTGGGCTCACACATAGATCTCTCAAACTTCCTTATCTCGCAGATCCTAAATCTCACAGCAGTCTTGCTGTCAAGTGGCACCAGCTGACATTGTGGAGCGCAATTGCATTTCTCTCCCTAAATGAGACACCCAGGCAGCTACAGACGGAGCGTCAGCGCTACGGCTAGTCAGCAGGTTTGTGAAATATTTGCTGCATATGATGGTTCACGAAGAACACATGAGGACACCCGAGCAGTGCTTTACGACCCTGTTGCCACCCGCACACCTGCCAGGAGGGTCCGCTGCTTGCAAAGTAGACAAACGTAGAGTTGAATGTAGAGTTATGAGAAAAATAATGCAGACATTGAGTCTGTTCCCCGCAGTTATTCTGAGAAAGCTGAAAAGTGACTCTTGGAAAGTATATTTTTATTGTGTGCCTACTGAAACTTGTTTTAAAGAATGACACTGAAAATCAACCTGCTGCTTGGGACAGTTTAATTGCAAATATTTGCTGAAGAATCTAAGGCTTATGCCAGACTAGCAGGTTTGGGCACTGGTCAGCTTTTAACACCAGAAGGCACTCGTTTTTTTAAACACACATCTGATATTTATTCAGCATTTACCTTCATTCTGTGTAACTTGAAGTTGTTGCTTAATGACAGAAATCTTAATTTTTGTCTTTGCTCTTCATTTTCTGTTTCGTCTTTAACAATTGGAAAGTCATTAACTAATGCCCATTAACTAATTAACTAATAGGTATTTGAAAGACAGCTAACAAGCTTTAAACCTCCTGCAGAGTCTCACATAACACGCTTTGACAAACATAAACAAAACAAATGGATAAATATTGGACACATATATTTTCCATGTTTTGATTCTGTTATATTTCACTATGACAAGATGCAATTTACCTACAGGCAGGATCAATAGCTAAAAATTGTGGGCCCCCAGACTGCATATTGCTCAGGGCCCCATACATCAACACTACCTCAATTGTTATGGGCCCTTGGGCCACGGCTCTGTTTATAGATCCTTAATTTTCTTTTGGTACAAGGGTGCGTTCCATACAGAGATTCTACAACTCAATAAATAACTAAACATTTATGATGTGATAAAATCATTTACCTTGCCAGTCATTTTTTGTATCATCCATATAGTCTTCCTGTACTATATATATACTATATTACTATAATTCAGGATATGTAAAGCAGAATTTTAGTTTATATATTTACATTTAAGCATTTAACAGACACTTTTATTCAACGCATTCAAGGTATACATCTATTTTTATTGGTACATGTGTTCCCTGGGAATCGAACCCACAAAGTCTGCGCTGCTGACACAGTGCTTTACCAACCAAGCTACAGAAATGCTATAACTGTATTTTGTTACGACAACAAACCGCTAAATTGGTGCCCTGCCCTGTTATTGTGCATATTTCCATAATGCAGTCAAACTGTGAGAAAAAGTTTGTTGTTATTACTCAACAGATGGTGTTTGTTAAACCCCCATGGCTGACTCAAGGGTAGTAGAAGGGGAGTTTATTCTTTTTGATATTAACTGTAAATTTCTGTGTTCCCAGTCAGCAAAATATTTCTTGGCAAGCCAAAACATCTGTACTTTCATATTTTCATTGAGTAGAATTTATTTACGGCTATATGTTCAGACTTTACAAATATGTGCTGCATTTACAGTTCCAGTCAAAGAGGGTCAAGCTGAAGGAAAGTCAATCGGTTAACAGTTTAACAAGGGAAATATGCGCATGAGTGATTTGTGGGCGAGTAATTTACATCTTCTGGCTCGGCCGGGCACAGCGCAAACCTTTATTCTAGCAGACATAAATCAGATGCACACAAAAAAGGTAAATAATATATAATAATAAAGGGTAGGAAATGAGATTCTTTATTGAAAGGGCAGCTACATTCATCAGTGTAGAGTAGTTCTGCCATTTTGTGGAGGGCCCTTGTGCGAGACAAATGAAGGTTTAGTGTATTATAGAGCAAGCATAATAGAGCCAAGCTGGTAAAATGATGCTCAGCCTCAATTATAAGCAGCACCAGTCTTATTTACAACCTTTGCACTCAAAAACGCTTGCTTGTGTCACGGTGGCCATGCGTGCAACGTAGTTCCAGCTTCGACCACTGGGGGCGCATGTTCAAAACACAAAAAACAGACACGGATTTCAGACGACTGAAATTTCAACCTTCTGTTGGTGAATTGAGATCGATAAGGCTACAGTGGGCTCTTCTCATATAAGATTTCAACAGGTGTAAACAATATAAGACAATAATACAAAACAGAGTGAGAATATTTGGGCAGTGAAAATATTTATTTAGAACAATAAAGTTAATTTTGAAGTAGTTAACTTTTCTTAAAAAAGTAGTTTACACAAGAATAAGAATAATGCAATAATTTACTCACCTAATAATTTTCAAAATTAAAGGTCAAGGGGACAATGACCTTTGACTCTGGCTGTGATCATTGAAAAGAGCATCGCAGCAAATCACATATTATTTATTTATTTCCTCAGACATCTTGTTCTGTTAACGAGTGTAATTGTTTCATCATTACCGCATCTTGTTGTTTAATGAACTGATTTAAATGGTAATGACATCCTTCAGTAAAGGTAATGACATCCCTCAATAAATATTTAATCCGTCCACCACGCGCTCTCTCACCTTGCCGAGGTCCAGAGCAGGGATCTTTCGACTTACCCCGTTTATATTCGCTGTGTTTTGCTGTTGTGATTAATTCTGCTGTATATTAATTAGTCTCATTAGCACAACACAGGCATGTTTTGTTGATTACTGTGGCATCGAGTATGAAGAGTAGAAATGCATTATCACTTAATTAACCAGTTTCAAATTCATAATTGTTGTTTACCTGATTATAATACTTGAGATGTGTTTCTATCCTGTTATTGCAAGGTCGTGAGATTCAAGAGTTTGTGGAAACCGTAAATAAAAATAATACTGCACACATATGCACAACTGCCTAAATATATTTTTTTCGCCAATGTTTTAAAAGTGGGGAAAAGTAACTTTGCATTAACATTGAATTTCATGTCCCAGAAAACTTACTTTAAAGATTTCAGTAATCAGTACATTATCTTGGAATTATGGGCTGGTCAGAATTTGGATTTCTTTGACATGTGCTCTGTTTTATTTCAGTGTAACTGAATTTACTGGGGTTCAGATATGTCACCCTTCGTCTAAATATAGTAATCTTTGCTGTAGCTGCCCTATTGCCCTATTTTTGGTGAGGGAGCTCCATGCATGGGTAGATAATGGATAGATGGGTGTATGCCTTATATGAGACAGTATTAGCTTTCTCAGGTTAATTGTGCCCTAAAGGAGCAGATTTCACTTATTTTTTTAACGTTTCTCTCTTTTTCTCCCTTCTGCTCACCTTTAATCTGACTGTAATGGTGTGGTGACATTTATAGAATTTTAAAATGTTAGACATGTTAGACAAACGGGTCATTGCGCAGAAAACAACTTTTAATTAACCTGTTGTTATGGCCGAGTGGCTCGCTCTGTGTTGTTATGTTATAGCGAGGTGGAGCTGGTTGGTTTGTGTATTCCTCAACACTCACAACACAGTGTTGGTTCTTAGCTGCCTTACATATGATGTACATTTCAGCAATAATAAGTTGGAAGTGTATAAACTTTTAAACACAATTTCTGTCATTTCAAAACTGTAGTTCATGTATGGTTGACCATCACTCATTTTATTTTTTAGGATGATATAAATAAAATAATGACATCTAATTACAACTACAAATTTTTTTTACAGAACGATACAAAGTATTTAGTTTGTCGACAAATGTGTATTCTCTTCTGTAATGGGACATGACACAGAACAGTAGATGGCATAGAAAAATATATGTGAATGTTAGAATCAGGGACATTCTAGAAAACAAAATACAAAATCGTAACTAATTTGAACAAAAGAACTGAAAAAAGGCGTTTGAAAAAGTAAAATATGCAGTTATCATTTACATTGTATTATGTAAGTAAATAAAGTTAAAAAATCTTTTAGCCATAATCAGTTTGACGTCACGTTATATGAATGCATATTTTTTACTACAAACACACATTAGTGATGCTTTTAATATCTGAATGACACACAATTACAGAACGTAAGCTTGAAACACTCACGGCCATTTCAGATAATCAACATTTGCTACAGACTGTTACATAATTGCTCATTTATTTGAATAGTTTTTGTGTTGCTCCATTTAAATATGCATAATGTGCTTTTAGCACCCAGTTAAATTAGTAAACTGAAATAAACATGCTTTCATTATTCTTTAACCATCAGTTGCATCGGTTCATTATGAAATTGTTTATTTTCAAAGGTCATAAAAGGATGTGATGATTAAACCCGCAGGAAAGTTGCATTAATTAAAGGTTAACACCCCCCCATCCGCCCCCACCCCCGTTTGCTCAGGTAGGGCTTATGCAATACTTCTCAATGATGTTTTTAATAGCAAGTGGAGCATTTTTACACCGCATAATAATTGGATTTATCTTCCTGGTCCTGCAAAATGTACGTGAGAATAGGAATTAAATTTAGAATAATTGGTGTGTGACTTGAAGGTCACCTGTAATTTGCAGGTATTGATAATATTTTCAATGACTTTGCTGATGACCTCACCAGAGACCTCACTGGTGAACTCATCGATTAGTCCATTGATGAGTTGGTTGATGAGCTCACGGGTGATTTCATCAATATGCTACAAGGTGAAGCTGTTGCGAGTTCACCGGTGAGCACAGGAGTTTTCCAGTGAGCTCAGCATTTTTCTTGTTCCTGTTAATCTTTCTTGTTGATCTTCAGATAATTAATGTCATTACATCTCGAAAAATTGTCCCAACCACCCCCAGTGATGAATATTTGATATATCGATATTGACTTGACCTATACTAATGTCAGTAATAATCTTTGGCTGTTGGTGACTATATCAGTTGCAATGTTTACGAGCTTATTGGTCAGAACAATGTTCCACAGTAACGGCTATGAGGCAGAACATTAGTTATTACATAAATATGATATTTATTGAAATTTTTGTTTTAATATTTGTATTATGTAATATTTTTATTGTGTAAAAGTATAATATATGAGATACAGGTCTACATAGGGAATATAGGAATGACTACAAATCTCCACCCTTAAGTGGCCTCACATTATTGTCAATTACAAGCTCATCCGATCTATGTTTAATTGAATCTAAGTGGATAAATTATTAGCAAGGAAGAAACATTATGTTGAACAAGCAGCACAAAACTTTTTGCTTTTGTCTGTATTTAGTTTATTAATAGTGCATTGCTGGCATTATTTTTCCCTTTGCCTTCCTTTTGTTTTGTAGTTTGTTTGATGAAAAAGCATAAAAAAAGATATTGCCCGGCTTCTTTGTGTTCGTCTCACTTTTGTTTTGATCCATCTACATCACAAAGGGTACACTTACCTGTACATTTCATCGGTGGATGTACAGAGCTGGGGAATTGACTGAAGCACAAATGTTGTTCAATAATCCAACTAAGCAGTCCACGCATTTTCCAAATGATCTTTTCCACAGATTTCTGACAAAGCAGTTCAGGTTATAGCAATATCTTCTTAACAAAAGCCAAGGAAAATAAGAGTGTTACATCTTAAAGTTCAACAATACGGAGACTAATCGAACCGTTGTCAAATGTTTTTCCTGTGCTGAACTGTTTAACTTTTGACCCTGACCTTATTGTGATATTTATAGTATTACTAAATATTGCCCAAATACAATTAATAATTCAAGCCGGCACAATTAGAAGCATTTAACACATTGAAATTTGACCTCCATCTTAGTAGCTGTCATTTTAATAGATATTCCTAAATTATTAGCGCCGCAGGGAACACCAGCCCGATGTAGCAATTAACTTAGCCAATAGCTTGATTAACACAGTTAGATTTTCAGTGTTTAAAGAGGGCTTAAATACTACAATATGTGCTGCTCTATTTTTGTAATCATTAGCTCTTTAAAATAGGACTAACGATCTCATCAAGTGCAACTATATAGAGCTAAAACACATTTCTTCCCTTTGTCCTTCAAGTATGTATAAATGTATCCATAAAGCCACAAGAAAAAAATGTCTGACATTCTAAATAAACCTGCTTTATTAACCTAGTAAAGAGGTAGAAATGGTCAGTTTCAGTTCATTTCAACAGTTAGTTCCAGTTGACTAATGTTGCGTTCCCGTGGTGGCATGTTCCACTGTTTGTATCATTCCACAAAGACAAAATCCTGAGTTGCAGGTTTTCACAAGGAAATATATAAGTTGTACAGAGAATAATTCAAGCGGTGAGAGTTGTGAGATTTTACGTAAAGTTCAACAACAACTACAGATAACAAATATAGGTACTAACTGGTTTGTTATACGCTACGTTGGGAAAATAATCTGTATTTAGACCCATGTATCTTCTCCCAGAACTGTCTACATCATAAACATTTGTCTAGTCTGAAAACAACGAACCAAACTGAGAGAAATGGTAAAGATAAATTAAAAGATAAATGGGTGTTTCAATGTTTCATTGCATAACTAACACTTTAACAACCCTCAAAGCTTTCCTAACATCCATTATATAACTGGATAAGGGAATAGTCCAGAAGTAGCCACTGTACAAAAATTACTGTACAGTTTGAGAAATAACTCACTCTTTTATCATAACCACTAGCAGTGTAAAGACTCTGAGTGATTTTTCTTGGTCCACAATCACTCGGAATGGGGTTTTTCAACCAGCAAGCAGGGGATGGAAAATAGGAAGACCTGGAGTGGAACCGTCAGTCCACTCCACTTATATTCTGTATTCCAGCCAGGTTGTTAGTTTGCGTGTTGCTTAGCGACATGTAAAGTTTAATGTTTTGACTTCGTTTGAAATTGGCAAAGAAAAAATAGGGACTAACTTGCCAAGTTTAGTCTAGAACAAATGTTGTCAACTTTTCTTACAGACAGCAGAGGTCTGATTAGGAGTATTCAAGAGCAACAGGGATATGGTGATGGAAGCTGCTTCGGATTCATCGGGGGGGATGCAGATGGCTTTTCCATGAAGTAGATGAAACAATAAACTGGAATGCACTTCCTGGATCAACCCGGGGAACCATCAAAATTTGTCTGGTAATGCAACTCATAAGGGATGTGGTTTGCTGAGATTTCTTTAAGAATGGAGCGCAGCCAATTAAAGATGTTTAAATCCAATCCAAAAGTTTTGGGTTATTTAACACTCTGAGGTAAAGGACACATGTGAGTTCTACTCACAGACAAAAAAATGTACATTCAAAACCAGTAGCAACCAATAAAATGCGGCAAAACCGTGAGCAACGCAAAGCTTGTGAGTTTGATACCCAGGGAGCACATGCACTGACAAAAAATATATAACTTGAACAAACTGTAAGTCGCTTTGGATAAAAGCGTCTGCCAGATGCATTAATGTAAATGTAAACAGTGAAAGCAAACTTAGCAAAGAACAAGGAGATGCTCCTGTAGACTATGAACAATTTTGGCTGTGTGGACATTTAAAAAATCCACTTCCTTAAACACACATTTCATTATTTTACTTTATTTAATTGGTCTACCAACACGGGCCATGGTAGAAAGTGACAAGTGTAAGAGAGCAACAGTTCTTCTTTTAAAATAAATATCGAAATGGTTTATTTTACTCTTTGTTTAGATTCCATAGTTTAATGATGCGAAAACATTACCGTGATGGCTGTAGGCCTACGTGTTTTAAGAGGACACTGGTAAAGCGACACAATAGATACATACATTAATTCGAAATATAGCAAAAATAGATATGCTTTTGAAAAATAACCTGCTGTTATGCAATCACCAACTAACAGCATAGAGACTCCTCTGAATCCGTCTCTGTGGTTGGCTGCAGGGCATGCTGGGATAGCACTGAAGCAGCTCCACAGGGAATGGCTGGTTGGTGGAGGTCATCTTGTAAACCCACCAGACAGATGAGGCAGAAAGGTAAGTGTTGCCTTGATGCCCTACCAGAACGACATTGGCTATAATGTAGGATTAGGACCTCTTAAATGTGAATTCTGACCTATTTTAAACAGTTTATTTAAAGTAGAAATATATTGAAAGTGTGTATTCACTTGATGAATGTAAGTGGCAAGGCAAGATATGCTTTTTGGGCATGTCAACAGCTTTCAGACGAATAAACAGTTATGAAACAACATTAAACATGGATTGACGATCTGCCATATCTCTCTTGGGCTCCTCAGAGTAGTTTGACCCCTAAAAGCTCTACTCCCACTTATAGACGGCCGTACCGGTAACTGACAATTCTACTTTCAATTTGAAAGTATTGCCCACTCATGGCTTATTGGCGTGACTGTAAAGGCTGCTTCACAAGAAGTATATAGTTAGCCGGAATGTTCCTACAAGCACGACTTTGAATAAAAACAGTGAATTCCTATGTGGCTATTCAAACATTCGCCTGCAACAACCCGTCGGTTTTTGCTTCTGTGAGTGTTTTTGTTTCTTGTCAGGTGAAGTGAAACAACCAACAAGATAAAGTGCAAATGGACTGGTGTTTTTCGGGGGTTTGGGCAGGGTTAGGTTTGTAACTTGAATTGCTTTGAAAGTGGAAAAAAAACAGCCGTATCTGCGTAATCTGGAATCCTTTTCTCTGATGCTTTTAGGGAGACTTCAGGCTTAGAGGCCCGTGGCCTTTCCTATAGGCAAAGCTTTGAAGAGCTTTTGATTTGGCTAAATCACGCTCCGTAATCCATTCTCAGCTCCTGAACTTTGTTGGCCCCTCAGAGTCTCTCAGAGTCTCTCAGAGTCCTGCTGTTTCTTCTCCTGCTTCTTCTTGATTGGTCATTGAGAGGATCAGGATAAATGCCCATGAAACTGTTTCCACTCATCTGCTTCAGTCTGTAACTGCAGCCAGCTGCTGTTGTTGGCTGCACTTCGCTCTGCTTATTCTTGCTGTACTGTTGCATGTTGGGAGTTATATACTACATATTTATTTACCAACACATATTATTCAAACATATAAATAGTGTTTTGTATCTCTTTTGCATTTGATTTACTTCATCTTTACCCACTTGAATATGTGACTCACAATGACACAAATGTGTATAATGACGTGTATAACAATGTAAACATGGTTTATGGACACTTCCTGTGTCCTCATAAACCAAATCGCTTAAAAAAAATACTAAATGGTGATTGTTTTGTTAATGAAAAAATGTAGGCTTAGGTCTACGGAGAGTCCTGATAAACCACATACCACAGCCAACATGTGTGTGTGTGTATGTTAGCGTATATATATTGACTAACTGACTCTCAGGTTCTAGGCTGGTTTGTTGCTTCCTCAGTAACTTTGAGTCGCCTGCAGTCTGTGTGTTAGAAATGCTTCTGCTTTAGAATCACTTCAAAAAGTGCCATTATTCACATCCTGCTAGACTCTGGATCAGTGCTCGTAGCGCAACACACGGATGTCAGTGCTGATCTGTCGGAGTCCATCAAAGTGAAGGGCGAACATCTCCATGCTTTCTGATCAGAGGAGACAAGCCTGGCAGGGAACTTCCCCTCATCTGTACAGAGAGGATGATGGTGAAGTGTAAAAGAGAGTTTTTTTCTCTCCTTTTATTTTTAAGGTAGAACAGGAGGAAAAAAAACGTGTACGTTAGCATATTCTGTATGACGGGTAGAACAATCAAATAAAGAGAGAATTTGTAGTACATCATGTCAGTGATTATATGCTACCGTATGTTGCATTCGACATAATTATCTGCAGTTTATTTAGTTATATTCAGGCATGTGGTTTCTGCTTGTGTGTCGATCATGTATTCTGTTTTGTTGTAACTCCTCCCACTCAGGTATGGCTGATGAACATTAATGGCGTCATTAATATTCATCAGTAATGACACCTGTGTCCTGATTGGTCAGTGTGAACATGAAGCGTAGTATAAACGTCCAACAGACACCGAATGCAATGGCTGTTATGCACTCCATTTTAAGTTAAAGAGCTATAAGAAGAATTTAGTTGTTTATAGAAGGATACTATGGTAGGGTGGGTGTGGAAGCAATAACGCAGTCTTGCAAGTATAACAGCTACCCCTGATATTTATACAACAGTTAATGGAAACATGAATCAGTGAAAACAAGAACCCCCACCCCTATATTCAAACTGAGTCCATACACTTATTATCACATATCTTATTTTGTCTTGTTTTTGGTTAGCGGAAGTTGGGGAAAGCTTCTGGTTTTTTTTTTGCTTTTTAAGTAATTAGATTCTCTCCTTTTTAGATTGTCGTGACTTGTCTGCTAATTATTTTGTTTTTTGCCCAAACTGTCGCTTCCCATGTTTTTCATTAAACTGCATTTAGTAGTTTCCAGTTTCATTTGACGATTTACTGTGGTCCCTGAAGCACTGGGAATGGAGAGGGAAACTTCAACAACCATTCTTTATAATCTCTCCCCAACCTTAGACTAAGCAAAGTGTAACAGCTACTGTAACAAAGACAAATGACTGAACAGACTCCGCCTTCATTTAGCTGTCTGTTGGGGTGTTGCATTTGGTGACAACATGATGTATTTAAGGCATAAACTAGTGAACGTCAGGTAAAGCTAACCAGTTTAAATGTAAAGCATTTGCTACTCTGAAAAACAGGGTTTCCCACTCTGGTGTCCTTAAACCCATATGGGTTTATGTTTGTTCTTTTTCCTGATTCAGAATCTGTGCACTGCTGGATTCCAGTGTCTTTGTGTCACTTCAAAGTTCTTTGTACAGATTCAGTGCCAAATAAAAGAGGATATTTAAGATGTCAGCTCTAACCTACCTCGCCCTTTAGTGTCAGATGTATCTCCAGTCCACTCTTTGGTTCTGTGTGAAAGAAAAGCTTTGCTGCTATGGCATGAATTTGGCTCGCTTTCAGCTGTGCAGACTAAATTGACATTTTAAGTTCATGATTCAGTGTTTCTAGCTGTTCGCGATTCTCGTGTGAATACAATTTTGCCACCCATCGCATGTGCTGCAAAAGTTGGTGAGGGCAAAAATAAGCAGAGATATTGCAAAAAGTGAGGCGTTTTCACATAAATTTCAAATGATAATTTTTACAAATTGTATCTATAAGTGATTTTGCAAATGTGAAATATTTAATACAACATTAACATAACTTACAATCTCAGGAGGTTGGAGTCTTTATGTAAAACATCCTCTTCATCTAATATATTCCCCCTGAGGTTAAGTTGAAAAGGGTCCGTGAGAAATTTCATAACCTTTGGAAATGTTGCTTTTACGCTTTTATAAGCGTAGTGAAGTCTGAGAGAGTGGTTAAAAAATAACGTTTCCTAAATGTCCTAAAATTTCATTTAAAACTAAACTTGTTTATGAATAAATAACATGGGCAATATTTTTGTTGTTTGTGTGACAAAGGCTGAGAGCTGCTGTAATGTTTCCAGTAGACACGCGTCTTCAGTTCTGAGGTCATACATCGTGCATCACATGAAAATACATGTGATACATTTTCTAGTTGGTATTATCAATTACTGCCAGCTGTATAGGTGGCAAGCTACAGCCCTCATGTACTGTTTGTGGTCTATGGGACCCCGAGGTCCTTTTAATTGCTCAAAAGCATACAGCCATTAACATTTGAAGTATCAGGTTAACATACCTGATCTTATGAAAACTGATTCTAAAAGAATTCCTCTCGTTACATGCTTAAACTGTCCTTTTTTCATTACTTTCATAACATCTGCATGAGTCAGACAGCCAATATTAAAAATAATTTGAAATAATGGGTTTATTTTGAAATTACTGTGAGAGGTCACCAAGACCCCGAATACAAAACAAATCTCAATAGAACACGGAGGCTAAAAAAAGACAAACTCCCATTTTACTCCTAGAAAGCAGCACAAACTCGTCCTTCTGAATAGCATCTTTCCACTGAATGTTTTCTAACCCCATTTAATTCTCTCTCGCTTCACTTTCTCGCATGGGACCGCCCTTTCCTGTGATTATTCAGCAATTAGTTGGCTGTCCTCATCGGCCACGCAATACTGAGCCGAGACAATTACCTTATAGCCTGTTCTTCATGTCCTCAGTGGGCTTCTGGTAATTATTTTTAAGCTTTTAATACAGCAGTGGAAACACGGGGAATGTGCACTGCACTGAATGTGCATGGCGGTTTAAAGAAACCACAAGCACAAGAGAAAACCGGACTTCATATGGATTTGAAAGATAAGCTCTAAAACAGAAGACTTTATAACTTTAGAGATAATTATGCAGAACGCTGTTGGAAGTACAGTTGCTTGTCTTGTCTTGACTTTTACATTTTTGTTTTACATTTTCTTGGTAAAGGTTTCAAAACAATATGTAGGTGTCTTGTGAGTAACATTTCCCAAAATAACCAACATATTAGTCAGGTATTAATATACAGTAATGTATGAGCGGTAATGTAATTGTACAGTAATGTAAAATACAGTAAAGTGTTCATAGGAACATTTTAATTGTTTTTATCAAAAGAAATAAATGTTAATGTAGTACGGTATTGTGTTTTTACTATATTGGATTTGTACATAAGTTCATATGGAATCAGGAAAGGAGATAAATGAAACACAGTGTTTATCACAGTTTATGGATAACACGAGCAGGCCTATCTGGATGTGCCATATGGTCTTGCTGGATCTCCTCTGCCTCTGGACACTGAGAGCAGTTTGGCACAACTGGTTTGTACCCTTCTGAGTTTCTGATGCAGTGGTGGACAGATGTATTTCTTGGTGGGCTGGAAAGCGTATGAACCCAAGGAGCAGTCTTGGACCTCAGCATGGGTCTTTTGGATCCTTCACTAATTGCTAACTCCCCATTGTGGTCATCCACAATGCCTTGCTTCTGTGCTGCAGATGATGACAAACAAGAAAGGCCATGAATTGGCAGAAAACCGCTTCCTCAAATGCAATGTACACAAGCCCACATTTTCAAAATGAATCAGCTGGCACTGTGAGAAACTATTGTACCAAATTATTGAAATTTTGGTAAATAATTAAAATGGATGGAATACAATTATCCCATGAGATATGAAAACGCATCCATCAAAGTGCCTTTATCAGACAAATTGATAAGGAACTTGGCAAAAGCTGGACTTAGCATGTCAAATGACTTTTGCTTTATTTTGTATTTGTGCCAAACCTTGGTCGACAACACCAAAGCCTTGATGTGCCTAAAAGGTAAACACCTGCCCACACCTGAATAACACAATGCCAGGCAAAATTTTGTTAGTCAAATTCCACAAGTTTATCTGCCTATTCAGTCTTAAGAGAAATAACAGTAACAAATTTGGCTTGCTGTACTCGATTTTGAGATTTGGTTTGAGCATCTGAGCCATTCCACTGGATTACAGGATTGGATAAAATGAGGTAAATTAGAATTGAGGAAGAGGTTCAGTAAATGAAGGCTGCTGTAATATGTTTGTGGTGATTGACAGGACCGAATGATCAGTCTCTACTATAAATTATTATAATCTGTATAATTTTAAAACCAATGAATTAAGGAAGAAATGTTTTCTAGAAGGTTATCTTTTTGCAGTCATGGCAGCTTCCCCTGAGAGTGCTGAATGTAAAAGTGTTCAAAAATGTGTTTTTTACACTTCATAGTAAAGACACACATCTCAAACTAATCTGCTTTTGCAGTGGGGATTTGATGATGACCTGTGCAGAGCACTAGAGTGGCTTATCTTAAACAGATTATGATGGCAAGATGGTAATTTCACTTTGGTACTGGTTGAATCTGCAGTTCCCCTTTGAAGACAGTTGTGAAGTTGACTTGAGACACTGTGGATGAGAAGCTTATTGGAATATCAGCCTTTGTGGAGTGCGTTTGAGAGAAATCTCAGGAAATCTTAAGGTGAAAAGCTTCTACCTCTACCATTTACTCATCTGTCTGAAACCGCTGTCCCGCTCCAAATCAACTGCGAAATTGTATTTGAAAGACATTAAACTGGTTCCTTTACACTTAAGGCGTTTGTGCTCGCAGAGCTAAATCTTATTTCTAGTTGTATCTCACTACTTCAGTGGAAACCAGTATAACACTGAAGACAGCTGGCAGCCCTCATTTGTATTTAAATGTTGTGCATAATTAACACAGCTCAGAATGAACACAAAGTATGTACAAGGCACACACCTTCGTTAACCAATCACAGTTACACATTTGGTGGATGCTTTTAGTCAAAGTGGCCTACAACCCAGCTAACAAGAAGCATTCTTGGGACGTTGGCTTACGTTCCCTAAAAGTTATCTTTAGGTTATCAAAAATTTTCTTGCAGGAATGTTAGTAGAATGTTTTTGTGTTAAGATGTTAGTGGAATGTTTTAAAAATGTTACAGAATAAATGTTTGAATAATATTCTTATAACCATCTTTATTCTTATAATGTTAATACTTCCAAAACAAATGGACAATTTGAATGTTCTTAGAACGTTTTTAACACTTTGTTACTTAATGGAAACATTAGGAAAATGTTTCCAACCTAAAATTATTCGCTGGGAACACATTCAAGGTATGAATATTTTCAGATGAATCATATTTATGATCTTGGCATTGCTAGTGTCATGCTCCACTGAGTGAGCTACAGGGACCAGAGCAGTTCAGCAGACCTGGCCAGACCTGACAGACAGTCCATCAGAGCCTATTTTAGTTTGATTGAGGGAAACTTAGTCTCTGTTCCAGAAACCTAACAGACTGGCACATTCATTTTTCTGGTACAAATCCCCTTCCATCCTAAATCTAAAGTGCACAGCAAGATGTCAGTGCAGGCCATTCATTATATTTGGCAAATCGTTCATTTTTATCTGTCATGAGGTCCATGTTTCTGACAGCTTCACTTTTGGGTGAACAAAGGTGTTATCAGTTCACTAGTCTTAAGTTATGTGGATGGAAAGGAAGTGGATTACATACAGTTTTATAAATGCAGTTACGAATATTAAACTAATGAAATGCAGGTTTTCGTTAATTATTTAATTTTGTGCCATTTGATGTTGTGTTAGCACAATTTTTTTTAACTTTCGCTTTGAATATTTAGTAGTTAAAACCATTCGTTAAAACCGTTACAGTGGGATTAGCGCTGATAATCTTCCACCACTGTGCTCAACAGACAGAAAGCATTGACTCTGCATGAGAGGTAGAACAACACGGACGTCCAACTGCAATTAAAAAAGAAACAAGTGTCCTTGTTTTGGGCTTTGTTTGGGTTACGCACGTTTAAAAGGTCTTTGCTGCTGGAACTAGAGGGTCATTAATGACGGCACAAGTCTTACATATATGCATAGAGATTCACGCGACCACAAAATAACCTTGCATATAAAAGTGTGCTTACCCTCGATCTTATTTTGATGAACCTGGATTTGCGCTCGCTCTTAGAAATTGGCGTAATGCATGTCCCAAAACATGCCTGTGTAATAGCTTTCCACATAACCTTTACCGTACATCCATTGCCCACTCATTTCTCCAAAACCAAGTGTGCTATTCTCTCAAGACATTTTCTACAGACATACACTGCTAGCATGATGCTAGCAGAGACACGCAACGCGCAAAAGTATAAGGTGTCATCATGAGCTACCAGTATGATCTAAGTGGCAAAATGATTCTGTCACACAGATGAAAGGTCATCGGAACTAGAGATTCAGAAGCCAGCGTCTCATTACCGCATCACAAAACTGCATCAAAAACCTTTTAAATCAAACGCTGCAGCGCCATCTTTGTTTGCACTGAGCACAGTTACAATGAACATGGAAGAACGCTTGCCATGAAGTCATGCAGATGGATTTTAAATGAAGCATTAATTATCGGTGAGGATAAGAGCAAGCAAAGGACAGGAGAGGAGATGACAGGGTTTCCTCTGTTCAGGTGACCTTGGAATTCAATTGAGGCTTCCAGCACACCAATGAGGTTCAAATTACAGTGTTCAAAATGACAGGCACGGAGTAAAGAGCAAATAAAAAAAAACCTACTTCTTCGGAAAAGGGCTTTTTATTCCAAGACCCATCCATTTAATCCAGTATAGCTGCCCCAGTTAGCATATAAGCTATAAATGAGGTTCTTGCCTATAGACCTGTATGATTTCAATGGAGTGATGTTTACATGCTTAATGGACTAAGTTATTTTTTTACCCTGAGCATGTATCGTTTTTCTAAACGCATCTCCTAAAAGCATTTGCTATAATGTGTTAAAATGAAAAGGGGTTTTGTTATCCTGAAAGAGGATTAATGAGTTCATAAGATTAAGACCACCTCAAAAAAAACCTGAAGATTGTAGAATGTCAGAGTTTATTAGGGAAGCAATTTTTTGTGGGCAACCGGGACAGGAATATTAATTGTCTCCAATATATGTTTGCCAACTGCAATTAGGAATTTGTGAACATTAGGAAACAAATTCATACCTTCTTTCAACACAGTGGAATGTCCTTTTCCTGCTTACGTGTCAGATATAAGATTTGTTTAACATTTATGAGTCCAGGACATAGGACACATTGAGACTGTTTCCTTCTGATTAGGGCAGAATAATTACACAATAAATTTTTCTCCATGCACTGTTAGTGATTAATATACACGTTAAATAATACAAAGAAGTGTGAAGCAAAGCGTAAAACACAAATGCATGGAATGCCACAAAGAATTCTGGGTAATAGGAGCAATCGCTAGTTCAGGTTTTTTGTAATGCAGGTAGGGCTCTCGCTGGCCAGACCTCTCATCGTTACACCATGAAGAAGATTAAAATGCCTAGAAAATGAGGCTCACTTCTTGGCATAATTAATGTCCATGAAGTGTAATTAAGGACTTTTGGTTAATTCCCTTGTCTTCTAACCCCCTTAACCAGTTTTAATCATCCCCACTGACTGGTCATGCATAATTGTGGAACCTCCAGAGACTGACAAACTATTAACTCCTTAAAATATGAACTGCCATATCTAAGATGTGTGTTTGGCTGTGTGCTGCAGTGCCCACGGATGTGCTTCTCAAGTGAGAGCTATAGAGGATGATGAGGATGTAGTTCAGCAGTGTTACGGGTTCACTTCCCAGGAACACTTGCATTGATCGGGCGTATAAGATCTTGAATGTTTTTTTCCCCACTTTGGATAAAAGTGTCTGCCAGATGTTAAATGGAAATGTTTTCCTGCCGTCTCGCTCTGTAAATCCAAGATTTTTAAATAGCGCTTTTAACATCTATGCTGTGTTGAAAGGTACTGTGATTAAATATATCTTTATGTTGGGAATCACATGCTTTGTATATCACTTCATGTCACTTCCATCGTCTTGGACTCAAATTCCAACTAAAAGTGTTGACATTAATTATGGCAAGATAGATAAGCCTCATTTAAGACATTTAGAGTCAAATTCCATATTATATATGTATGAGAGAGAGAGAGTATATACATATAGTATATAGTATAGTATGTAGAGTATATACATGTAGCTTTACTGATTATTCCTACAATGTTTGAAGTGCTGGAACTTCTGCAGGCCTCCAGAAACATACAGTGCTGAGGTATGACTTCCAGCCAAGATATTCCGACATTAATGACTTTAGACGATATTTTTAGCAGTTTTTTCAGTAAATTGTACAGTACACCGTAAACCATATGTTTAAAGACTTTATAAATCGCTGTAAGAATAATAGGAATGCGAGTGATGTGAATGTCACACATGCTGAGAAACATAGAGAACACTCAACGCTACATCTTCTCCAGCTGGGAGATGTGATCACTAGCAAATGTTATTTAATTGCTCCAGGGCTTTAAATGACCTCCTTCAGAGAGCTGTATTGTCAATGGCTGCATGTTCTGTTCCTGACCATGTTCACTCCTGGAATTACCCAACATATGTTCTCACAGCTCTAAACGTTACTCAGAAGGCCTCATTATTGGTGCCAGAATGTTAACTGCATTTGTAATAATCTCGGTCAAAAGACCCACTCAGAGTTTATCGTACAAATGAAAGCCGATTAAACAATCACGTTTTCACTCCTCTTTCGAATGACAGACAGGTTCCACTTTAGCAATCGTTCCTTTACAAGAAACATATAGATGAACAAGTGGTACATTTGTAGGTGGTACACATAGGAATCGGTCTCATTAATAGTTGATAAGCTTTTACAGCATCTTTAAAGGGAGTCGATTCTACAGATGTTTACAGCTGACAAAAACAAGGTCTTACAAGTGCCTTAGTGTAAAATCAGACGTCTTTTCCTTATGGTGAAGGGAAATGTGTTTGTATAATTAAACCTGAGTGTAATGACTTGCTTTTTGCTCTTCATTGTAATTTAGTCTCGGACGTTCTGGCAGAGATCCATCAAATGAAGCAACACTCCTCCATTTGTTTCACACTGCATTTATACACAGACAAGTGCTTATCACAAGGACAAGACATGTTGTGAAAAGAGAAACATTTTTACAGTAATAACTTGTGTGATTGTATTTCTCTTTACAAGTTGAAAATGCAACAATACTGTATGTATGAGAGTCATAAAAAACTAATTTTTTAATCACACATTTTATTATCGATGAATTGGCGTAAAAAAAAATGAGAACTATAGTAAAAAAACTAAACTAAACACAGAAACTCACAGATCACTTCTGTTTTCTACCATAATTTAAACTGAATCGCAAGTTGAGAAATTATGGAAGACACATGTTGCTATTTTAAAATAAAATTCAACATAGTAAGTGTTTTGATTAACTAAACCAGGTCCAGTGGTAGACTGGATCCTATTTAAGCTGCAAGCAATACTCTGTACACACACCTCCAGATGTCACACAATATCTTTTTAGCCCGCAAGGCTCAGTGCTCGGTACTTTATTATTTAACCTATACACTCTTCCATTAGCAGGTGTACTTAATTGATATTACCACCGTTACCCTGGACTGCATATAAAACAAAAACGTGTGCTTATTCCAAACTTTCTGCTAAATAAATTTAAAACAGATATTTATCAAATATGACACCTGGAAAAATTATGTTTATATCTAAACTACTTATCTCTGTAGGGCAATAATCATGTCAAGAATTTGGGAAACGGATTTGACAGCAATCTCAGGTTAAATAAAAACATGTTAGCAATATTTATAAGACAGCATATTATCACTTTAGCAACATTTCAAAGGTACTTTATATCCTCTCGTCTGCTGGCGGTGAAAAACTCATTCACGCATTTGTTACATCAAGAGGTTTATCTGTTGCAATAATGTTTTGGCAGGTTTACCTAAAACCTCCATCAAACAAAGAGTTTACAAACAGCTTCCGGAATGCTGCTTCCAACTAGAATTCGACGGAATTGCATCAGCTGGCATCTTCACTGACTGCCTCTGTTTTACAGAATTGATATTAGATTTATTGATATAAATAAAAATACACACCTAGCAATGGGATTACTAAACATAGTCTAGCAAGACTATACAAAGCATTTATCTGACTTGGTCTGGTTGTACTCCCAACCCACCTGAAAATTGCAGGTCAGCCTTTGACTCACTTAGCATCTTTTGAAAATGCATTTCAAAGCGCACAAAATATGTACTAAAATGTCTCTCAGAATTTGTTTACAAGGACATTTCTCCCCTCCTTGGTTTTGGATTTTTTTCCTGTAAAGCACTTTGTAAACGCTTATATATAGCTGTATTTTGCATTCACATTATGTGGACATTTTAAACCAAAAGCTGTCCCGTTTACACTAAAGTTGTGTGATTTGTATTTATTTTGTCATTTATGAAAAACAGGTGCTACAGCATTGGTGGGCTCAGAGCAATACATCTGACCTGTATTATTGGGTTTGTGGATTTTATTGCACCATCTGACAGAAAGACACAAACAGACTTGCTAAGACAGTGTCAGGAACGAGAAATACAGCAGGAGCTTGGCCCAGCACTCTGTTCTCCTGCAGCAGGCTAAAGCAGCAAGGCTGGCCATTATCTGGCTTATAAATGAGAATCCATTGATCAGAACTATCCATTCCTGTCATATAGTAAGAGTGTTGGTCAGGCACATGTATCATCAAGTCATGGAGACAAGAACAAGTTATTATGTCCTGCACTGGTATAGTTAATACACAATTGTATTTTTATGGTAATGTTTTTATCATGTCATATTCAAAGCATTAGTGATGTTGCAGGCCAGACTCAAACCTGCATTACCTGGAGCAGTTCTCAGGTCCATTTCCGCGGCTTTTCACAGACATCTGTGGATACAGTATGTCTAGGGCCGTGCTTTGATATAATATTTAAGTACGAGACACTTGAATAAATTCTGCAAGGAGTAATTTTAATGAAGTAAATCTTTCAGTGCTACTAAAAATATCCAACTAACCATCTGACCATCTCCATCTAACTAACCATTAACCTTAGCTTTTATACCCATAGGAAAGACATGTTGTGTCTAATGTTGTAGCTGATTTTTAAATGCTTTGGAACAAAATTCTTTCAGCTTTTACACCCCATCTGCATCATCGAATAAGCTGTCACGAATTGCAAGTAGCTGTCTCACCCTATAAAAATGAGTGTGTGCTACCCCTCTGAGACACAAACACTATCGCCCCTCCGTGAGTGGCCGTGATTGGTATAACTCAATTTATTTTCTGTTGTTTGTATTTTTGGTGTCGCAAATTTGAAGAGTGTATGTTTTATCTGAACTGACAACTTTGAAATGTAACCGCAATGATAACTGGAAATATGCTGAAAATATGACTGATGTATGTCTTCGCTTGACTTAAAAAATAACAGACCCCTCCTCATAATTCCACACAGTTTGTCACGCTAAAGTTTTGGGTGGAAAAGCAATACGTATGTAACAGTGACGCTCGCCTTAGCAAGCACCATTAATTATCACATTCAAGAAGAGAACAGCCTCAGCCGTGATAATTAGTCTATCCGGTTATTCTGTGTTGTGAATACAGATTCATTTTATGAGTGCTAAAATGACATTTAAAATACCAACTCTACAACCCCCCCTTCTCGTCTCTCTCCTCTCTAATCTCTCTCCTCTCTCTTCTCTCTGACAGCCTTGTCATGACTCCTTGTCATGTTGTTTTAATGCAAAACTGTAATAAAAAACACAATGTGTTCTGTCCATTCTAAAGAACATCGTTAACCATGTTTTTGAGACTCTGACCTACAGTATATTCTTAGATACTATCACGTTGATTGATGTTTAGTCAATATTTAATGGCTGGAGTCTGATATGTGTCCCATTTTGCCTTCCGTAGACTCCCCACTGTCATCCGCACATCAATACGTGTAGGTCATGAAAATCTTGCTCTGTGTCTGGGCACAGGAGCTTCCCAGCCGCTGGTTTATTAATGAGAATACCTTTTTCTCCTCCACTAGATTTAGTCTGCTCTCAGAGGAAATAAGTGTTGTTTCTAGGGATTTTTCAATGATTTATATACTGGGGAGAGCCAATTAGCAGAAAACAAAGCATGGAATTATGGTCTACGTGACAAAAGGGGTGCAGAGGTGTGCGGCAGCCATCTTTACTGTTGGTGTAATTGATGGTTCCATCGATCAACGCTGGAAGTTTGACTGATTCACGTTGTCATGCTAGCCGCACCAGCTCTGAGGAGGGAACTGGGTCACGAGAACTCTTTAATAGGCAAAGCTGTGGTCGGTCTCATTTGAATTTGCCTTTGGCGGGGACTAATTAGGCCTGATGTTTTTTTCTTGCATTTTCATTTAAATATCACTCATGGCGCTGGAAATGAGAAGATTTGGATAAACACGCAAACAATGATTAAACCTGCCCACGACAGTCAACACAGAGCCTGGCATTTTTTCTCTGCAGTAATGAGTTCGATTAAATGCCGGCGTCATTAGATGTCATCACCATGATGCTGATTATTTTGATTTCTCTGTCATTACAAATGTTTGGAAAATAACTAAATTCTCAACTACGAAACAAAATTAACAAATGACTTGGCACACATTAGAAACAAATGCATTGCATTAGGAAAGACCAGCACACACGCAACAAGGTGTATATGACGTGCGTATTGCAAAGGAACAAAAGTACATTGCTAATTTGTTGAGTATGGTTTCCAGTTGCTTTATTTGTCATTTGGTACATATTTAAGGGTCTTCCCAGCTCACAGGGAACATTCTTAGAACATTAACGTTTCCTCAACGTTATCAAGTTGAGCTAACTAACATTTTGATAATGATATCTCAGCGTTATTAAAATAATATGCTATTGCAGTAACATTAGTAGAATGGATTTTTAACATTAGATCACATCTATGAAATTGATCAAAAGCGTTATTCCTAAATTGTTAGTGGAACGTTTTAAAAAACAATACAGATATAAAATGTTTGAATAACGTTCTTATATTCAAGCAATAATGTTAATACACCATTACCTAAAAACTGGATGTGTTGAACGTTCCTAGAACATTTATAAATAACATATTTAATGTTTTTGTCACTAATAGAAACATTCCTACAATCTAAAATTGTTAGCTGTGTTTTCTGTATCACTGACACGGATTGTTGTCTGCATGAGATCAATTAATGTTTGAGTGCTGATCCCAGTTTACCTGCTAGCTTGTGTACGAATTAGGAAAGGTCAGCACAGCCATTTTTGAGCTTGTTCTTCCATTACTCATTTGAGTGCTGCAGTTTGACATCGCGTGTCCCCCAGAGCCCCCTCTCTTTCTGCACAGATGTGGTAGAGCCAGAGATTCTGCAAACATGTGTTGCTAGTAAAAGCAAATTGCTGCTACGTGTAAGAAACTTGATTAATTTCAACCGGTGCGGTCATGCATCTGATCTCAGATCAGATTATTCTTAAAGAGGAAACAGATTATTCTTAAAGATGAAAGCAACAAACTTTGTGATGAGGAAGCATCACAAAATGGATTTGGAAATCCATGCATGTGGAACAGTAGTTTGTGTGTGTGTGTGTATAGATAATGTTTGCATGTAACCCTATTTTGCACCCTACTGTATGGTGACTAGGGCATTTAAATCATGGTACTGTACAGTATGTCGATTTTTCCCCTCCCCATTATCACTTAATCAATTTAATTTATGCCCTAACAGCAGACTCCTGCTGGCACAACAGCTGGAGATGAGCACACAGATTCAGTTCAATATCTAGAGTGTTCACTTATTTAGAAAGAGCATAAATCTGTTATAAAGCCCTATTACATTTCATTTTACATACGTTTGCTATTTATTTTCTATTAAACACCAGAATTATGTATATTTAATGACAACATGCTAAAGAGTATACGTAAAGAGACCCAGGTAACAGGAAACATTCTCAGGTCATTGGCTAACATTCTCTAAAAGTTCTCCTAAAGTTATCAAAATGTTTTTGCAGAAATGTTGGTAGAATGTTGTTTAATGGTATATAGCATATCAAAATAGTAAGTAAAAAGTAAAAGTAGTTAGTGGAACGTTATAAACATAACGTTCTTTTAACCAAACTTTCAAAATAACATTTTTAACATGTTAATTAAATGTTCTTACAACCTAAAACTGTTAGCTAGGGATAATCATGACGTCATATGTGTGACCTCTGGGTCACCCATCCAAACAGAATGTGTGATGAACAACAGGATGTTATTTTGTGTGGTCAAATCTTCGGTTGCTTGTTACTAAATAACAGGCTGGACAAAATTACTGCAGTGTAATAGCCTAGTAGTGATTTTCATCTCGCATACAATTGCACACGATATCCACACTCATTTACAAACCCGTCATCTCACAGCCGTGATGAATAGCCTCCACAATGGAGAGGCGCTTGAGAGCTGCCCTGAGGTGATTGAGGGCAGCAGACAGTTAACACAAGGAGCAGATCAACAGCACTTCTGCTCATGTATGTTTGCTTGTGAAAGCGCTCCGCATACAAACAGCTAATAAAATGCTTGTTTGTTGGAGGTCCTTCTCTTGCTCCATGGGGTTTTGCCAGGTCTGTAAAAAAAAAAAGTAAAAAAAAGTTATTAAAAAGGTCTACAAATGTTCAACCGAAACCAATTTTGTCCTCCACTGTAGAAAAACAAACGAGGAAAAAGAAAAGTGAGATTTGATTGCAATCTTTAATATTATTGATACTGCGTTTGTAGTGTAATGACATCATCGCTGACATCAGGGCCAGCATTGGCCGGAATTACTGAGGAAAAATCTGGCTTTCAAAAGAATGCATTTCACATTGCAGAACAGAAGAGACCCACAAGGTAAATAAAGAGCTACATACATATATTATTGATTAAAAAATTGTATTGTAAGTGTATTTTAAATGCAAAAATTCAAAGGTTCAAACTAATTTACAGGGACTTTTATTAAGTACGTGTCAGTCAGATGCAATATGGCAGTGCTGCTTGACTTTAATTATAAACTGCTGGCTAAGCAATGTGCTAAGCCATGTGTGTTCCATTAGGAGCGGAATGTAAACAGTAGAGGGACAGACAGGTCACATCAGAGATTATCTCCTCAGCCAGAGTCCTCACGGTCTATCAGACATCAGCGCACTCACTCTGGCCAAGACCAACATTAGACAGAATTGCTTCTCCTTTATTAGGCTGAAGGAATTTCCGGGTTACTTGCAGCCGTCCCTCCATTTCTGCTGGAGATGTACGACCCCATCTCAACCCTGAAGTGCTAAACATGAAATATTTGATATGAATCACAGGTGTCTGTGAAAACCCAGTCAACCGTGAGAAACAATGTATGATTTTTAGGGTACATACTGCAACGATTTCAAATGAAAAATATAGTGCTCGTGATGGTGAACTGATAGATTCAGTGGAAAGTTGTCTTGTTATTGAACCTAGGTTTACTTATGAGTTAATTGACTTTGTAGTGTACTTGAAAACCGTATAACTACTTCAACTGTAAGATTTTATTCAATAACTTGGTCAAAAAATACAATGAACCTTTCCCTGTGTTTTGCAATTTATTTTTCTATGTATTTTTTTATCTTGTGTATTAGATGTATTAATTATAGACTTCGTTGCATTAAACCCCATAAGTTAGTAAATCGGTTGGTTATACTGTAATTGTAAAATTAAATAATTTCTTAAGGAATTTGTTGCAGCTGGCTTCAGTTCCTCTACCTGTTCCTGAATTTTGTTTTATTTGTGTGACAGTTCTTATATTTTTGGTGTTTTACAGAGGCATTTTTGTTCGCCCAAATATTAGACAATACAGTTCTGTCTTTCCGCCGAACTTTTCTGAGTGCAAATTTAGAGTCTGTGCCCTGCGCCTTTTTCTCTGTCAATTACGCTTCCATTCCGAAACTCCCGCCAGACAGAAGGTTAGTTGTGACTTTCGTTATGATGGTCACCGCCACAACAATTAGCTGGTGTTCCAGCAGAGGGGCCAGGGTTTGCCAGAGCTTGTAAAAATGCCATCTGTCATTGGAAAGCTCTTCCCTGCCTCGCTTTGACGGTTTCCTTCAGGGAGTCACAAGGATTGTTCAAGTCGAATGGAGCTCTGAGAAAACAATACATTGTTTGCTGTGAAAAATATTTTGGCAGGGGCTGCGGGAAGTGTCTCACAGATGCCCTGAATAGCACACTGAATTAGAGCAACACCTAGCGCCTGAGTTTGGCTCACTTTGTGTAATGTATATTTGCCTTGTTATTTTATGGCTGCGTCATATTTAACCAATAACCCAGCGAACAATTTTAGTTTGTAAGAATGTTTCCCTTACATTTCTGTTAAGTAATAAAAATGGTAAAATATATATTTTGAACGTTCTAGGAATGTTCAAAACGTAACTTTTTTTGTTTTAAAAAAGTATACCTGAATTTCTTGTGTGGAACTACTTCCTTACGCCACAGATGTAGAATCTGCCATTGATGGTTTAAAAGATGTGTCCATGCCTCTGTTACTAATTCAAAACTGTCATCCCAGAGTGTTCCGGAGAGCATGCGTGAGTGCATCTGCACCTCTCATGGGAAAATCGATGACTTTGTCATAGTGTCATTTGAACAGCTGCTGTGGCAGAGTGATACAAAACATATTAGCACTTTCGTCCAATCAGAATTGAAAACCAAAACTTGCTGTTTTTTCAAATTTATTTCTGTAAAATGTTTGTTAGTGTCATAAATGAAAGTTATTACCAATAAAAACAGGATTTTAAATAAAATAAACATTGGATAACCATCTTATATTTTTGAGGTTTATGATTTAGATGTGCTTACAGACTGAACAAAAGGCACCAAAGAACCAGCAAGCGTGTTTGTCCGTCACTATCCGAGCTGTCAATGCAGCAATTTACACAGTGTGTGTGCATGTGCCTTTCCACGTATGAGTGCTTTTTGCCACCATGAGTGTGTGTCTGTCAGTGCATGTTGTATAATTAGTGCCATCTACTGAACCTCACAGCCTGGTCTTTACTGGGTCAGATGGTCTGAGTTCATGCTGTCAACTCTCCCTTAGTCAGACCAGATGGTGTCTGCACCATGTGTTACTCTCCTCTGGTCCCTCTCTCAAGGTGAGAGAACCAACAATGACATTCTGACCCCCAATTGTTACACTATACAAAACCCAGTGGTGCCCACAATAGGAGCAAATTAAAAGCCAAGCAGGAATAATTGGGCAGGCTATTTATGAATCTATTTTTCAAAGCAACTTTAATAGTGACGTGAATTAGACTGATGATTATTAGACTTATAACTTCTGTCTAACTAATGTTCCTTTCACAGGAGAGACGTGATAATGGTTTTGTTACGATAAACTTTAAAAAATGATTTCAGTGTTATAGGAAAAATAAGGAATAGTTTTTAGGGAAAATCATCCTTCGTTTCTACCAAAGTGCTTTCTGTCTTTTTCTTTTCATTCTTGAATCTGTAATTGACTGTAGCCGGAAAATACAACGTCACGATGCATCACACAGGTGTATAATTTACAACATTACAGCATCCAACAATATCAAAGCACAATGTGTTTACACACACACTTTTCAAATTCGTGCAAACTCCTTAACTGTCGTTTTTTTCCTCCATCACCTCAGGACATAAGCCCATACATTACATTTGACTAGATCTTACTATGATGACGTTGTATTTCTGCATCTTGTCTCTGAGGGTGTTTAACCTAACAGCATTTGTGACATCTGGAGGTGTCACATGCTCTTGTTGAGGTAAAAGATTGCACGAAGACACGTTTATGCGAGTTGGCATGCCCGCGCCTGTGCTGGTGGAATATGTGATATTTAATGCCCGTCTACCCAAATATACATTCTGCACGATATTTGACCAGGAAGAATCACTGTTAGTTTAAGTAGTGTAACAAGCTGCAAAACACACAAAAGTTTGCCATGTTTATCTAAGATGAAGGGTAGAAAGTTTGGACGGTTGTTTACCGTTTTCAGTGGGTAGGCTGTCTGCATCCATTGGTGTAGCAGGAAACCAGAAACGGTCATTACCACATTGCAATGTGTACTTCCATTAAATTTGTCAGACAAGTTAGTATTACACTGACCTGATAACGGTAAATTTGACATGAATTTTATGGATATAGCTGGTTTTATCACACTTATTTCTCTGTATCTGAAGTAAACGAGCATGAACCTTCTCTCAAGTTTACATGAGGTTAATAAGGCTACATCTGCTATGAGCTGTTTTATAGATGCCTTCGATTTCATTTGAAATCTCCACATGCAATGTTAGGTTGAGGACACAGACAATATACTCGTTTGTATAATGGCCTTTCGCCAACGTATGACCTGACCGACTGATCAAAACGCTCACCCTGCATGCGGTTAAAACTCTGCTATCTCTCCTTTCAGCACGCATACACAAATTGAATTGAAGATTTCAGATCCATTCAAACTCAGATGTATTTATATAACTCGCTTATTCTCTGATCAAAGAAACCTGAAGTCGCTCTCCGCGGTGTTCCTGCTGACCGCAGGCTTTCTGAGGACATTTAAAAGACTCTTTGAAAGACTCAGAATTTCTGGTGAATTTATCAGGCTTTTTACATTAGGTAATTATTTTGTGAAGTATAACCAAAAGGAGAGGAATGGTTAATTGACCTGAAGGGTTTAACATTTGTAAAGGGACAATGCATTATATTTAACACTGCACAAATCTAATTGGCGTGGACAAAGACAAACAAGCAGCAGTTAACATATGTAGATACAGGCGTCTCTATTTCTGTCTTAGAATTTGCTGATAACAGCTAGACGTTTGGTTTAAAAAAAGACACAGGGTTATCATAATTCATAATTCCAATGATGGAAAAACAGTGGCCATATGTGCATAGAGTAGACTGTGTATGTGTTTCTAAGAGATCAATGTACAGAGAGATAGGAGAGAGTCTGCCTGCCTGTAAGGTGAGATAAACCGACAGGAGGTGACAAATTCATAACAGCTTTGTGCAGCCACAATTCCGGGGGGTGATACAGAGGTTTGCCTGAAATAAGGTGACGTGTGACAGTTATATCATCTTCTTGAACTTGCCATACTACAAAAAGAGCGAGTCTGATGTGTTGTCATCTGTTTGCAAAAACACTCTGAGATGGGAATTTTAGGAAGGCATTAATTATACATTTTAACACGGTTATTAGTGGTGTCATAAACAGACTTATACATAAAGCTTCATCTTTCTTCCACAAATTGACATCATTTGACTGGTGGTTTTAAAGGTGCAATAATCAAATGGATTTTCCGCAGTTCAACATGAAATTGGTTTCTTTTTGGAGAATAGTTTAGTTTTTGCTCGGAAATCCCATTACTGAGTATAGCACTTTACAGTAAAATAATACGCAGCCATGTGCGCGCTTTTGTAGATATTAAGAACTAGCGAAATGTTGGATAATGCTCAACTGTAGTAGTTTTTAAAACCACTTGACACTTTTCTATGTTGGGTATTTTTAATTAAAGCAGGAAGTTTGGGTGGAGAATAGCGACTAGTTCTGCTCTGTTGTTTAACTGTCAATAGGTTGTAGTTATGTCACAGCCGTGAACCACAATTGGCTACTGCCTTGTCAGTGGCAAGTAAGGAGGGACGTTCTCATGTGACTGGACGAAAATCTGAGCAGTGCAGGATGAGTCATCAACCTTACATATTCTGAAAAAAAGAAAAACATTGATTACTTTTAAAAGTACACTAGCCCTAAAGTGGCTTAAAAGCTAACAGGCATGGAGCAAAAGCTGCAAAACTCACATTTTGATTTCACAGAGTTAGAAGAGATAACCACCTGTTGTGTCAAAATAACTCACTTCAAAGATAGACCGGCACATTCCTATCGAAAAGGTCATTATCGGGTGTTCTGTCTTTCGCTCTCTCTCCTATAATTAGTAATTAGTGTATTAGAGATTTTCAGTCTGGCACAGCAGGCAAGTTCTGGCTGATAAGACTGACAAGCACTTTTATCAGGCTAATCTAAGCAAAGAAAAACAAAAAGTGATGTGGGGAGTGAGGATAATCGATTCCCAGTCTATGTCAGAGCATCTTGATCTGCTTTTCTACAAATCACTTTTCCTCTCATAATAAAATGCGATGGCAAAATTTCTCATGCCTCTGATTTCATTCTGAACTTACATGAACTCAATATTTCATTATATAAGCAGTTTCAAACTCCCTGAACTGAAGCAGCTGTACATGTAACAAGTATTTACAAGGTGGTTGTAAGGGCAGAATAATTGAAAGTAAACAAAGTTCCCATTTGTTCTTTCACCGAAACTTAGCATATATTTTGCACTCCGCCATTGTGAAAGCCACATGCTGTGCATAAAATATAAAACTAATATAACTTTTAGCTCATTTCAAATTTTGCTTGCAGACAGTGTCCCTTAGAAATCTCAAACACATTTCACAATACTGTCGTGCCTAGAGACTGAGGGTGGTTGAGAGGTCTCTGCTTGCATGCAAAATACAGTGGCATGTTTTTCAGCCATTACACAATATACTTATAAGTAAAGTATCAAATATTTCTAAAATATAATACTTTAAAAATCAGCCACTGAAAAAAAATGTTGCACTTTTTAGATAATGGTGACTGTAGCAGCCAAATTAGATTGATTAACAAAATGATAACAAGAGGGACACAAATAAATAAAAAAATAAATAACTGCTGTCTGTTCCTTAATGTTATGAAATTGACATCCAGTGGCATTATGGGGTCCATTTATGGCTGCCAGTAATTTGCCTGAGTTCATTTTTGCAGATATTCTCCTAAGAACAAACCTGCCTGGATCTCCAGTTTAATTGGAAAAATTTGCATCGTAATGACCCATGAGTCACTTTCCTGCTATTTCCAAGTTTTATATTCTTGAAACCTGACCAAAAGCTCAACATTAATGAACAGATGAAGTCTCAAGTTGAAACAAGGTGTAATAAAATATGACATTGCATGTTCTTTGGCTAAAAACTAAATTAGAACTTTTTTGCCCCGTTTCATGATGGTAATCTGCATTCATTTGACTCCTGCAGAAACATTCTCATAAACCGTGTCATTCATGTATGCAAATCCCTGTTTTCATGTGAATATATATATATGTATGATAAACGTTCCCCTTAGGAAGACACCACATTTTCATATAAATACATGCATCGTGCCCTCGCTCTGTCTCTGCAGAGATATACTTGTATTCTCGGATATATTTTCTGATATTTCTTCAGTATTATTCTTGCTCTTCTGTGCATTCTTTTTTGTATTCAAGGTAACAGTTGAGTTGTCTAACATTACCTACTGTAAGTAACAGACAGAATACTGGCAAACTAGCAAGCTGTTTACCCAGACACAATAGTAGTACATTTAAATGTGGTTGTTAGTCAGAGTTAGCTAACGTTACAGTAACAGTTTATGCATTTGGCAGACGCTAAATTCCAAAGCATCTTACAGTGTGTTCATGCTACACAATTGATCAGTAAATGTGTTCTTTTCACGTTGATAATGCAACGCTTTACCAGCTGAGCTACAGGAACACTGGAAACACAGGTTAGGTGCAACAATGACATTATATAGTTATATAGTAATATAAGTACAACATTGCAATATATAGTTATATAGTACTTTTTAGGCACGCATAAGTATAACTAATAAATAAGAACTAGCTGTGTGGACGAGTGCAATGAATGATATCACATCACACTCTTTGAAGTCTCTGCAGTTTAATAATCCATATATCACAGTGTGTTCTGTTCCGACACACCTTTTGACTTTGATGTTACCTCCATAGATTGAGCTTTGAAATAAACTGTCATTGAATGTAGGAGACCAAGTGTGATGATTATTTTGCTGTCCTTGGCAAGCCGATGCTTGCCAATCCATCTGTCATTATGCAGAAACATCCTGTTCTGTTCCCTTATCATTTCCATCCGAGAGAAAAGTGATCTTTTACATATTATAGCACTTCCCATGCTAAACACAAATCTTTCTGTCACTTTGAAGTCCATACGATGCTGAGGTAACATAAGCTTAAAGAGTGTTACAGAGGTTGTGACTGCTGATGGTCAGAAGGTTACCCACAGACCTATAGCACCCTTTCATTTAAACAGAGACACCTTCCTGTGGCATATTTATTAATGAATGCTTAATGAATACAGAGCCAAGCTTACAGAGTCAAAATCTGTCAGTCATAGTGTTCGTAACTGTACAATACAATTAGTAGCACAATACTGTGAACATTTACCTTGTTAATATTCAATAAGAATAAACAAGTATGACTTAATTTCATTTTGGTTGGATTAAATCAAAACAGGATAAAGGCAGATTTGAATAAGTAGGATAATTAAACTTTTTTTTGAGGAATCTGGCGGCAAGTTACTCAATCTGGATTGAACAAACCTCTTTTAATTTTATTTTTTTTAAATTTTAAGCATTTGGCAGATGCTTTTCTCCAAAGCGACTTACATTGCATTATACTATACATTGATTCTGAGTATGTGCAATGCCTGGGATCGAACCCATGACCTTGGCGTTGTTAACGCCATGCTCTAACCACTGAGCTACAGGAAAGCTTTTTTAAATCTATAGGTATTTACTAATATTGGCATAATGTTTATTTCTAAAATGTAATGTAAATGGCTTTGAATTACTGTGCTAAGATTTGGCAAAAGGTTGCAAATGTGGCATTACAATAATAGCGTAAAACAAAGCCTGAATAGCTTTAAGCTCTTGGTTAGCATAATTTCCCTGCATTTTAGCATACATTATATACATTAACAAAAGTAACATTCTAACATGTTTATGAGATGAAACTTTTTTAAATGTGCACTGGTGCACACAATAATAACTTCTATATAGATGTATATATATAATGTAAATAGGATACATTTTACAATTAAATTACAGAAACATGAAACGGTTATTGTCATACTCCCAGTTGCCCTATTGATGGCAAAAATGAATGCTAAGAAATACCAGTGTGTCTTTAACCTGCAAAATGTTGGTTAACCTCTGTGATGGACTTGAGCCTGATGCATTTTAATGAGGTATGTAAATGAGCAATGAAAGCTCTTCATTTTAAGACTGTGAACAGTCTTTTGAAACATTGTGCTCTATTATTTATGTCTGCCATTACTTAAGAACTTATCATAATGATTGAGCTGTAATTTAACACGACGGTCTTGCCACGACTCGCTTGACCTCTCGGTGATGTAGGAAATAGTGACGTGACATCATCAGCATTCAAAATCACAGAGAAACAACATAATACACTTTACATTGTTTGGAAGCTTAAAATTTCACTTCAGGTGTGTTCAAAATGTATTGAACCGAAAGATCTATGATAAAAGCCCAATGCATTGAGGGCCCATATGATATATGCTAATCAAATGTAATTAATCTTCATTGTGAAGGATATACACAACAGTAATTTGGTGTAATGCCCAAAGCGTCATTACACACTAGGGTGCCCCGAGTCTATAAAGGATGTTCAGTGCTCTATTTGTGTATTAGAGCGTACAATGAACAAGCAAGGCAGGGACATTACCCTTGCTTTGTGTAGTGACACCCACCTCATCAAGATAACACAGTCGGAGGTGTTTCATGTAGCGATAAGCTTCATTTTAATTTCAATGTCATGTCTCAAGGAGCAGCTATTACGTGGTTGTATTAGAGGCTGCAAAAAGATGTTTTGAAGAACCTTGCTTAAAATCTAAACTGAACAACTTAAAGACAGTGTGATTGCATTTGAAAAGACCCAGCTAACAAGGAATGTTCTCAGAATGTTAGCTAGTGTTCTTTAAAAGTGGGAGCAGTCGCATTGTTAACGTGACAGGTCGATTGGTGAGATAATAAAAGTGTAGAGGCGTAAATTGCAATAAAAATTCTCTTCTATTGTCTGGAGAGGGTCAGGATCAAGGTTCTGTTCATCAGAAGGGCTGGTAGGACTTTAGTCTTGGTGATTTTGCCATAAACCAAACCTAACCATAACTTACTCACTCTAAACATCTAACCCTACAATCTGATTGGTTCATAGAAAGCTTGTTCCAAGACCTGGAGCAGTGTGGAGCAGGTGATACAGCAGAAAGTAAGTTGTAGAAACAATGTTTGCTTTGAGGGTAGAAAGAACTGCTGTAGGGAACGGAAGAGGTTGAGGTGGAGGGCAGTGAGATGGAGGGAAGGTGTGGGAGTGATGGAGGAAAGGAGCAGCAGGATGTACTGAGCTCTAGGGAAATGTAATGATGAAACGAGCTGGATGAAGGTTAAAGGTCACAGTGGAGACCAGAAGTGGAGGTGTTGACCTTGCTTGGCTGTACTTCCTGTGAGTATTGAGGATCATTACGGGGTCGTGGAATAGTGGAGCAGGTGCTGAACGAGTATGCTGGCCTTTTAGTTTCACTGTAGACGCTGCTGTCAGTGTAAATTATGGTGCCAGAATGCTATAGGCAAAAACTCATGCCAGAAGGCCGTAGGCTGATATGGGAGACTGGGGCCAGCTGTCACATGGAAAAGACTTCAGTACATCCTCGTGCACACTAACGAAACCTGATTGTTTTACAATTGTGTTACTTTGTTACTTTTGCTGAAGCCTATATAGGCAGTTTAATGGCATGTTCTGGCAACTCACCTCGGTAGTGCACATGCTTTGGTAGTGCACTACTGAGGCATGTTGTCACGAAAGGTCAGTGTGTTCAATGAACAAATAATCATGCATTATATGTTTCATGGGTAATAATGATAGCCAGGACTTGTGCCAATGCAAAAGTTGAAAAAATAGCTTCTAGCTTCAATATTAATGAAGTAAAAACTGTGACAACTAGCCTGAGTCTCCCATGTGTTGAGAAACAGACAATATTGCATTTTGTTTGAATTTGCATACACAGTACTGTTGTGGCCCTGCTTCAGGTTATGTTGACATCGGTGCTTAAAACATGGCACCTGTTTTGTATTAAACTTAATGCTTGTGTTTCACTTAACGCTTTGACAATGATTTAGTATTTATTGTTTCTCCAGACAAACTGTTTTGTTAAATGGACTCACAACAATAAAATAACACCTTTAAACCACAAGAAGGCCATTTTGTGCCTTTGTTATTCCTGACCCAAGTCACCACCTTTCTATCTCAGTGTGATGAAACCAACTCCCCAAGCAATAGATTGCCAGACAAATGTTTGCCTGCAGATCACAGCACCTCGCTTCAAAGGTGCATTTTGTATGTAGACAACTATTGGATGATTTCCCCGGACACAACAGCTGAACACACCAGACTGTGTAGAAATGACAGGCGGGAAAGGACTTTTGTTCCCCTCAGAACATCTTACAAGCGTCATCATGATAAAAACTAATTTTGCCCAGAGCAGACTTCACTTGGCCAAATACGTGCGATAAATTAGCAAATATTCTCAAATACTCACAACCTGCAATAAATATATGACTTTGGGACTTGCAACTTCCCACAAGGAACGCTGAAAAATATTAGTGAGGTTCTCTGTTTGTCCTACAATAACGATTGCAAATGTCAACTGAGAAAAATCATGTGCAACAGAATGCCCTCGAGGAGTTTTTAGAAGGTGAGGGTGACATTGTGTTCTGTATATTAATGTCGCCTGTTTTCTCAAATAGTGAGTTAACTTAAGCAACATAATCTGCAGAGGTTGTAATATAACATAACTAGTTTACAGATAGTAAAATATAATAGTCCACTGCATTTGTAACTAAATCATTTTATTAAGGGAGTATGTTAAATTGACATCTTTGAATTGCAGACTTCACAGGACGGATGTGTGAAGTCAAAGTGAATTTGAGAAGTCAGAGGTTGAACACTTTTGGAACAGTCCCTCGAAAACGTAGGTCAGCAGGGATTAATTAACTTTCGGAGACCCACACGGCAGATGTCGGTCTCATCTTGGGTTGGCGACTACAGAGGTCAAAGCAATCTCTCAACTCTGCAGATGAAAAGTGATTTCCCAGAATCCACTGGGTGGACAAATGGGGGCGTCATTAGTCACAAACAAATCTACATCACTCAATGCAAATGCTAAGACTCAACACTTAGTCATGGCCTCATTTCTCAGGATACATATTCAGGTCATTTAGATGGTATGGTGGTATGTCCCACTAATTTATTACAATTAGCATAATACAATTTTAAGACAACGTAAGAAGAGTGATTATAAAAAATGTAAAATCTACATTAGCAGTACAACACAGATTTCATTATGTCATACAAAACCACAATCTCTTCGTTTCCTATTTTAGGAAAAAGTCATTGTACCCCTGTCACTTCTTGAGGGGTGCAGACATAGAACTAATCAATTCTGAAATGTAGTCAGACATTCTCTAACCACAGCAGACCCGAGATGAACATTCTAAATATTATCATCGCTTTGTGTTAATAAATACAATGCGTTTAATATGTGGCCATGAAATCTATCCATTACTATGTTTAAATTAACCCTAATTTAAAACCCCCTTTGTCCTTGTTAAACTGTGTTTGAAAGGGAGAAATGTTAGATTTTACACTAAATTTTGTCACTCAGAATTCTAGAAAAAATTCTTGAATTATACGAAGCCAGATTTTTGAATTATATGACAACATGGATACACCTGATCAAACTGGAGAAAAGCAAAGTTTTATACCAGCTGTTTTTCCTGTTTTGTGTGCAGTTTTGTTTTTCTTTATAATGGGATGTTGTTCGCCATTTACCTCAGAAATGCCATATCCCACTTCTTCTGTGAGGTGACCTGCCAGCCTAAAAGCTTTTTCTGTCATTGTGAGGGCACAATCAATAAAAGGAAAGAAGCAAATCCTGCCTTTTTTAGCTGTACTGCACTACATTATATAAGATATACATGAGTGCATTATAAATTGTAGATTACAGCTATTAGCATTTGAAGAGAGGGCTGGGAAAAGACTTTCATTCTGAGAAGACTGAACAAGCTTCATCCACGTAGAATCAGATCTAAATAACACTGGAAGTTTGTGGGAATTATGGAACAACTCCAGATTGTTGCTGTGCAACAGTTTTGCCACAGAGAGGTGCTGTAATGATAAACCCTGAGCATTGTTTCATAACAACCTACTGTTCTGTTTCATTAAAGAGAAGTCAGATTTAATGTATTTTATGTCTTTTTCCATTTCTTTGCTTTGTTTAAATATGAGAGATATTTCCGCTTGTAACAAAAGAAAAACAAAGAAAAGAAAACCGAACAAAAGGAAGTGACTTAACTGGATGTGCAACATTAACATTACACACAGAACACACAATATCAAAGCTGAAAATAAATGAATTTCTGAGAGAAAATAAAACACAAGACCTTCAGCCTCTTCAGTCAAATATGCCGTATACAGTATAATGGACTGAGAGATGCGTCATAATGCAGTTAATGCATCTTTGAAAACCCAGAAATTTAAAGGAGAACTGCACAAAAATCTGCAATTTTTTATGTCTTAAGCTTGAATTCCTCGTTATATTGTGTGAACAAAGCAAAGTTGTAAACTGTCTACATAGAACAGATACAAGGCGTGTGGCAGTGATTTATGCCTGATACTGTGGAGGTCTTTATACCTTTAATCCTCTGTGGTCGTTCACCAGGAGGAATCAGTGCACAAGAATACATCTTAAACACAGTCATCATCCTTTTAAAAGCACCATTAATGTTCTCAGAGAACAAGTGATGAGCATTTGACTGATTTATTTACAAGTCTGACCTTTACAAAAACTTTAATCAAAGGTGATATGCTGATATTTACTGGAGATAGACTTTGAAAACAGATCTATAACGTTTAAGAGTTTTTTTGTGTCAAGCGTTTGGGGTTAAGCATACGGCTTGTCTTCGAGCGAAACCTACTTTTGTAATACAAAACGTGTTTTGTGGTACAGCTTTAGCACACCAATCAAAAAATCCTGGAAGGCAACCCTGCTTAAATATCACATTTAAAAGACCTTGTTCTTGCTTAGCTCTCTGTTAATTATGGAGAAAGAACTGTTTGGGCATAGGCCAAAAGTTTGCCCTGCTGAAATCTAAATTTAATTGGCCGCCTAAAAAGGCATTTGTGGAGTTCTCAAATGTGTCACGCGCAATTCCGATCCTGAAGGATCGGAGACAAATGACATAAAATTGAAATAAATCATTCATACTTTGATTTCAAATTGATTATAGGAATAAATATGTCAGCACAAAAGCATGCTGGGAAAATGAACACGATGCATTACAGATAAAGTACACGCATAATGTGTTTGAAGAGGACTTCCCCTCAGGTCATCTTAATTTAAGAAAACGCATGAATTATTGAATTATTATCAATTATGCTTTATTGAAATGCAGACGCAAACTTCACTGGCACATGAAAATACTGCAAGTATCTTAAGTTCCCGTAAAGTTCCCGGGTTGTTACACCCCTCACATACTAAATATGGGAAGAGATGCATAATGGCTTTCTATAATGACTACATCACTGGTCTGTCTTGTCTTTTAATGAATCTGTTATTAATGTTTACAGGTTGCTGATGGCTCTGAGTGTACATGAAGAATAAGCAGCGAGTAATTCTAGATCATTCTGAATCAGTAGTGGTTAAGGTAATGATGATAAGTTCTTTCTGAGTCACGGGCTGCTGGCTGATATATATTTAGAGAAGAACCATCACAAGCTTCAGTGTAGGCCTATATTTACAGTTCTTTTAAAATGACTGTAAAGTTTGACAAATTAATGTCTATCCTCTAGTGTTGTAGCTTCTGTGTTGTAGCGAATGTTCCTGTAGCTCAATGGGTAGGGCTTTGCTTTGCAACACAAAGGTTATGGGTTCAGTTCCCGCACGTTCCTGCGTGTTTTAGTTGCGGCATCACTGTTTTGTTTTAATCCAATCATTTAAACTGAATGATCCCTTATGTCAGCCTCTATGTCTAACTCAACCAATAGTATAGCATTTGGGGTGGGACTTCCTATTTGTCCAAACAGGAAAGGCGGGGTTGCTTTGTTCCCTACTCTTCCTACCTTTTGTGTTCTGCAGGAGAAAAACAGAAAGTCGTACAGGTTTGAACCAACAAAAAGTTGAGCAAATAATGACAGTTTGTTCATTTCTGGGTCCCTGTCATTACCGGTACATATTACTGTTGTGCTGAGTGCTGTAATGGATACCTTGTGTTTTGTAGCAGATTAATATCAGCCCATTTTCCCTATTGAAATGAGATTTGTCTGACTCTGTCACTTCCACAAACATAATGGACCAAATTTCAGCACCCTTGACAGGCGCTTTTGATCGTTTGTTCCTGCTGCAAAGTCAGATTTAAAAATACGGGCACATCTTTCATACCATGAGTATTCCCATCAGTATAATTTAGCTGCGGTCTACGCGTACATTACCTGCTTGTACAGCTCTAATTTATTATGTAAAGTACTCTATTATGTAAAGTATTTTCTGCTACATATTGAGACGCCAGTTGTGTACTCAACAGGACCAATCACCCCATCTCCTCAATTTGGGCTCAACACGGCAGCTATTGCAACACTCCCAAGAGAGTAAATACGCCAAGCACATGTAGATGCTCTCAAAGGGAATGCTAAATTACAGTCGAGATGATGAATGTTTGCACATTGCATTCAAGGAAAACTGATTCATAGTCTGTCACCTCCTAAAAACCCTCCGTTTCCATATTCAGCACAGGAGCATCACTAGGCGATGTGGGCTATGATGGCTAAGAACAGGAACAAAGTCATTACACTCTGACACATTAAAAACAAACACAAGATAAAAGTTGTATTATGTAGTGACGCACACTAATGTTTACACTTCTGTTCACAATGTGAAGATATACTTCGAACAAAGCTGTGAAGTTTCTCACGTCATTCTCATAATTTCTCCTCATTTCAACCTCATTTCTTTGTCTGTCTGTCTGCCTCTCTCTCTCTCTCACACTGATGTTGCATCGCAATACCTCATGTGTTCAGCTGCCTGTAAAAAGAAGAAGTAATGAGAAACATCAATGTCAGAAAAACGGGGCCTGCTGTCATGGTGCTCTCCGAATCCTTCATTGCATAAAACAATCTGTAGGTTTTGACATTTGCCAAATATACACTTATGTGCTGCTTGAGTGTACGGATGAAAGATGACTCATCTTCCAGAACATTTTAACACTCTTCAGTAAACCTTTAAATGTAATGAATATAAACAGTATTCAAAACATACAGTAGCATCCGGATTTATAAAACTGTCTGTTTAAAAAGTTCGTTTAATTGTACAATTCTTTTGCTTTGCCAAAAGTTTCGCCTGGCGTGATGACATCGTTCTCATGACCAAACCAACATACTTTGAGCCATACAATAAAATTTGTAAAAATCTTTTCACAAAAGTCTATTTCTTCAGAAAGCTATTACCATGTTCTTGTATCCGGATGCGTACAAGAACAAATGTCTTTTTGAAATGTCATTCTGTCTGTAGCCGACTACACAAACATCAGAATTTTACATCTGTGGGTCGGTGAAATAACAACACACTTTTTATTGTGCCAAATAGCTTGTGGTGCCATTATGAAATGTCACAAAAGGTAAAAGACAAATAATCATTTTGGACCTTTATATTTTTTACTGTAGCAAGTCAAAGGAATACAAACGGTAATAAAAAATCATTTTTATTTGTCCGCTCGTTTGTGGTATTTGTGCCCTCAGCAGACATTCCTCTGCAGTTATAAGCATATTGTGTTTGCCCGATTCGTTTTCCAACCTACCATAAAAAATGTGTATAGCACGCTCGATGAGGCTAATGGGTTCGTGTGTCTTACGCTTCAACCGAAGTTCTGTATTAAATCAAACTTTCACACGCATGAATACTGGATGAATACTGGTGCTTATGGGGATTATCTAAGAGATTCGTTTAGAACCCAGCCAAGACATCCCCAAAACCAATCCACCGGCGGTCAGATTGGTTCTTGTTGGTTCTTGGGACTGATTGGGCCTGTTTGTTTCTGTCTGGCTGAGCTTGTCTCACAATCACCTCCTTACCCAGTAGAACTGGGGCTTGGACTCAATTATATCTGTAAGACAAATATATGTAAAATGCAAGGCACGTATTTGGATGAAAGGCTTTAGGTGTAATGCTCATCAAACAGTTCATTTTTAAGCAGGTGTAGGCCCATCCCTCAGGGACTCTTGTTGTGATCAAGAGGGGTGATGTAAGACTATATTTTAGCTTTTTTAGGAAAAAACGGCGAGGATGTAGTTTAAAGAGAAAGTCACGCAGGCTGGGAATATGTTATTATATATATATTAAGACTGGAAGGTGTGCCGCTTAGTAGTTGAGATATAATGTTGAAAGTGGCCAGGTTGTCAAAGTCACTCTTTCAGTTCCTCGTGTCCCACAGTCACTGTGTGGTTTTCAGCTCAGCAGTGTCCTTTTCTATTTTTCGAACCTATTTAAATGTCTTGCCAGCAGAGTGTCCTGAATTCCCTAAAGGCCCATTTTAAAAGTAACACATTTTCTTGTTCATTTCAGTTGCATTTTCAAACTTGATATGAGTTTTTGTCATTTTTTTGGTTTTAATAATTGCTGTATTAATTTGTAGTTCTGTTTTAATTTTTTTTTTTTTGGTTAATCATTTCAGTGCTTCATCTTAAACCTATTTCGGTTTGCAAAATTGTATTTAAAAGTTTTATTCCATTTGATTTCAGTGAATATAAATGTTTTAACAGTTTTAGTTTAGACTTTCAGTTGCCATGTTTAGTTGCCATATTTAAATCCAAACTGGCATGCAGAGGAGAGCTGATTCTTCGGTGCAGAGCGGAAATGTACGAACTTCAAGATGACTTCCTTGTCGATAACTTCACTCCTGACACATCCTCTACTTCATCGATATTCAAAGTCATCATACAGTCTTAAATGAATCATTCTGTTCAGTGTGTACATAAAGCTCATTGCCACATTGACAGCCAAGCGACTACAGTAATTCACTTCAATAGTAAATTCTAATTGGATGTAAAATCGAGATTGATTTGTGGTCATACAAACCACATCAAGTGGAAAGGACAGTAACAGTAATAAATTGATGTTGATATGGTTCTGGCCCCGGGCAACAAAATGCCACTGGTTTGTGAGGTGGTGCATGTTGATGTCATTGATTCCCCTGCAAAATCTTTGTTCTCTCAGGTAATAAAGCTACGCATTGATTTATTGACAGCAGACGGCTACCTTAATCTGCGTTCGGCTCACTGCAGTATCTGCTCCTCCAGAAACCTACAGTAAGGCACAAGATTAAGTTAGTGTCAAGTTACCAATGCATCTTTATCTTGAATTGCAAAAAAATAACAGTGTTTACATTGAGTTTGAGGAGACAACATGGCTGCTATTGATCAAGCATTGGCACACTGCCTTCCTGGCTAACAATTTTAGGTTGTAAGAATGTTTCCCTAACCTTTTTATTAAGTAAGAGCAATATTAATAAGGTTATTTTGAAAGTTCTAGGATAGTTCGTAAAGTTATTGGTTGGTTATAAAAACATTCAAAAATTTTGTTAATGCTGTAACATTTTTAAAACGTTCCACTACAACTTAAACATTATGTTTTTGATGTGTTAAAAAGTTCTACTAACGTTACACAAAAACATTTTTGATAACTTTGAGAGACCTTTTAGAGAATGTTAGCCAATGTTCTGAGAACGCTCCAGTTAGCTGGCTGTGAGTTCCTCACGAAACATCTCGAAAACCTTCTCAATGTATATACAACATGTTTCTTGAATCTTCTCACTGTGCTGGAGAGTTTTCCATCTTCATCAGAGGTGGTGCTGTGTAAATATGACACAACGCACAGCCTTTTCTTTTCCACGGCTATTTCTGTACAATTACAGCAGAATGATAAATTGTTTTCCAGGCTAGGGAAAAGACTGATCGCCTTTGTAATGTTTAGCTATTTTTTATTGTCATATTTGTCATTACAATAACACGTCAACTCATTTTCAGCTCAGCTGACAGACTCTCATTTTACAGGCTGCTGTGCAGCACGGAGGTGATTTGTGTATGAGGTCTGGTGATAACTGCTCTCTTGGTCAATTGTGTTCGCAGATTAATTGCTACAGCGTTAGGTTTCACCAGTTACTACAATGCAGTCGTATCCTCAAAAGAGGAAGTGATAAAACTTTTTTTTGAGAAGACAGGAAGGTTCTGTACTTTTTCTCTCAAAAAAAGGTTTCTCTGCTGTCTTATGTGCAGCCTCTTCCGAGTTAGCCTACGTGTGCTCACGTACAATTTCCTAATGCGTACAATTCTTTGACCTTTACATTACTACGCAATCTGGGCAAATCACAGATAGATTTTGTATGATGTATAAACAGCTTTGTGGAGAATATTTCCTTGATGAGAAAACAAAAGACTTCCCTGGAATTCCTGAGCCCCTGCTCGTCATCTCTGGCAGATCTGAAAAGGTCAAAACCACTTACGTGAAAATGGAGTCTTTAAGATACTCTTTATCTTGTAAAATCACAGTGTAGTAACATTACCTGAAGACATTACATGCATCAAAACAACAAATTATGGGTTGTTAGGATGGTCATTTCCTATCTAAGGATCCCTCTTTTGTTCCTGAAATGCATACATTTTCCCTGGAATGAATATATTTTTCTGACTAAAGATTAAGTTGTCTTTATTATTCGGCAACAGAACAAATGAAGTTTCAAAAAGAAGGTAGAATAACATAAGGCTCAATTTATTTATTGTGCTAGTTTTAGGTAGGACGTGTGATCACAGATTATGAGGAGGCAATTGACATTCTTTGTCAGTATTAATGTAATCTGTCAACTGGTATGCTGACACTAACTATTTAGCATTCACACTGTCTGAATGGATGTAATGTGAGAAAAGGTGAGAAATAACTGAACTGATAAAAACATTCATTTCATTTAAGTGTGAACATGAAAGAGTGTTCCTGTAGCTCAATTGGTGTAATTCCTGTAGCTCCCAAATTGCTCTCTGGGCGCAGTAGTGTGCTGCCCACTGCTTCAAGTATGTGTGTGTGTTCATGACTGGCAGTGTGTGTTCACTCCTCAACAGTCATGGGTTAAATGCAGATGTCACATGTCGGGTATGGGTTACCATATCTGACAAATAGGTCACATTTCATTTTATAATCACTGCATGTAGAATTGCATATGCAGAGAATCTATCCTATACACTATAAAACTCACGCCCTGCTTCAGAAGTGCATACAAAGGAAGGAAGGGTTCATTATTCTGCTTTATATGTTCAGCTTTTTAAAGACTCTGTTATAAGATTACTGGTTAAAATAGTCTGTAGACCAATTTAGAGCCTAGCATTACTGTCCCACTGCGGTTTAAAATGGCATTAAATGGCACTGTTCCTTGAATGCGAGGGTATCTGTAAAATCTGCAGAGAATTACGAGAAAATATGAATTCTACACCGTGGTGCTAATATACAGAACGGTGTGTCTATAAATACAGAAACCAAATCCGTCAATATTCTGGACATTCAACATTTGCAAGCAGCCTCCCCTTCCAATAAATCGTAAATTAAAGACAGAACACGAACCGAACAAGCTGTAATATCATTATGTTAATAAATCTGTTTCATTATTATTTTATCAAAGTCTTACATCATATTCATTGTACTTAATGTTTCATTAAGTACACTCATTTGCAAATATAAAACGTCTCTTATTTCCCCATAAAACGAAACGCCATTTAGCAATAAAAATAGAACTGATAAATAAAGCGACCCTTACTTAATTACAACCATGATGTTTTAATAACAATTTATCTACAAAATTGACTGACATCACTGTATTCTTTCAGAAGCACATCGTCACTGAAGCAAAAAAACATATAAAAATTACAAACACTTCATATATTTTTAAAACGTCGTCTCTTTGATCTCAGTGTTGTGGTATACAATAAAAATGAATCTGTCGTTTCGCGTAAGATGATTCAGTGTGTGTAACTTCAAAATACTTCAGTGACTACTTCAGTTCTTTCAAAATAGTCTCTACCGTTGCAGCTTTGACTCACTTAACAGTCCGCTTTGAATTTTTACAATTGTTCTATTGCTGTCAGGCAGCTGGGATACTTTAGCTGTTAGCTGCAGAGTTTAGTTGTCTCGTAATCCAGAGAATTGGGAAGGCGGGCGCTGAAAGACTGAAGTGAGGCGTGTATACGCACCACCTCGTTGGGTGTTAGTTTGAGTCGGTGACGTAGCAGACAGGAGAACAGGTCCAGAGGCTGCTGACTTGGCGGAGAGAGTCTGTTCACCCGGTCTCTGATTTCCAACAGCTGCAGCAGGGCCGAATCCTGGGAGCCTTGTGTGTACGGGTAATCCAGCTGCAAGATCAAGTCCCGGATCGCTTCCGGGTCAAAGTGCATGCTGTAACCAAACACCTGAATGCTGTTGATCTTCATGTACCCCAGGTTCCTAGTAGGGTCGGTTATTTCCAAAGGCTCCACGTAAACGGTCTCATTGGCCCCCGTGCCTGGAGTTTTGATGCGGCTCCTCAGGTAAATGTGAATAGTCTCAAAGAAGGTCTTCCACTTGTTGCCCAAAGTCAGGGTCCAGTTAAAGCACTCCAGTGGAAGGTCCAGCTTGGCAGACTTCCAGTCTGGAAAATTGTTTTCATTCACAGGAATCAACCAGCTCTCTGAGTGGCTTCCTCCGAAGGGATTTATGAACAGGGTGAGGGCAGGTTCTAGAGTGCTGTTTTTAGTAAGGCAGATTTGAAGGCAGATGCCTAAGAGCATGTGGACAAGGTTGGATTTGTATTTGTTACTTTTTAGGGTAAGCAGCATCCTCTTCCTCCACGTGGGGTCGAACCAGCTATTCAGGCGCATGTCGTTGCTGATGAAGATCGCGTGGACCTCCAAGCGTCTATCGGCTCTTTGAAGGAGATAACGTAGCTCCAGATCCTGTAGATCGGTCTCAAAGCCCAGGTAGTTCTCTGTGGAATCTGCCACCATTGGTCGACACGACCCTTGAGTTAGCACGTGGCCAGTGTTGCAGCTTCCACAGCGAGTGTGGTTGTCAGTAGCGCAGGCAGCACAGGCTGCACCTTCTCCCACAGAGCACGGAACAGGAACTTGGCAGGAACCGTGATCATATGCGCAAATGCAGGTGTGCAGTCCTTCAGAGAAGGAGCCCAGCTGGTTGTTCTCCGAGCAGTAGAGTAAAGATTGAAAGTGGTTCAGCCAATACGACTGTGGCCTATATTATAGGGAAGACAAGATAATTGTCAGTTAGTCTGCCTAGAAGATAACCGATGAGATTAAATTGTCATGTTTCTGAAGCCATCCTAACAGCAGATGACAAGATAAAACTAGCACTACCATAATGGTAACTTAAAGTCAAACAGAGGCAAATGCAATCATCTTTCTATGCATGTAGCATGTAAATAATGTATTTATAAACTTGTGGGTTAATATACACTATCATCTTCTTGGAAATTTTGTAGCATAACTGTCTGCAGAGCCAAACCGTGAAGCAGAAATCAATCACTTACAAACAGGAAGGACACAAGCCTTTCAATTGCCAGAAACTAGACTGACAAGTATTCCTCTATCCCAGGCAGTCTGCGTGCCACTCAACAACACAAGCAATAACAATAATAAGCACTGCACACAGAGTCCCCTCTTTGGGTACGGTAATCCATTTCCGAATTAAGTATCAGTGTATTTATCACAAAGAAGATAACGAGTCGGCTCTGCGCACCTTTCGCGCGGTAAGTTGATGTGAGGCTGCTTCTGACACCTCTTGCTCAGGCTAAAGAGCTTGTACGCCACTCGCTGCGCTCTCCAGAAGAGACTTTTCATGCTGCTCTCCAGCTGCTCGTAGCGTCTCTGAAACACTCCGTCCAGCGACCACAAATGCTGAATCATAGAAGAATTAAGGAAGAAATTCTGAGGCAGCCTCGTCAGAAATGTTTTGAACTCATCTGTTGAGGGAAAAAAAACGTTCAAAATGAATAAAAAACAGAAAGAAAAAAGAAACATTTCTTTTAAATACAGACGTGTTGTCATGTGAACTTGACTGAATAAGAGGTAACATCATCTTTTATCACTGTGCTTGACAATAACGAGGAATAGTTTGACTAAAGAGCCGAGGAAGACTTTGAAAATGAGACGTTCTTTCAGAGAAACGCTTTGAGCTTTTTATTTGAGCTGATGGGGCAGAACATGGAACGCCTTTGATATCCCTCACAGCAGGACACATTTATGACACCTGAGATGTGTGTACGCCTGCCATTTCCTGTCACTCTCTGCCACTTCCTGCCACTTCCTGTCACTTCCTGACGGCTTTAATAACATAAACTTCAAAAGTAACTGCAATCTGAGATATTTTAGGAAGGAAAGATGATGACAGTGTGGAAGGAAAATAAAAGCTGTGCCTTTTAATTTTGCTCAGGCTTTAATGGTCGCTGTGGGATGACCTCAACAGACGGTATTACAGTAGCTAAACATTATGCTAAGTGCTCTTATTCATAATGAAAGATGCTCTTGATAAAACATGTTGGACGGGCAATAAACCATTTTATGGGCGATTAATCCTGCTCAACATAATGTACAGCAGTATGTTAGCAGGATTTATTTTTGTCTAATCAAACCTCTGAAAGGTGTTGTGTGACATGTCAGGACTCATTGAAAGTTGTTGATATATATACTCATTGCATGAGCAGAGAGGCCGTTTTATAGACGTAATTGTGTAACGTGTGACTGAGCCCCTCCTTCGTCTTTTTTCCTGTCATTGACATTTATTTCCTACCTGAATCTTCAAATTCCTTGTAGAGAAGGGCCCATGATTCAGAGATCCGTAAAAGGCTTTCCTCCATAGTCTGAATGTCCGTGTAGGGGCAGTTGCACTCTGGAAATTTAGGGTCACATTTGCACCAGCAGTCATTGTTCCTGCAGACAAAAGTTCCTTCTCCGTTGCAGGCGATGTAACTAAGAGCTGCTTGGACGAAAGTGTCTCTTAGATAATCTGGCAGAATCACCTGCAACCCTTTAGTTAGAGAAAAGAAAGGCTATTATGAAAAATAATAGGGGGGAAGCATTATAATCACATACGAGTGACCAAATGCAAATAGCTGGTAAGTCGGTTTGCTAAAGACTAAAAACAGGCATGCGATCAGCAGGTGCGCGAATACCTGCAATGATTTGTATTTATGCATTTCAGATGCTTTTATCCAAAGCTATTTACAGTGCAATTACAGTATTCATATTATCAGTATGTATACTGTGGGAACCAAACCCATGAAATTTGTGCACGCTAATGCATAGCTCTGCCAATTAAGCCACAGGAGTTCTGCCTATAGCAATTCGTTTTCTATAAAAATTCTATTAAAATTCTATAATGCAACGTTCTATATTTGCAGTTGTTATTAAAGAAGCATCAAACAGCATAATGTCCATCATAATATCAAAACTAAACACAATATGTTAGAGCAACATCTTATACCTTGCAAGTGGACTTTGTTTTCAGGACTCTGAACCAGTACAGAACTGACAGAATCAAGGTTGTCATAGTTACTGCAACCAAGAGGGCCAGTCCTGGTTTCAGTTACCTGGGAAACGAAATTCAGACCAGAGAGTTATAAATATTATCGTAGAATTCCCATGATGATATACAGTATGTAAAAACAGTCATTTTTTATGTTATCCTCTTGTGAGCTTCAATTTCACATGTTCATACAATCCTGAAGTATAATGAGGGAAAAACATATTTGGTTTGGTGTCCAAGACAGAAGGTTCAAGCTTGAGGCTCTACATACAATACAAACTTCTCCCTAACCTTCATTTCAAATCTCCTTTAACAGAGAATTAAACCAGTAAACTAAACAGATGCATTATTATGACTGTGCTTGGTGAGTTGCTCATGCCAGGCATGATGATAATGCAGTAGATTGTGTTCTTGATAATGACCTAGAGTTCCTCTCGCTGTATTGAATCACTCAGTTGAAGGAGAAGCCAAGCAGACAGTCGCACAGTGTGTTGTTTTCCCTCTGTTATGAAATGTGTTTAATCAATTATTCACTTTGTTTAGATATCCTTACACACACACACACACACACACACAAAAGAGAAACAGCAGTTTTTGCTCTCTATTTTGCAAAGCATCTAACCTTAGTGGAGAGTTCGGTATTTAATGATGGCTAGATTCTGCGTAACAGTATTGACTCAAGCAACTCCGTCGACCTTTCACTGCAAGCTAGCTTTGCTAAATTCCACATTTGCAATATAAGATCACACTGAATTTTCTGCGTCTTTTCACTCGCCCCTCTGTCCTCATGACACGGAGGAGCGCGCGTAATTGATTCACACTTTTCTCTTTCATGGTGCCAGTGAACCTTCATCAGTTCAGCGATTTCTTTCGATCCCGCCTGTCATTCGAGATCTTTGCCAGACTGGCAGCTAGATAAGGTGAGACAAGGTTGTCTTCTGCCGCTCCATCACAAACCCACTGAAAAGTCTGCTGATGTGGAACTCTGAGTCACAAGCATTCCCAGTTAACAATTATAGGCTGTAGGAACGTTTCCCTAATGTTTTCTAGAAGTAACAGAAACGTTAAAAATGTTGTTTTGAAAGTTCTGGGAATGTTCAAAACGTCTATTTTTATTTTATTAATGTAACTATGTGGTTTAAAGAACGTTATTCAAACTTTTTTTTTAAATTCTGTAACATTTTTAAAATGTTCCACTTACCACTTAACAACAACGTTTTTGATATATGATAAAACATGTGCAAAAATGTTCTACTAACAGCAAGCTCTTTTTGATATCTTTGACAGAACGTTTACAGAACGTTAGCCAACATTTGGAGCAAGTTTCCAATTAACTGTGCCTGGGGCATGTGTGCGTTCAGTTATGACAGGCTTGTTTTGACATCATCCTGACCTTTGAAGCTTCTGTTGTACTGGATTAGCATACAACCTGTGGTGGCTTACACTAAACTCAACCTAAAAGCTTGAACTGCGATAAAACGCTAAGCTTAATAACTACCGCACCTGATGCAATCATATGATATATCTCTTTATTATTTAATGCTCCATATGATGCGCCATATGGTAAAGAGGAACTGATTGATGAACAAGTAGGGCATGATGTTAGATTCTCTTTACAGGCAACAGCTGTTACTCAAAGCAAATACTTTGTCTGTCACAAAATACCTTGTAATGGTAGATTATAGGCCACCTGGACGTATGGAATTCTGGCTTAATGTGAGACATCAACAGTCTGTTGATACCCACACAGCAGCTATTTCTGGAACAGTCCAAGTTTCATGGTTTTGGTCTGGGGGTAAATATCAGTCAGTAGATTTAGGAGAACTATTATTTGTCCTGCAGTTTATTGATAGACAAACACCACACGATGGACGTTCACTGACGTACTAAAACTTCAATCACAGTCGCGCTCTTTGTAATTTCACTTTGAAAACACACCTTGACAAACACATTTCAGATTTACAATGAATGGTTTTGCTCGGAAAAATCTGGGGACAAATGTCAGCGGTAAGCTGACAAAGAGCCTCGTCTGTCTTTCAGTGTCTGTAATTTTATTATTCATATATATTATCTATATATATTATCTGGAATAAAAATCATGAGGAAAAAATTCTTCCGTTTAAAAAATGGATTTACGCATTATACAGACACCATGAGCGACATGGCACCTGACTCTCCATTTTCTAATAAAGACCTGGCACACCAACAGACTAATATGCTTTTCCTCTAGAAGTGAAATAGCTAAATTTACCCTCCACGGTGCCCAGTGGGGGGAGCTATAAACCTCATTCTTCTCCCCAGCTGCGTTTAATCTGGAAGTCACACTGTGGAACACAGCATTTCCTGTGAAATGCAGGCATGGGTCAATGGCCTGCGGAAATGATACGTGTCGGGGGCCCCCTGCTGCGTCCACCATTCATTCTTTTGCCCTGTAGGAGACGCGTCGGCCTTGCGGGTTGCGTCCGTCGCTCAAAGAACTCTGTTTCTATTGTCACCAGCAACAGTGAAGCATAGCACCGACACTGAAGAGCTACCCTACCAACTGTAATAAATACATCTAAGCACTGCAACAGTGGCGTGCTGATGGAAAGCACAGTTGTATATAATGCGATGGGGAGGGATAATCAAAGCGTCGTCTGTAATACATGCGCCACACTGTGCATTGCTGCGACTGAGTAACAACCTCTGTGGGGTTTTCAGACAGCTTTGTCTGATCGTCATCAATGTAATGGGTAATTTTGACGGCTGTCTGCAAAGGTGTAACAGCAAATGCAAATAATGCACTGCGTGAATGCTAAACTGTGACAAACATGCAATGCAAAGCGTTTTGGCAATGAATCCGTTTGTGTGAGAACTGATGATGAATTAATAAAGCATAATTTCATATCTGGAAAAAGTTAAAGAAGTTGCTTCTGTCTTCACTTTATACAAACAAATACTGTAAGAAAGAAAATCATTTATTTTACTTGAAAGCATAATTGTCATTGTCAGTGACCTTCTAGAGCTGGTGGTAGTATATCCAGAGCTGGTTGTTGCATATCTAGAGCTGGTTGTCGCATATCTAGAGCTGGTAGTAGCATATCTAGAGCTGGTTGTAGCATATCCAGAGCTGGTTGTAGCATATTGTCGCATATCTAGAGCTGGTTGTAGCATATCCAGAGCTGGTTGTAGCATATTGTCGCATATCTAGAGCTGGCTGTAGCAAACTTTAGCATTTGCTGTATAATAGGGTCTTAACAAGGCTTAAAGCTCTCCAGAGTAGAATACCCTTCCGCTTTTATTTTTTCCCAAAATGCTAAAATGCAACAAAAACCACCTCAGTGCTTTCCTAAACATCTGCTGGTCTCTACTGCGAAACATTCCTGATCCATTGCGTTTAATGACAAAATAATGAATTTGAGGTGATTTAATCAAATGTTAAATACTTTTTAAATCGTTGCAGATGTTACTAATGGGAACACCTGAAACTATCACACACATCTGGGGACAAAAGGCTTCTTTACGATTTCCAGTTTTGTTGAAGGTGATTAAATCAATAGCTTTTCCGTTGCAGCTGAATAAGGGAAAAGATATTTGCTCGAAAAGACGCGCTGTGGTCAAGAAGACCACCCACACCGCTGATAGACTGACACATGCAGAATACATGAGGTGCAATAAATTGTTTTCCATAATTGAGGAGAATGGATCAGCTGTGAAGGATGTGTGGAGTGAGTAAATATTGACTCTTTCATTCACCATTGAGAATCATTTGTAAAAACACGCCAGTACTTACACTGTAGCTCCAAACCAGTAAACCGATTGTTTACTAACAGCACAATAATACAGAAGTTATGGAGTTATGAAATGTTGTATGTTATGAAATGTATAAATGTTTTAAATGAACAGAAACTCTGTGTACCTTTTGCTTAAGTAACAAAGACATTAATAACAATAATTGTATTTAATTAAATATTTTAATATACTATATACTACAGAAGGCTCTGACAGAGCGTTTTATTGGACAGAGTTCTAAATTTAAGTGGGTTGCAGATAAAGGTGAAACTTACAGTAGGAAATCATCGTGTATTCCCTTTACATTCAGACGATGCACCATCCCCATCATAATCAATAAATCATAATGTCCTCTGATGCAGCATAAACTCTAGTGTGTGGCGCCTTAAGCTTACACTATAATGGTAAATATTAAAAAGTAATTATATTGTAAATAATCATTTTGATATATCACAGCATACCTGCAAATTCTTGTCTCTGCTGTATATCTACAGTATATCACTTTAGACCACTCAGGGCCCTCTATCTAAGGCTTTTACTCCACAAAAAAAACTTATTTGATTTTATTATTTTATTTATTTGAACATTTTTAAACTATTTCCTATGATACTAATCGTTACATATTTATTATCTTTAATTGTTTTCCATCCTATATTTTGGGACCTACAGTAATTAAGCTCCAATAATAGCTTTGTTTTATTACCCAGAATTCACAGGTCAACCATAAATGGAGCAATGTTTATAACGCTGATGTTTGTTTATGATGTTTAGAACTAGTAAGCGTTGCATTGTCACAATGCAGCGGTAACTGTCATCCAGCGGTGAATAGAGATCTCTTGATACCCTCTCGTAGTGCGTAACATTTCGCAGCAAGATCGAGACAACGGGGATAGAACTGAAAAAAACGATCCTTATTTCTGAGCAGTTAAAAGAGGAACGCTGTGGACTTCACTAATTATATACCTTGATGGCAGTGGAGGCGATCTGGAGGTGGTGTAGTTTTCTCAGAGTGCTCTCTCTGTCTATGAAGTAGGAGGCAGCCAGCTGGTGAAGGGCCTCCAGAGTCACTGCAGTGCTATTACTGGTGTAGTCATTCGCCTCGGCCTTCTTACTCAACTTCCTCTTGTCCACAAATATAGTCAAAGACTCCTCTCCTATAACAATCAAGACACCAGGCTTATCAATAGAGAAACAGTTTACAGTAATAACATTCATTAAAGGAATAAAAGGCATAACACACACACACACACACTTTTAGAAATTTCTGCATTTACTGTCAAAAAAAACATCAAATTGTAGACAGCTGCGTAAAACAGAAGCTACTTATAAATGTTCAAATCATCCGTAAGCCCCTGAATAAGGGTGATATTCTTATTGATTATTGATCATGTGTGCATAAAATTGTACAGTGTTAGCACCCTCAGCAAGATATGTCGGATAGCTGTATATAACATACACAGAAACGATTGAGTATTGCAAGCAGCATTCAAAGATTCTTTTCCTCCATTTTGTGTACGTTTCTCACCCATACATTAGCTAAGTGAGTTGTGTCTACAGTTGACCGCACCCCTGTCGTTCAAACGATGCATTATCAGATTATTATGGTTCATGTCCATATGTTCCATTCCTCTCTCTGCCAGTCAGTCTGTATTCCAGCCAGATCTCGCATCTCCAGTTTTAGGCTCTCGCCTTACACAGTATTGCTTGTTTTCCAAAAGCTTTGAAGGCCAAAGCAACTGTGTCCTTCCAATACAATGCATTACGTGAAGCAACTCCTTAAGCACAGCCTGTTGTGGGTTTGAGAGCTGAGCAAAGTAATAGATTTTGCATTTCAGAAAGGGCATCCATTACTGACATAATGCTGGCTGTTGTCACCAAAATAATGCATTTACTGCTGGGCATCCTGCTAAAAAAATGACCAGCATGCTGTGTTTTCCTCTGGATGCTGGGGGTGCTGGTATCCTCACCCTTATAATTAAGAAGCAAGATGTCCTAGGTCAACTAGCTTCACCATAAAGACCATGCTGGTCAACCAAGCTGTGCTGGTTGACTAGCTATACTAACACCAAACCAGAATCATTCATGCTAGTTTTTCAGCAGTACACCTGCTTCCTAGTTCTGATCACTCAACGTATCTTTACGAATAAATACATCATGATGCAGGTAAAAGCAAAGTATGTGATGTTTTAGCAAGTTATTTTCCTTGGCTTAATGGAGTACAAATTGAAGTGTAATATGTGTGAACTTTATCTGCTTCGTGAGTGTAATTTAAATACAAGAAAAACTAGCAGTTGCCTTTTAGTCTTATGATGTTTTTTTTATGATGCATTTCCATAAGAAATGTTAAACCGATCACAAATAACAAAGCAGATATCTTTAATATCATATCGTTAAATCTTTAAGACAACGGTAAGAAGAATTGTGGCAAAAGTTAAGTTTTGCTTAAGTCTCCATTTTTATTCTTTATAGTTTTAGAAGACAATTCTAAATGATTTCAATCAAAAAAACAAGAAATCAAGAGATTTCAATATGAGCTCAGAAATTAATATTTATATTAATTTATATTTAATTGTATTTCTCTTTGGAAATTTTAGGAAGCATCCGAGACAAACCGATACCAAAATTAAACCTAACTGCGATCTCCAGTAAGAATCTGTGTTTTGAAAGCGTAACATTAAAATATTCCTGTTTGTTTTTGTGTTTGTTTGGTGGTTTTGGTGCTAAACCATCATGAGGATGTCTGACGAATGTATTTCTACCTCCCAGTGTAGCTGACAGTAGAAAATGAGTCCCATATTTCCTGATCAGGTTGTCAGTAATTAGCTGAGCTGTGGGCCTTCGTCCCAGGAGGCGAATGTTCCGTATAAACTCCGGGGTGAGAGGCAAGGGGGAGTTCAGGAAATCCCGCCGCTCGAGCGCCAAGTTGTTCACTTTCCAGCGGCCAAATTCCCTGCATGGGGAAAGCAGAGAGTAAACAGCCCTGTCCCTAATGATCTGTTTTTATTAACATCTTTCTGCTGCCAGGGATATGATAGAGGAAGGCCTGCAGGGCAAGCAGCATTCCCGCCAAGCTGCAGCTCTGGCCTCAGGTTCTGAGAGCATGTTACATTTGGGGAAGAATGATGCGCGCAGAGCGCTGTCTCTGAATGCGTGGATGACAGGTGCTGTGTTCAATAAACACTTTATAACAAAAAAATGCCTTGACAGAAAGACTCATATATGTCTACCCTGTGGTGACAAGCAATACCTTTTTATAAAAGTGGGGAAGAGATAAAGTTAAATGAAAAAATACCATCACAAAGCTTTGAAATGCTTTGCGAGGGGCAGACAAACAATGCCCCAGACTTCAGTAACTCATGCGTCATTGTAATATTTGCCTCTCATGGTTTTCCCCAATTGATTTGATTAGATAACTCGCATACATAAAAGAGACCAAATATAACAGGAAGTGTCTAGACCATTAGGAATCGAGGGGTCAATCAAACACAAATTAGCTAATGATGCAAAATGCATCTAAATCCTTTAATTAAATTTGTTTGGTGATGCAAATTTATTCCCTGCGTTTGTCTTCTTAATTATGATGATAATTTTATTATTCTATCGCTAAGACTAATGCTACTAATCTACAATAATGGCAGTCGTTTGATCGTAGCCATGAAGTCCACGATGAAAAGATTTTGGAAAGAAATCAAAGTACACAGTAAACTAAAACAAGCAGTGCAGTTGAGTTGCCCTCTCAAATTTGATTTGAGTCTCTGCGTACAGTTTGTTCCTACAACACACGTTTTTTAGCACAGATACTAAATGAGTTCTTTGAACTGTTTTGTTTAAGCTAATTGATAGTTTCCAAACTGTTCAGGAAAAATGTATAAAAAATGTATAAACCTTTGATTCTTTCATAGCTGTGTATCTTGTAGCGAGACATTTATGCAAAGACATACATCAGCTGTGAGTGCTGGGTCACCTTTTTTGAAGTGGACATAAATTGCTGGGTGATAAATGGAATATGGGCTTGTAAACTAGAACTGGGCACAGAGACACAAGCACAAGCTAGTAGGCCAACGGATCTTCCTTGGGGCAAAATACTAAACACATTTGTTCCATTTTATTGCAAAATTTGTAGCTCATGGAGCAATTAAAAAACGTGTTTGTAATTCCTCCCGACAGAAACTGTTTTGCTTCTTGCTCAGAGGACAGGTCAATACTAATGCTGTTTGCTGTGTCTCACAGGTGGCAACTTAAAATTCATACAAACAAATTTAATTCACGCAGTTTTAAGCAATTAAGTTTTCAAGCTGGTTTGGCTCTGTCATTGTTTTTCCGCCTTTCTATATTTCTTTGCCTCCTCGTTCCGTGTTTATGAGCTCTGCCTTCAGCAATTATGCATCCACTAAAATAAACACATGCCTCTACAAAAGACATTGGCACAATCTCGAACGTATTCACACTCAATCCACCATCCAAAACACCGTCCAAAACACCGTCCAATCAGTGCGCTGCTTTGCTGTAAGAGCTTATCTCCAGCCAGCTGAGAAATAGTGCGTAACCTCAGGCGCAGGTGATGGATGGAGTTTGGGTGGCCTTCTGAAAGAGTATCTATCACATTAAATCAGGAGTAATGGCAGAGACCCCCGACCCAGATGTTTGATTGATTCATCCCACCTAACGTTCTTAATTCCATCTGCTGTTTTGCAATTCATAAAAGGCAAAAGTGATAGAATTAAGTTACATTATGAAAATAATAGACATATATTATTCAAATATTGCCAAAGCCATTGTTGGATTTTTGTCAAAATATCATTTTCGGTAATTTTATAATTGTGCCCTCAGCTGCTGTAAAACGGACATTTGGCATGTGCTAACCAAGCAATTGGGGCTATGACTGCTAGTTTAAATTTGGAAAATACATCTCGGTATTCACACGGCACACGATAAGCCACATTTTCCAATAGACAAACACTTCTTTGGAAGCTGTGATGAGCTGACCTTCAGGAGTTCAAAGGTGTCCTGCAACACAGGGGCAAAGACCCCAAATCTTTCCTGTCGTTCTGTTTTAAGCCACCGCTGAGCACGATAATCTTGGCTTTTCTTGTCTGTCTAAGACTTAGTGGCTGTAACCCTAACAAAGAGTGAGAGGAGTTTAAAAGCATCTCTCAGAGGCAAGAAACAGGGCTCGCACTACATGATGCGCTCATTATGATAACAGTCGCCATCCGTCTTCCCAACAACACCGTGGGCAATGAAATTGACTCTTGAGTCTCCGTTCTGCGCATGTTGATCAGCTTCATACCGTAACGGCTTTTTTGTTTTCTCTGCTTTTGTTAGGGAACAAAACAGTACTTAAAGTGAATGCCACAAGCCCTTGTCATGGCTTATTAAAAAGATGAGTCAAATATAATACAGAGGGAAGAGGCCAAAAAAGGAGGAACTTTAAATAAGGGCAGCTGTCATCATAAAAAGAAATGGCATTTTTATGATACGACCCCTCACAAGCAATTTCAAACTGATTTCCCCACTTACAATATTAAAATCATGGCAGGAAATTGCCACAGTCCATGAGCCCATCATCGTCACTGGAATCTATCCTGTGTCAGAGGCTCGCTAAAGCAGGTGGTATATTTGGACCCCGCCTTTGAATGTTATGACATGGCATTTTGCTCAATATTCCAGCCAATATTCTACACAGTAAAACGCCCCAATAAAAAAGAGCTATTCCCAGCAAAGAACTCATTAAACATCTTTCATATTTAATCAAGAAGAAGGTGGGAAGTTGAAGGAGGGACGAGAAGGGTGCACTCTTGTTACCCGGACGACTGTTGCACGACTAAGGAGAAGAACCATTTCTGGTAATTTATCTCCCAGCTGTCACTAAAGATTATTTAAATAGAGCATTGCAATAAAGCGGCGCTTGTAGGAGAAAAAGATATCCTGGAAATAATATTGCCACTTTTTATCTCTCTAGGTCTGTTATACGCGTACATTGTTTGTTATCAGCAGGGGAATACACTGAACAAGTATGATAGCAGGTGAAAGCTCCAGGCTGCTGAATTTGGGTTGTGCAACATACAGTATTAAAGAGAATCTACATTATTCAGAGATGCGATCTGAGGATGTCACAAACGCAATATCAGGCTTTTTATAGAGAACGACACTACGCTGTGTTGCATTTATTATGTTTACTGTTATGCATTTTCTGTTATGCATCATCTGTTGACTATTAGAGTTGTAGTTTATGAATTTCCTTTGATCTACACATACATAAACACAAAATCAAACACACACAGTCTGGTTACAAGCATGCAATGTCATGGGCCCTCAGTAAGTATCTTTTCAGTACCACAGCTGTGTCTCGGGGCCATTATATTAATTTATGGGCCCTGGGACAAAATTAAAAAAAGAGCCCCAGTCCTTGTCAGAGTAAACACAAGGTAGTAAACCCCCATGCCCTCAAGTTATGTAACATGTAAACAATTAACCAGTTTAAACCTATTTATATATATATTATTAAATTAGAAAATATATGATTTACATATGATTGATTTTCATGCATGCATGTGAAGGAAGCACCTTTTCCATTTGTGTTTGAAATAGCACATTTATTTAAACAGGGAGTGGATGTAATCTTCCTCAAACACAGCCTGACTGCTGACAGTATCCTCTTAAGGGAACAGGTGATAATGCCGACTAATAAGAATTAAGAAGTCACTAATCATCTGGCCACACGATAAGACTATTAATCTTGGCGAGGGTGCATCGAGCCCTGCTGCACCGGGTTTAACCAACAGACTAAAAAGTGTCGATGTTTTGATGAAGGGCCAGTCAGATCAGCTGTGATGTAGAATGATGAATGTAGAAGATGTCAACTATGGCTTCTGAAAATAGATGCATATTTAATAACAGCCCCTGCATTGAAGAAAAGGATGTTTGACAAAATATCTTTTACATTTAGGAGCTAAAATGTTGATTCACCTATTAAGGACCAGAATCTACCAAGTGCAGCTCATAAAATCTAACCAGATGCTATTTTTGACGAGTTCTATTTAACAAAACCAAAGTTTATGGAATATTTATTGTCAGGTTTTTCATGTATCGACAAAATATTTATATCGCAGGAATATACATGTATGATTAATAAACTTGGGGGATATAATGACAATTCATCAGTTACATAACAACAGAAAAAGCACAGAGCTTCAGATGGTTGCAGCCGTATCACATACCAAAATATGACTCCGGTCACAATATATTAAACTATTAAACTAGTCTACAGTAAGTTGCTGTACTATGTACTATACTAAGTCATAAGTTTAATTAAATATCCTGATCTCCTTTCAAAAGGTCATTTTCCATTACTGAACTGTTTGGAGTCAGTTTGGGATTTTGACATGCCCTAAATTTCCCTGCACTGATTAAAATGTAATTACTGTTATTTTAAGAAAGCTCAACAAGTCATAACCCAAAGTGTACTTGAGTACAATTCCACAAATAAAACTTAAACCTCAAAGCCCATCGTTTGGACCTTGGTTTAGCTACAGCACTTACCTGTAGATCTTGTATCTTGTAGAAAAACCCTGTCGGTTCCTCTCCACAAATTCGGTGTACTCCTGCGAGTGGTGAAAGGGACCCTTGTCGGACAGAAGCCAGTCCAGGAGGCCCGCAGGACCCTCTTCAGGTATATTGGCAGAGCTTGTCAGCCAGCAGTGGAGGCTGAAAGTCAGTAACAGCAGCTCCCATAGAGCCATGAGGGAGCAGCACAAAGCTTCAACAGCACAAGCTCTGGTGCAACACCACACTCCACCACCCAGCACTGAAGATGGGCATGGCTTCAGTCCCACAGACACTCACCTAAACACACAAGCGCCAGTCAGATTAACACATCAAGGACATGGATACAGTAGTAAACACACGATCACCTTCACTTTAAACACAACGTGACTGCTGCCATCATTTTAAAGTTCACACAAGGAGACGCACGTTCAAAGGCAATTAGCTTAATATTCAGATTCCTTAAGGCCATGAAAACTACTTAAGACTCCAGACAGATCTTGTCAACATCGAGAGGGAAGAAAAGTGAGACGATTCATTGCGGGATTAATGTACTAATTGTCTGTAAGTAAGAAGTGTAATGTATTCACGTAAAAAAGTTCTCTGAATGGTAATGAGTGTTTTAGTTCTTCGGAGGAACAAAGTATCATTAAATTAACAATAAAAAAATAAGTGAAAAAACAGAAACCTCCTGTGTTTTAGCCGCCTCAGTGCAACTGTGCTGCAGAAACCTAGAAGTTCTTTCAAAAATCACACTGTTTATATTAGCGGAATATCTACCATCGTTTTTGCTTCCCTCTGCTCTCTCTCAGTCAAGGGAAGTGAATGCTGACCACATACAAATGACAAATAAAAGCACCTTAAAAGTAGTCCAGGCGACTTGTGTACTACTAAGTCTTCTGAGACAGACAGAGGAACGTACACATATCATCCTTTATTGATAATCTTCATCTAAGCCCTCAGATCTCATTTACGTGCGCATACATTTAAATGTAGCGCGTCGAACACGTTACATTGGCTTTGCAGTCAGTGTTGGTTCTCATGAGTCTGGTCACACACTGAATCTAAATGTGCGCAAATGAGATTTGACAGCTACGGCAGTTTCAGTCTGTTCTTCACACTGCTAGAATGTTTCATATGAGTTTTATGAACTACTTTACAAAAACACTTTTGGTTATTTTTGAAGTTTGATGCCTCCTGGTTACAAGTTATTTACATTTATGCATTTGGTAGGTGTGTTTTATTGAAAGCAACTACATTATCAGTGTGTACTTTTAGAGAACATGAGCCAACGTTCTGAGAATGTTCCCTGCTAGCTGGGTGACTACCAATTGAGCAACCACTTATTGTCATTGTGTTGAAAATGGCTACTCTATACATTGCGCTTGACATCATTTTTGTGTTAAAATAGAAAAAGTTAAGTTAAGTTTGGAGTAACAGGAGCAAGCGAGTGGATAGGTGAGAATCTGTCATCAGTTACTCACCCAGTTTGGTCATTTTTAGACTTCTTTTAACGGTTCCTTTAAGCCTTCTAGAAGTTTCACTTCTAGTACAGACTGCATTAAAAGGTGGCAACACCACATAAGGTTTAAATGCAGGCACTGTAATTTCGTTCCTGTGGTAAACAGATGCCATAAGACTGAGTGAGAACGTTTGCAACATCTCTTTCAGCAGTTACTTCTCAGCCTCTGCTGGAGTCCCACCTCTTGTTCTAACCCTGTTATTATTTCCCATTTCTCCACCAAGTGCTGTCAATCATTTTCTGCTGCTGTGACCAAACCAGATGTTGGAAAAGAGGCTCATTAGTGTTTTCTGATGACAGTCTGTCAAATCATGTGTGTCATGTGACCATACGCGTGTGGGTGACATTCAAAACCCATCATGCAATGTGTCAGTGGATGCAAATACACACTAGAAAGTACACAATAACCTACAGACATTAAATAAAAAGTATTCAAAAGCATGCAAAATAAATGCCTTAGATTGAATGTACTGACACACTGAATTAGTACCTAGTGTAACCTTAAATTATTGAGATGTGCGTATTAAATAAATTGCCTATTATGACTGTTAAATACAATTAATTTATTTCAGTGCAGTTCAGTGCATCTTTTCAATTCATTAAGCATTTATAAATTTAAGGTGTCTTTGCAGCTTAACTGGTAAAACATGATGCTAGCAACGCCAAGGTCTGGGGTTTGATTACTAAGGAGATGAAGTCATCAAATGCACAGGATTTGGAATAAGTCGTTTTGGATAAAAGCATCTACCAAAATGCATTAATATAAATGAAGTGAAGTTCAACCCACAATAATAAGAGGGAACTACAATAGGCAGAGCCACTGCTAGCACACCTCCTCTGGGTGGTCCTTCTAGTGCAGAGTGGTTGATGGATCCACACTGCATTATTCATGTAACATGCTGATAAGCACATTCATAAGGGTGTGAATACAGCCCCGGTCTGGGCTACAATGCTTACTGTTGTGATTACAGCAGATGTAAAAGCAAGGCTTTTCTGCATGGCATCCAATTCTTCAACGCAGACATCCAAACTTCTCCATGCATATTTATGAGCAAGCCTCAGCGGAACACAGTAACCACTTAGCAGGGATCCCACAATGCATTGCACTTTAGCGCCACAGTGCACGGCCAAAAAGGGGACTTTCAAATATCGCAATCTCTACGCTTCCAACTGCAGCTCTTTTGGCGTGCTAGTTTTCTGCCTCCAGTAATAAGCACTTTGCTTTTGTGCAAAAGCACTGTTTACGCTTCTCCGGAGAGCAAAGCATTGTTGTTCATATCCCTAATTTTATCACTTTTACCTCTTTTTAATTTATTTATTTTGGATGGTAGCTCTGTTTGGCAAAAAAGGGAAAAAGTGACAATTAAAATGTGTATAATGTAAGTCACAGTGCAGAGCAAAGCTTGGAGACAGATAGTGCTCCTTGCTCACGCGCCACACTTTTTGTCTCAGTTTAGTTTTGTTCTTTATACAAAACAACATGCACAAATTGCAGTGAGAAACTTACAGTTATGTCTGTACGTTTCCCCCAAGAGCAGAAATGGCAAAGAAAACAGTATTATAATCTCTGTAAGTCTGAATTCTTTGAGATAAAACCTGAAACCCTGTATTAACAGCCCAGATCTTGACCTGTTGTGCTATTTATGTATACAGAACGTGCACACAAGTATGTATTGCGGATGCGGTTAGTTTTAAAGCAATCTGCTGCTATAATCGCATTACCTGCACCTACCCACAGCAGTAACACGATTTTGGTTATTATGTGTAGGAATAATATCAGGGATGTGTCATTCCCTGTTTACAAGAGCATCATCACCGAATATCCGCCCTCACAAAAACGACACACTTCATCAAATGCAGTTTAATGGATCCACCCTCAACTAGGAGCCATGGTATACTTCTATAACACAAATAAACCATCTAGCCTCAGAGAGAAATAATCCAGGAAGTATAAACGGCACCAATGGAGCCACTTAAAAATTATAGAGCACCAAACAGGCTTGAAATTTCTTTTGACAGGTGTGAAATGTCATAACGGGGACGATTCTGTTCATTCCTAAACAACTTTCTGTTGATTAAGGAGCTGTGTTCCGTATAGCTACTTTAGGACAATATGTTTAGGAAAAGTGACTTGACTTAAATAAACCTGACTTGACTTGACAGTCAACAGTGAGGTGCGAAGCTCCAGATAAAATAATAAAAAAAATAAAGTTCCTATGTGTGGGATGAACAGAGCGGAATGTGTAAACACTGTAAATGAGGATAATTAAGAAATGATATGAGTCAGCGATAAATCAGAGAAAATAAGCAGAGTCTAGTGGGAGAAAAGAAATATAAAAAACATTAGCTAGTTTTCTGAGAAAGTAGGAGAAAATAATTATTTAAAGGTGTGTTAGATTAAAAACTCACCCCTGCAGAACTCTCATAAAAAGGCGTGTGTTTTTAAGCTCTTTGTGTAGAGGAAATTATGTATACGCATTTGCGCGGTCGTATTGGCCTTGCTACATGACACGCGATTTTTCACTTAAACTAGATGTTGCGAGTGTATTTGTATCGTAACCTGCAGGGCTTCCGATAGCTATGCAAACACTCGCGTTGTAATTTGTCATGTAAATGGTGACTATGACAAGGTCCCGTGTATTACCCTAGAGGTACGAATGATTTTAACAGTACAGACTACAAACCCCGCCTAGTAATAAGAGAGAAACAGTTCATACAAACGCCTCTGTAATCGACAGAAAGACAACCTTACTGTGTACCATTCTCCTCGGTGAGTACATTGACTAACTGTATTTATTAGGCAGTGGAAAATCTTTTATATTACACACAGTGTGATTGCAGAGGTTATAAATAACTGACTATAAAACTAACAACAAAAGTAAAGAATGACAGAAACACAAAGCAATTCTTTCTTAAGGTTTCGGATAAAGAAACCTCGGTTATCCACAATAAAATTCGACAACTATTCAAGACAATTAAAATCAGAAACTCCGCCGATGGCCGCAGGTGTTCTGAACTGACGGAACAAAAAAAAAAAACGCTCAACGGTTTCCTTTAAAAATGCGTTTAGCAGTGAGGTGTCGTACAAAATTCTACAGGTGTATTTAACTCGACTGCCCACATTATATTTCTCAGAGCTTCACTGCGGAGATGCAAATGAAGTGAAATTAATTAAAAATTGCCTGTTGAATTGTAAATGATCTCCAAAAATAGTTCGACTCGAAACGCTGCTTGAACTTCACTCAGATAATTATTGAATTATTATGCATTACCTGGGACACTGCGAGCGCTATATCTTTGTTTCAAACTTTGTTATCCTGACTTTGTTTCAAGCTCTTTAGCAAACACAAGTGTGACCCTGCTAGAAATGAACGAGCGCAAAACAATCACATTTTTTAATTTATAGGAAGATAATATTTCCACAAAAAGCCACTGCTGCTACACTGCCATCAACAATTCCATCTAACCAACATGTTTCACTGTCTCTAAGGAGTTAACCTTAGATTACAAAAGCAAACCTGAAGTAGTTTTGAGGCTGAGATGATGAGATTTGGGAACTCTCAAAGTTGAGTTCTCTGTGGTATTTCAGTCAGTCACGTAAAGAGGACAGAATCAGGTGTGCACTTTGGACTCGGGGCGTCTGTTCAGTTCTTTCATATAAAACCTGTGCAAGTGCACTGGGGGTTGGCCATCTCTGCTGGAAGCATGCAAATGAAGCTACGTTGTGTGAGACGCTTCCTGCTCTGAATTTGTGTCCTTAATGTAGATGGAGGGATGTTTCGTTTACAGTTTGTACAACTGGATCCTGTTGTAATTCTGTTTATTACAGGCTTCAAAGCTTCAAGCCTTCCCTGCAACCACAAAGAGTGAGACAGGAGCTAATAAACTTCACATCCTCCTCTCTCTGCTGACTGAGCTTTAACAACTAATTAGCAGAGTTATTCTTTAACCCCTGACAATCAACAATGTTCTTCATTGTGCGCCTGACGATTAGAGGTTCCTTAGTGAAGATAATCGGGCTGCAAGGGATAATTCAGCATTTCTTTAAATACAAAACGAGGTCCACAAAGAAATGGGTTTTGGTGAATAGTGTATCAAAGAGAATATTCCAACAAATAGGCCATAGAATAAATATGAAACACTGTTTTTATTTATGAATGGGCCCGAAAAGGGAAAGAGGAAGACTGACAGCTATTGTGTTGGGTGTGAAATGCAAAATCAAACGTACTCTCTAATCTTGCTGTCACTTTGAGAAATGGACCCCAGGGAGGGGACAGCCCATGAAACGCAAATAGTTGTCAGATTCTATATGAAACACTGAGCGTAAGGCAATGTTTAGCTGACGTTGTGTATGTGTATTGCACTCAACTGACCTTGTAAATCCATATGCACAATATTTCTTGCCAATAACAGACTGTTTTGTTGCTTTAATGTTTTTTCCATCTTCTGGAAAGACGAAAATATTAAAGGCCTTATAGAAAAACGAGGTAGTTTTATGTAAATAACTAGGCAGCAGATGTAGCTGCCAGAGTGCTGGTGAGTAAACAGTACAACATTATATTTAATATCACATATTCCCCTGAGGGCATAATGTCTCTATGGGCATGGCACACATTTTAATATGAAACATTTTGAAAAGGCTTTTCAGTTCACTTGTCTAGGGTGCAATAATTGCTATTTTTATATTAATATATAAATCAGCCTTATTAGAATACAAAACTATACTAATAAAGCTTTTGATCATTAACCGAACGTGGACAACAGGGTCCACTGGCTGTTCTTTTAAACATACATTGAATTATTAGTTTGTCTGATCCATGATGTAGGAGCCCAAAATGGGCAATTCGATTAAGCATCTAGTTTAAATAGCTGTGGCTATTTAAGACAGGACATATGTATGCAAAGTGGTTAGTCAATTAACCATGACTGTTAAACAGATGGGTTCATTCCATTAAAATGTCTGTCTGTTTGTTTGTTTGTTTGTTTGTTTGTTTGTTTGTTTGAATAAAACGCAATGAAGAATTGATTACAGGTTAGATAGAAACCCCAGCGTAATAGTGAGTAATACACAAGATGTCGCTTTAATTGCCGTTTTAATTATTACGTTCTTGATCAAACTTCTCACGTTTACATTTTTATTTGGCTACATATCAGCATACAGTCCAAGAGCAAGGCAGGAGAAAAGCAGCAATTAATCTCAGCAAAACACACATGCTCTTCTGTTAAAAGATGGGTCGAGTCAGACCTACAGTAGAGCAAGTAGAGTCTCTTCTTCAAACAAAAGCCATTATGAGTTGGCAATGGCGTTCAGGAAATATATCTCACCAAAGCCTTTTAAAGACAATTTACACAGAGCCCTGAATTAATTAGCGCATTAATAGAAATCCAATTTTATTGCGATTTAAGCAGTCTTACCATCTCTGCATACAGAGCGGTCGTGTTTTTTTATTTTTTGTATTTGTTTAATGAGCCTCGTTCTTCAAATGGCAGACAGATTGCAAAAATTGTTAATGGCGGAAACCTTTAAGCAACGTTGCTGTAACGCATATATCGCGTCGCTTGTCATTTTGTACACACATCGTGGTTTTTGTTTTTGTAGCTGAAAGTCTCATCTTCACTTTCTCTCCGACCTCGTACTCCTGAGGGCCTCTTTGTTTTCAAGCTTTAATCAGCGAGTCGATGTCTTTTCACACGTTTGCCTCGGCTAAATCTCGGCTTCGGGATGGATACGGAAATCCGGCTGATTATCATAAAATAATGGGCTACAGCTCACAGTCATAAAGCTCTGCTCTCGCTCAGGCTTGTCTGCTTGCTGCGTGTTTGACCGATCAGTCCACAGTGTGAAATTTGTGATGTGCTGGAATCGCTCGCGAAGAGCCTTCACGCATGAGTCATTCATTAATTTGAGGACTTGTTGGGGAGCCACTTTACCTGCAGATAGTCATTTGAAGGAAAAAGGGCTCCATTGAGACATGTTCACTAAGCTAGGAGAGGTATTTCATTGGCTCTCACCGGCCCTCATCCGTGGCTGTATCTCACATTAGTATAGGATGAATGAGCCACTGAGCGAGCACAACGCCGGATGCCGATGGCGGCGCATGTGTGTGCGTAATTGTGAGTGTGTATGTGTGCGCTAAAAGGTCCTTTTTGTCTTTTATGTGGCCGCCAAAAGCCCTAAATGGTGATTTTAGAAATGGCAAATACTGTGCCAGTGGATAGCAATGATGAGAGACAGCTGGGATACAAAGGCACGCACACACACACACACACACACACACACACACACTTAGTCAGATCCTTCACATGGGAAAATGTGAATACGGCACTCAGCTTGTCACTTCTGTGGTGCTGGTGGCATCCACTGTGCAGAGTAACAGCACTCACACAGAGCATAAACTCAGCAATAACTAACACCGAGTTTGTGTGGCTTCTTGAACCACAATATAAGATGTATTTTCAAAAAACAACACACTAAATGTGCAGTCAGGCACCAGGTCCACCGTCTGACACACACATATACATAAAGATGCCACTATACTGTTAAGAAGTGCACTTGGCTTTTAGAGGTAACAAGATCTCGGTCAGCACAACTTGGCCTCATTAGTCATGATTTAGTTTCACTGTTTTTCTTTCTGCCTTTGTTAGTGCTGACGTATGTCATTTTTTTAAGTCAAAATACTGCTTAACAGACATTGACTGACCAATGATGTGATCTTGGGGGACTGTGTTTTTGTCTGAACACCGATAGACATACGATAGTAATTTAGGTGCAATTTCTGGCACTGAAATGAGACACATCAGCTTTAATCCAAAAAATTAAATAACTGTAAACTCTTCCAAACATTTTTTTATATGCACAGTTCAATGAAGGCTAGCAGAAAGTCACAAACGCATGCATCCTAAACATTAATCTTCTTAAAAGCAAAGCACTAGATTTTTGTTACGCAGGCTGGAAGGAAATACTGCTGAACAGTGAGTCTGTTGAGATGAGGCGTGTAACACAGCTCCACTGGAGTTCTGGCCATTTACTTGCTTTCTCCATTGGCCAGAAATAGAGGCATACCAGCACTGATTTCAGCACAACAACTACATACAGTATTTCCTCCTCTCATCCCTCAATACCCAATTGTTGCCCTGTGCGGAGCTGTCCATGTGCATAATAATTCTGGCTATTGCTGTAAGTTAGTATAAGATATTTTATATGTAAAGCAATTACGACCAAATTATATTCTATTTTAACAACCTCGACAGTAAATATAGTGATCTGTTAGCGGCTGATTCACTGGGCAGCAAACTAAGGCTCATGCGTTAAATTTTAGCAATGGTAATAACGCATATAGCAATGTAGGCTATAGTAAGCGTTATGATTTAATAGGTAGGTGATGATTTTACGAAGAACAGATTAATTAGGAAAAAGGGGTTAATGGTTCAGTGAAGTTCTTATTTATATGCATGTGGAGGAGAGAGGCATTGAGAGAGAGAGAAAGAGAGAGAGAGAGAGTAAATGTGTTTGTCTGTGCATCAAGCAACACATGGCAACACTTAACACACAAATACATGAATGGTCGTGACAGATCACAGTTGTAACTCGTGCAGTAAGCGATGAGCCGCTTTATGCTCGTCATTCATAATAACGCTGTTAGACTCGGCTCGCATTTGTTCAAAGTTGTTCCGCAGTATTTACATTTGCCAAAGCGTGTCAACACGACAGATACAACAGAAAGACAAACAAACTCACCACAAAACGCAGATCAGTGTTCAAACTTCATCCGATCGTGTCCCATTCCTCGCTGAAGCGTTTCTTTCTCGTTACACGTATATTTAACCGGCACCAACGTTAAACCCACGTAAGTAATGCAAATTGCGTGGCGTAAAGACAAAATGGACGAAAGGTCGGTCAGCACCTCCACGTTTAAACTGGTGCCACTTCGCTATAGTCCACTGGCGAACTTCGGTAACAAATCGCTCCCATTATCAAGCGAGGTTATCCGTGCGGTACGGAATTGTTCCTGGAATAAAAGAAACGAGCATTAATTCAAGCGATGTCTTGCGCAATTTAAATCCACTAACGATTAGAAACAGCGCGCATCTAGCGGTTAAAGTGCGCGGCTCGGTTCAGCGCGAGTGCTGGACAACATCCGCCGACAGACTGCGACACCGTGAGACTCCTCGCTGTCTATGGAAAGTGCCGATGGATATTCGTTTATAAAGTCAGCACATTGCATAGCAAAGCTTGACCCTCCTACTCCGCATCGTTGTCCGTGTGTGTGTGTGTCTGTGTGTGAGACTGTGCCAAATTTCAACGGATAGACGCGGGTTGGTTCTCTCTCGTCCATTCACGTTTAAAACACAAGTAGTTCTGTGTAATGGCTTTTTGGGGGACATGCATAAAACCTCAGACGAGCGAGGAATGACATGTGCGTTACCAAATCTACTATATCAGATAGATGTGTCAAACGACTTGAAACTATGGTTTACTGTATAGCCTCTTGAATCTATAATCTCTAGATGAGAGCCATTCAATTCAAATAGCTGAAATGATAATGCATTTAAATATCTCTCCTACAGTAGTTTATTTTTCATTCTGGGGTTATTCTGAGATGTGGGCAGTATGTGTGGGTACTGGAGTGTCTCTTCCTGGCCCAAAGCATCTGTACATCTGTGCAGAGTGACTCAGACCGAGGTGACATCCAATAAAATCATACCTCCAATTGCGGCATGTTGCATCAATATTAAAATTCCACTATTAGTACGTTTAGAACAAGACAAGGAATGTTTTAGCAGCAAGAACTCGCTACAGGTTAAATATGCAGCCGATTTCAAACATGGAACGACTTTGTTTTCATTAGCGCCAAAGTATCGGTCAAACCTTCTGTGTGTGTGTGTGTGTGTGTGTAAGGGTCTGTTGGGGACCATTGAGGACAAATTTGTTCACAAAAATGAGCAAAACCTGCTTTAAACCTCCTTTTAAGGATGTGCTCATTTGTAAAACCATTATGAAATATAGTTGGTTTTTGTTATAAAAATGCAGAACGTTTTCTGTTAGGGTTAGAGTGTGGGTTAGGGTTAGGTTATAAGTGTGTGTGTGTGTGTGTCAGAAAGCAAATCGTGATGGATTAAATACATGGACAAAAACCAGAGCAAACGATCTCCGAGCACAACCCTAGACTGGAACTGTCCGTGGTGCTGACGCTGAAACTGTCCGTGGTGCTGACGCTGAAACTGTCCGTGGTGCTGGAACTGTCCGTGGTGCTGACACTGGAACTGTCCGTGGTGCTGAACTGTCACGTTATCGCGATCTTGCTTTATATGTGATTACACACTTGCCTTTCATCTTCATTGTGGGAAGTATTAGCCTACAGAATTAGTCTGAGGCTTAATACAGCCACTGACTACACATTTATTATGCATGTACAGTACATTAAGATGTGTGGCCTTCGGGCATTAGAGTTATTAGAGTTGTAGCTCTGAAAGTCCTGTAACAGATGGCTTGCTGGATGTCTGCCGGTCCATCATTTCACGGCCAAATTCTAGAAAGTCTTAACAGTGTTTCTTGCATTTTGACATGCAATCAAGTGTAAATAGCCTAGAAACTTGATCAATAGTATCAATAATGATCCATGCTGATATGCAAAGTTATTTAATTAGTGCCACCATTGGCTAAAATACTTGTAACTGGAATCCCTCCAAACGAATGGGCTTGCATTTTGTTTAAGAATTTTTGTAAAAATATATTCAGTTTGACCTTTGCTTGTTTTGCTCCATATATGGAACACGGACAATGCATGATGCAATGCGAGCTCATTGGCTTACAGATTACATTCAGAGAACCAATCAGAGGTGATCGGCTGGAAGATTACATATTAAGATCCTATCAACTTGTGTCATAATGAGTTATCAAATTGTTCATTAAAAAGTGTTTTTTTTTAACAAAAACCATTGTTTAGTGTATTATTTAGTACAGGCCACTATATAAAGCTACACACAAAAAGTATCTTTTGTCGTTAGTTCTAGTGGAACTTTCTTAAAACTTTTTGAAACGAGCGCACATGTTTCGTGCTGTGGGTAGACTCTAACGATTACAGACAGCTGTTTCATTGCATCTGTAGAACTTGTTATTAGAGGTTCATTGAACCCGTTGGATTTTATTGGTGGATCAAATCTTCCATAGTGTTTTCTTGCCTACAGCACCTTTATCATGTGGTCTGAGGATCCTATCAGTTCTTAAGCTTTTTAGTCCCTGCTGAGCGCAGCTGGAGACGGAGATTATCTCCAACTCAGTTGGGAAACTTTCTCTGGTGTTGGAATTTAATGCTCTCGGATCTGATGTAATTTGACCTTGGCCTTCCTCAATACCCTGTGGTGAATATAGAAGACAGTTGGTTCAGATAACTCCATTTGGTGAGCTAGCGAAATGAATTTAGCTCTGTTGGACTAAACTCTAGCTCACCCCGGGTTTTATTCATCCTGGTTCAGAAAACCATCATACGGAGCTGTTATCTGTTTTACATTTAAGCGGGCAGAGTAATTTCGCTGCCTCTGTGCTGATGAGAAACACAGAACACCTCCCGCAGCTTAACACATGCTATCTGTTTTGATAGCCTCATCTACTAGTGAAAGGAATATTGAAATGAAAAGCACATTCCGGTCATCACAGGGTAAATTACAGCACGAGCTTATCCGTTCCTATCATCTCACATGGTTTTTATTGTTATTTTATTTATTCATTTATTTCACCATTACAAATCTTCATATTTTTATGTACTCGTACCGTTTTTATTATAAGCTCGGAGATGTTGTCATTGATTTTGCCATTGAGGAGAAACATCTGCAGACACTGTGATTCTTTAACACCTCTTTCACATCATAAAAGCTCGTTTCTTTGTGCCGAGACTTCCTGCATTCGGACCTGTCTGCAAAATGGCCCAGACGTGTTTCTTCAATATACTTAAGATGTGCTGTAATGAGTATTTTAATGCCGGCAAAAGCTCCGTTACATTAATCTTGTTGCTCGGTGGAGTGGCAACACATTATAATGTATTTGAATAGAGATAAACTGCCAGTACAAAGGTGAGATATCATTTCCTGTCCCTAATGACAGGTTGCCCACGCTGAGCGTTGTATAAAGATAATATTGTTCCTTTCATAATAATTCAACAAAAGTACTCGTGGCCGTGAAATTAAACTTTCAGATCTCGTCTTTTTAATTACAAGAGATAAACCGCGAAGGAACAAGGGTTGAGTTCCTTGAATCAAGTAACAGATTATGTAGGTTATTAGGGATTATATGACTGGATGTTAAGAGATATCACACTTTTAGTCATTGTCATTAAAACAGTAGAAATGGCATCAAGAATTTCTCACATCCAGTTAGTCAGCTATATTCGAGTGTAATTGCTCTATATTGAAATATTGATACGGTCAGAGCAACAGAAAAAAAGTTTACCTCAAAAACACTACAGAGGCACCAGAAATTCTAAAGCACAAACAGCTCGATCTAATGAGGTTAACAAACTCTACCTGTTTGGTACAAGCTACTCTTTGGTTAAAAGGATTTGTCTGTTTCCATTTTGAAACCCGCCAGGCTACAGTGTTCTTAATCTGGTGTCTTTTTGAGTTAGAGAGAGAGAAAAAAACATAACACACTCTTTTTACTCTCACTGCCTTCTCTGTCGCACACGCGCACAAATACACAATCAATAGCCTGAGTGGAAGCTTCACAACTAAACAAGCAAATGCTGTTCTAGATTTATACAGTCCAAACACTTAAACCCAAATAACGGTAGTAAAATTGCATTGGTTTTACCCAGACAAGCATAAACACGACCTTACCTGACATTAAAATAACGCTAAATTAAACCTAGCATATTGTATATACGGAAAGCTAGCGCCATTTGCTTCACGAGCTGTTTGGATAAATCTTTAAGTTGCTTGATGACGGACGTAATTCAGCGTCATAAGAATGACTGCTTTGTGAAAACGTCAAGAAGAGCGCTGGCAATAAAGTGCATGGCTCAGCAAATAATATTGTGCCATTAAAATTCAATTTACTGCCGGTTTCAGGCATGTCTGTACTTCCATAGCTATACGAAGGCACCTCGCCTTCCCAGTCGGAAATGTGGCGGACGTTGCAAATTGACATGCCATTCCAGCGCTGCGAATCTATTTATTAACCTTATCACTGCTTGAACTGTCTGAACAATGCCTTTTCACTGCGGAAACCTTGGAATCATCGTCTGCTGCCAAAATGGCAGGCTGCATTTTCCAGATGTGTGTAAGTGTATTTGTCGTGTCCCTAAAGAGCAGGAATGTGTAGAATTGACAGGAAAACTCACACTGAAGTACATGTTGAAAAGATTCCTCATATTTCCACATTCTATACATTTCTGTACATTCATGCAGCAGTTAGTTCTGGTTCTCCAATCCGATTGGACGGGAGATGTCTTTTATTATTTTCAATCGCTATGACCTGAACGTTAAAGATTCTTTGACATGACAGCAAACAGAAAAGTATTTACATGTATCTGTTTGCAAATGGTGTTAAACAACATGTCAATATTAATATTAATAAGGAGCATACAGTAATTGAGTTTGCATAATCGGCATAAATGCTCTTCAGGTAAATAGCACGGAACGCTCAAGACTTGCAGTCCGTCCAGATTGATTCCTGATTAATTTGTTGGCATTAGGAGGCAGTACATTGGACACCTGTTATGCCACTGGGAAATGCAATGACTGTTGTTTCCTCCTGCCCATCTCAGTTGTTCCTTTTTCCTGTTACTGCAGAGGCACGAGGGGCGTGCTTGTGCAGACTGTGACTGACAGCACAGCTAAATTACTGAGAAATTCCAAGAGAGGCTCGGCCCCTTGGGAGGGCCGGCCGCATTCTCCTCAAATCAGGCATGGGCGTCCCCGTGTTCCTCAGGCCTAAATGAACAGTTCTAAAACAGCCCCATGAGCCCGGTGCTAAACAAAATGAACGTGGATAATGCCAAGTTAATTAACACAGACCCAGATGCTCAGCCTTATGAATACTTGTTCTGCCAAAGAGGGAATATTCTGTGTTAGATATGTTTATTTTGACGTCAGTGTCCGAGTGTCATTGGAAGAGGTTCTGGGAGTCTCTCTCACCGCCTTACTAATTTGGTTTTACTTGTTTTTCTTGAATTGTGTGATTAATTCCAGCATCCTGGCATGCGAGGACACTTATGGGGGTGGGAGGCTTGTAATGGGGAGCTGTTGTCAGCAATGAAACTAAAACAAAGCTTTGGCTGACCGTGGAAATTGCAGAGTCATGTTTGCAAAGTTATATTTGTGATTGCTAAACTTAAGGTGGGAGACAGTTATTATTATTTTTAATTATTATTATTATTATTTATTGTCATTGTTTTGTTGTTGTTGTTGATGTTATTATTATTATTATTTGAGCATTTCTGCGTGTTAGTCAAACGCAACCTGTCACACTTAGCAACAACAGGGACAAAATGCATTAGGGATCATTAGACTCAGGCAAAAATTAGATCACACAGTGTGATTCACCTTTAAAGATCTCTTCACTAATTAATGATTCATATGCAAACTCATTAGCCTGCAGTCTAAAATCCTGGCAGTCTTGTTTTAATAACAGCTTTTCAAGCTCAGATATAAATAACAGAATCACATACCTTCTGTCATCTCACCATACATGTATATACAGCGATCAACCCTTTCAACAGTACAGCTATAACAAGGTAGACAAATATGTGTCTGAGTAATGAGTTTGTGTGGCTATTCTCCCATCCCAGCACACAAATAAGTTGTAAGAACGTTTCCTAACATTTTCATTAAATAACAAAAACATTAAAAATGTGATTTTGAAAGTTCTAAACACGTTCAAAACGTCCAGTTTTCAGACGTTGCATTAACATTACTGCTTGGTTTTAAAAATGTTTTTATTCTGCAACATTTTGAAATGCTCCAAAAACAATTTAAGAATAACATTGTTGATATATAACATTAAAAATGGTACGCTAATGTTGCCACAAGAACATTTTTGTTAAAATTAAGAGAACTTTTAGAGAATGTTAGCAACGTTCTGGCAGCGTTCCTTGTTAGCTTTCTTTTAAAAAAAGAAAACAGTCTTTTTAAGGCTCTCTCTGATCTCTCTCTCTCTCTCTCTCTCTCTCTCTCTCTCAAATGCTTGGGGTAATTGAAAGCAGAGATAGCAGCATGTGTTTATTGGTCTTGCCTTTATCACCGCTGGTTCTGAGAAACAATAATTAGAGGCCAAATGAATGACCGCAGGAACAGAGACACTGTGATATTTTAGGAATCATACCTGATAACCGCTCCCATCACCCCATCATTTAATTGACTTGACTTAGCGCGCTATATCTCTTAAATTACAACGGAGAACAAGAGACTCATACAAGAGGCAGGTCATCAATCATTTAACAGCTCACAAACACCCTCAGAAGATTTTTTTCCCTCTGTTTTTTTTGTTTTGTAAGGACTAAGCAGTATGGTAGCAGTTGAACCCTGAAATCAGCTATAATATATATATATATATATATATATATATATATATGCTGTTGCATACATCACAAGCCCCACAGTGTTTGTAGTACACAAAAACAGTCTGTTTCCTCCATTATGTCGGCTTACATGGCAGCACCTGTAGCTACCTAATAAAACTAAAAAATGTCCACATACTTTTCCTTTACTGTGAACTGCACTGTATCGATTTCTCCAGGGCATAATCTATCACAACGGTATGTTTGAAATCACCCGTTATTAAGCACCATCCTTCAGCCATCGGAGAAAACACATTCATGAAGGCAGAAATATGTGCATGTTCTCTGCACGCGTTGTTTTGTTTTTTTAGTAACAAAGACTAACAGAAACAAATTGTTATCTGTCAAGCTTAAACAAGCACCCGTTTTAGTCCACAAAATCCATTTTCATTTGTGCGTGTGATTCGGCAAGAAATCTGAAGAAAATGGGTGTGTTTTGCTATTGTCAAAATATAACAGCTGATGAAGCAGCAAAGCAAGTTTCTGACTTCCATAAAAAGACCAAGTGCATAACAACCGGCTACTATTCTCAGTCATGTGCCATTTGGATACACTTAAGAGAGGGAGCATTTATGCATGCACCATTAAATAATTACAAAGGACACTTTGGGAAGTACCTAAGGCATCAACATGAGTCCTGTGGGGTTCAAATATGTCCAGACAGATTAAAGACTAATGTGGCAAGCACAGCATAGTAATGCAGGCCTGTTTAATATTACTGGAGGAAAGTACACCAAACTAAAACAACATTCATACTAAGAATTATGGGCCGGTACATGAGTAAACCAGAATGTAATCTATGACTTTTTCTGACACCTTAAAAACATAATGAACCATGAATGCATGTTTATTATATTCAGATGGTGATAGCATGACCTTGTCCCACGACTGAAAATATCATTGATATGCAGATTTGTATGACTGCCACGGTACTTAGTCAGCAAACACCTTTTTAAATATCCTTTATATTGTACCACAGAGAAATTTAGCAGCATTAACCTGAAATTAAGGGCCGGTTATGCACATCATACCGGCGATGACTTTCCAAACGCTCCTCACATCTGTACACGCAGAAGTTCAGGAAACTCTGAAAAGAATCCTGTTGTTGTGGCTCATTACACCCACGTTCCACATGCACATAAATAATCCAACAGCACGACAACATTGTCTTCACGCAACACTGTTTTATAAAATAGAAAGCGTGTTTTAAAGATTTCCACGAAAAAGAGAAACTAACATTAAACGAATCCTGGGGCTAAGATCTGATTTTTTAGGGGGAAAAAAAGGCCTTTGTCAAATTATTCAGTACCAACTGTTGTAAAAATTGATGCGTACAAACTTCTTTGAAGGGTCTACGTTTGGATGGTGGAAAGGGGATAGGAGCGTCTGGAGCTTGGCCGCAGATTGCCGTGGTTTCATCTCACATTGTTTGCGCTTGAAGTAAACAAACATCAGCACCTGTCTTTTTCATTACCGCCACTCCAACACTCATCTGGCGACATATAAAAAATTCATGGACGGCTTGAAGACTGGAGCCAAAGATCTATTATGAGCAAGAGTGAGTGGAGAGCACAGAATAAGAGGTGTCTTTATGTCCTTACATGCTTTTACAAAAAAACACTGACCTTCAAGACCGTTCTCTACGCCCCTTTAAGTAAAGCTCAATGGGTAGAGCATTGCGTTAACGACGCAAAGGATTGTGGGATTGTGATCAAATGTATAGCTTGAGTGCACCGTAAGTCACTTTGGATAAAAGCGTCTGCCAAATGCAGAAATGAAAACTGTGAATGATGGAAGCCAATAAACGTGACAAAGTTAAAAAGCTTTTTTTTTTTACTCTTAAAATTGTACTCTTCAGCATTCAACAGACTTTTGAAATCATCATTGTACAGTGTCATTATGGAGTGTTAAGTAGAATGCTTAGCCTTCTGTTTGTAAAATGGTAATTGGATGTTTTTGTGTTACGATCGCTTCTAGCTGGGGGTAACAGGGTTTGAATGCATTTCAGTTCTTTGGCGTAAACAAATTGTTTAGTGACATGAGTATTTCACTAGATACAACCAAGACACGGGCATTCGCAAAACACACAAGAATTTAATTGGACTAGTCCCTCCAGCTTCCTCATTTATCACTCAAACGGAAATAAAACAAATAGAGATTTGAATTTTAAATAATCTCAAAGGGGAAAATCCCTAAACCCTGACCAGGGCGCTGTAGGCATGCAAATGGTTGTTTTAAAACTGAAGGAAAAAATGATGGGAAGATGTTGACCTTGAATCCATGCAGGTTAAAAAGAAAACTAATCAAACAAAATTGAACTGCAGGGGGGGTAAAAACTAAATGTCTTAGAGTCGATGGCTGGCTTTTCGCTAGATGGTTTCTGTTACGATGCTGCCGGCCCTGTGCTGTCAGCTGTTATCAGGTGATCGCTCGCTCTGAAGTTGTTGGGCTGAATTGGAGAGGTACCCCTGACACTGATTCTGTGAAAAGCAGACAGTGATGTCTCACTGCGGCTGCCAGAGAGACAGACTTGCCAAGATTACGCAATCATTTTCATCATTAGAAGTGATGCATGAGATTCGTTTCTCCCTGAATTTGTCAAGATATTCAGTCGTTCTGCGCTGGTGAAAGGAAGTTGGACAGATTAATTTGACTTTAAATTTGAATTGACCATCTTAGATGTGGTAATAAAATGAGGACTTGAGCAATCACACATTGCATCTTTATTGCCAACTAAAATGTAGAAAATACACTTAAAAATGATACATTTACTGTAAAAAATAGAATAAGCTCTGTAAGGACCACGTAATGAATAACTAAGATACACAATTAAATGGGCAATACAGCTCAAAAACGATACAAATTTGAACAATGGTAAGATACATCAGACATCATAATACTTATAGTATGAATTACTTTTAATGTCTGAATTATTTAAAATTTACTGTATTTGAGGAAGGCATGTACATCTCTGAGGCTCCAGTACGATTACACAGTCAATACTGGGGATTAACAGCTGTATTTCCTAAAAGGTTTGACTTTCCAAATGTCACGTTTATACAACAGCGGACACGAGAAAATTGAGTACTGTGTCTAAACGATTAACCAGTATCGCTAATCTAATCTATTTTACGTAAACGTCTGTAACCATGGTAACAGTTGACGACTTCCAAAACATGTGTTTCATCTATTAAATCTAAATTTACCAACAGTGGCTTAGTGTAGACCACAGCATTTGGGTCACAACCCAAAACCGGCGGGAGGAAATCCAGTAAAAAACAGTGAACGGATCCACACCTTCCACCTACCTACATCCTAAAACCATCTTCTCTGCATGAGTCAAGCGGTGTGTGTGTGAGGCCGCGTATAGCACTGTATGAGTTACATCACTGTTACATAATATCTAATCACATGACAATCACATGTACAGTTCCATTGACACAGCACAGGTTGATCTGAACTCACTCTTAATTAAGTGTATATCCTGCGTGTGTGTGAACACAGAATATCACATGGAACCTATTAGAAGCAGAAGCTAAACTCCAATATGATATCAAAAAGCTTGAGGTCAGGGATCAAGTCTCACATCAGCTGCTAACATCAGGTACAAAAGTTCAGATGGGTTTAGGTCTGGACTGCTTCTGCTCATATGTAAATATACTCGTCTGTTTAGAAGCATTGCCAGGCTTTGACCCACATACTGGTTTCAACTAAGAAACTAATTCTAAGCTTCAGCTTGGAATGAATTGTTACCTCAAAGATTTTCAGCTTTTTGGGTGCCGAGATATGGCGCAATGGTTTTGACAACAATGATTTTCTTCATTACATCCTCTCGTGTATTTCTCTTCTGTTTTTCAACGGACGGTTTCGTGAGCATTGAATGTTTTGGTCTTCTGCAATTGTTCTGGAACCCTTTCCAGCCTCATTAGCGTTGACGGCTCTCTTTTCCAGAGCTTCTCAGAAATATCTTTTGATCATGGATGGATTCATTCATAAGCCCGTGCTATTAGAAGCCGCCAACCACCCGCAAATACACCCATGTCTGGTCTGCATGTTCGATCGATTGAACAAGAGGATTTTTGCAGTGCATTTTCTTCATTATTACTGCCAAGATTAGCTCACGCTTTGATTAATACATCCTACATCATACATCAACCTGCGTGGCTCAAATATTTCTTGAAGGGAATGTTTATTAAAAATCAATGCTAATCCCCAAAGCTACAACTTAAAATATAAGTGCATTTTTCTGCAATACCTCATTATTCCATAACCATCGTCATTGGTCATTAGCATATTCCTATTCTACATAGATTTTCTGCATAGATATCCAAACATTTGATAAGGTGTGGTGGCTAATAAGAGTTCTGTGTGCACACTGGGTATGTCTGGGTCATAGCACTGCATTACTAATGCCCCAGTCTAAGATCATATAGCTCCTAGACTTTTATTTGCTCTTCAAGGGGGAAAAAAAATCAACAAATGTCAATCAAAGCTTTCTGGCTCTGCCATTGAAGATTTGAGAGCGGAGCAGGAAGGCTCCCCACCTTGATTTCTCCCACCTTAAAGTTTGTATCCTTCACTTTTATCCTCCACTGAGACCCGAGTCCTCGCTCAAGGCCTCTCCTCTCACTCAGGGGGGGCGGCTCTTTGGGGATAAAAAGATGAAGATTTTTTGGATCGTCGGCTGGTGTTAATTAGCTCTTTCTGACTGCATCAATCAGCGGCGCTTTGAACTGAATGTCTGAAATGTCATTATATGGAAGAATACATTAAATCTTATGTAAAATACATGAAAGGAGGAGATTAAAATTCACTTAGAATTCAAATAAAGTAAATGCTACAATAAATATAAATGGCTTTTCAGAGCTTTATCATTGTAGTAATATCATTCCATATGTCAATGGTGTCGTGTTGTAGCTTCAGTACTGCAATGGAATTTATCCAAGTTTAGACATGTTGCATGGATAGCTGTAGCCCATTTTGCATGGATACCCCTTTTTCCATTCAAAAACAGCTCTGTTGTTGTTCCGTTTAAAAACGTTTTTTGTTGTTATCTAATTACAATGTTTGGTTTGTCAGAGGACTGACTGCCATGAGGTCAGTCGTCTACCAGCATGTAGGACATGCATTGATGAAATCCAGGGAGATTCGGTTGCTCTTTGTTTCAGACTATGGCTGCTAGAGTGAACACAGTCAAGCTGCAAACTCATTAATGCTGAATTCACAAGTCCTTCTGGCACTGACTGATTATTAATTCACCCTCTCCTGAGTTACTCGTAGAGGGAACATTTTTACCCTGAAGTTTCTTGAAAGGCAAGAGTTATGAGACCCAAACTATGTAACTTACATATGCTGTGGTAGTTTTGCAGATTTTAGGTATTTTGTTTAGATAACAGCACAATGCATATACATATAATGTGGACGTTTACTGGACCTACAGGCAACATAACTGAATAGCGTTCTTAGAACCAAGCAATAACGTTAATACAGAGTCTAAAAAATTGACATTTTGAACATCCTTAAAACCTTCAAAACAACATTTTTAATGTTTTTGTCCTGTAAGGAAAATGTAAGGTGAACTGTTAGCTGGGTCTGTGGCGCAACAAAAAATAATAACAAAATGGTAACATTTCAAAGCTGCAATATGCAACTTTTGCCTCTCTATCGCCATCTCTGAAACATAACATTTCAAGTTACTTGCAGTTATTTTCTCAACATGAATGACTAGTTTAAATTATAAGCAACTACTTTAAGAACAAGCTACAAACGTGACAGTCAAACTGTCATTTCCTGTGAAATCTGACCTCACAGCTCAAATTATAAATCATTAAAAACTTCCTGCCATTGGGAACCTGGGTAAAAAAATCCTTCTTGAATACTGATGTGTTTTGTACTTGTTCAGTTACTGTAACTCAGCACAGTAAGTTTGTTCCTGCCTGCTTGTCAGAATTGCTCGCTGTCATCAGTTTTGTTCACCTCCAATGAACTCGTTTGTCTGTTATTAGACAAAACGACAATACAGTGGACACTGAGTGGGCTTCCTGTTCCAAGGGGAGTAACAAACACACAGCTTGGTTTGTCCTTTTCAGTAATTAGTTGCAGAAACAATTAGACGTCAACTTTTTTTCTTCTTTTTTTAAAGCTATTAAGTTTTTATTTTAAGCTATTAAGTTAACAAAAACTTTATTCTGACACATTTCTGCTGAATCTGATTAAATATTTCATAATTAACTGGTAAAAGGATATAGCTCATTATGCAAAGTTAGGGTAGAAAAACAGGCCAGCTGTACTGAATGGTGTATATATAAGACCCACATTTCCTTATATGATGATGAGTGAATTAAAAGTGAATTAAGAGTGAATATTGAGCAAGGTGCTGATTATTATGTGACAGTGTCATTAGTGGACGATCATATTCTCTGGAGCAGCAGCTAAATTGCCCTGATCACAATATCACAGACATTTTAGCTAGCTATGATTGGACAAAGCTGCACCAAAAGTACCTCAGGGGTCTATGCACTGCGCAGCTTTCCTCTCGTGGTCGGACCCCATTGAGAGTGGCTTTCTCGTGATGGATTGGCATTCTCTGTGTGTCAGTCTGTATTATGCCACTCTAATTGGCATCTCAGCTGCTTTTATTAAAAAATTGTTAAAAAGGTGTTAAAATTTGGAGCGGATTCTTGCTGATCTTTCAGCCAGGGTGAAACTCATGTGTCAGGAAATGTATCGGAACAAATGTGTGATGCCGGTTAAACACACCACTGTGAAGTTTGGTTGATGTCCAATGAAAGTGAATGTATCTCAGTGGCTTCTAAACATTGTACATCAGTTTCTTCACCTTTTCCTCAAGCTGTGCTTTCCCTCCATGTCATAGACTCACGGCACAAATATAGGCATGAATGGCAGCATGCAGTTAGCATATAAATTACATCAGTCTCTTGCCAGTTGTCAAACCTGTAATCAAACGCCGCGTATGTTTGCAGTATATTGTACTAATCAGAAATGGGTATATCTGAGCGTTATTCTGTGTAAATAGTTTTGCTGGCCTCACTTCGTCTCCTCTTTTCTCCTGTCAGGAACACATCAGTATGTTGTGTTTTTTAACACAGACTTGCATCGGCTGTATAACAGCAGTTGCCAGCCAGTAAAATGAATAAAGCATCACAAAGGTCCAGTTACACGAATGTGTGTTTTCTGTAGCGGTGATTTTGTATGGCAAGCGTAGTGTAATAAATCATTCAATAAAATTTTTACAATGATTTGATTACTTAATTTTTTGCAGTTTCGTGATTTTTTTTTTCCTAACTGTTGAACTTTTACTATAAAGCCTATAATGGGCTATTTAATTGCGGATTACCGTAGCAACAACACATACCCTTTGTACTGTATATTTATATTTTAAAGTGTCATTCAGAAACAGAGAGAAATAAGAAATATTCACTAGATATTTACTAATATGCAACAAGTCTACAGACCTGAGTGTTTTTCATAGTGTTTTTTATATTGTTTGCGAGAACATTTGATCATTTTAACCACATAACTTTGTCGTGCTTCTCTCTGGCCGAGGAACCTGCGACCAGCAGCAGTTTCTAATTAAAAAGAGCGCATGCACCCAGCCTTCACAGGAACCATTTTGAGCAATGACACGAGAATTGAGTGGAGAAATGCAGGTCCCAGGAAGCCTGTTGAAACAGATGCTATTTCATGCTGCTTTAACACTGAGGAAATCATCTTTAATTCAAGAGCACAGAGCTTTCATCATGTAACAGAAAATATTTACACTCATGGACACTTACACTCTGACAGAGCACAGCAGTCGCGATGAACAGCTGCTGTGACCTACCCCTGAAAACTGTATATTACGCCAGCTAGCGTAGGATACCGACACATTATATTTCTTAAAGTCCTAGGAATGAATCAAGCATGCGCTCTGTATAGTCTGTAAGTGTTGATAAGAACGCAGTCCGTCTCAGTCAAACTTTATTTACAGCAGAGCAGAGAACATCGCTCTGAGAAATATTTTAAAGGGCAAAAGAAATGAAAAAACAAATGTGAGGTTTTATACCTCAGGCAAGAATGCCAGATTCCCAGCTTGCCTTTTCAAAGCTCTAAAGTGCTGTGATTCCTCACTCGGTTTTTGTTTTGGTGTTGGTGTGTAATTTGAAAGAAGCAAAGCAAAGAGATTTGAAAGGAAAACTGGCTAGAAACACATACGACCGCCTGGTAGCCCGTGAGTTTCCTCTGAACTCAGATGTGTGAAGAACAAAATATTCTCAAGCACAACTTCTGCCATTATTTTAAAAGCACTGCGGGCTGAAACCTAGCGACCTTTTCTACGACACCAAACGTGTGAATCGTGATGGACACATCATGTCGTGCTGTAGATCATTAAATGTGCTGATGAAAGTGTTTTATCATCTCTGCCCAAATTTCTCCAGCGATTAATCACATGTCGCTGCAGCTCTCTTCCAGGCAGGCCTCAAACCAAACATCGCATCTGGAAGGCGTTCACACTGCAAAACGCCCAAAAAAGGACTTCCTGTGGTGAAGCGCATATTGAAAACCAATAAAACAACCACACAAAATAAAATCAACAATAATGCAGAAATGATCCAATGTGTCTCATTTATCACGTTTATAAAAGGGGAAAAAACAGGTTCAAATTTGATAGACTTTGATTTGAACACCAATAAAAATGAGTTTAGTTGACTGCATTAATTTAGGGGTAAATAAAGTGTGTACAGAGACATGGTGAGGGGTTTGTTACTAATAGGGATATTTCAAAGTGCCAAATTAGGCACCTTGATGCAGCTTTAATGACTTTTCTGTGGATAATTAGACATGTCTATAAATACAGTCTGGCTTTGGTTGGCCCTGTGGACCATTATTTCTTACTTTAACTAATTTTTAGGATTTACACTTGTTTTTATTTTCCAACCAAAATGTGCTTGTAGATCTAAATCATATCTGCACGACTTCGCAAAGCAAGTTATCGCTACGGGTTTATCAAAATGAACCAAAATAACCTTCTTTTAGTCATAAGGAATGATTTTGTCAGTTTATAATAATAAAATTTGTTCTAATAAATGTTTATAATTTCTTAATAAAACTCAATAAAACAATAAATTATAGACACTGAAGTGTGAAATTAATCTAGATTAAATTAAATGATTTCACAGATTAAAATTTCAGACCTATTGATATGTACTTTTTGAACATATGATACATGTAATATGCTTCTAGAGGCATCATATCATATATTATGTACTGTAATATTGTATATGTTTATCAAACATTAAACATGCAACATATTCTGTCCCATGAGGACATTCCATTTGTCTTAAGAGTTATTTAATTTTGTGAGTCTTTTTAAGACATTGATTCTCGTAAGAACAGTCTGAATGTTTGGGCTGCAATTCATTTGTGTCAACAGCGCATGATGAATTGAAACCGAATCTGTTTTGTATTCAGTCTGCATGCTTGATTTAACAGACTATGACTATTTCTTGACTGCAATATACTGCTGTTCTGGAGAGCAACAAAAGAGAAATGGCACTGAATAAAATCCATTGAATTCTAAATTCCCTTTTCTCCGGAGTTACACGCAAACAAATCAACACGTCTGCGATATTTTCTGCGTGGATACGCGTTTAGATGTATTATTCATTTTTAAATCTTTTAATAGCTATTATTCTGAGAAAGAAATCCTACAGTGCATGGAGTTTTTGGTTTGCTTTTAGTGAGTTCTGACGAAAAGAAGACCGGAGCACATGCAATATTTGTTATGATGCTCAGCTTATTGTTTTTT